>VZQC01007418.1:775010-842783 GCA_009823505.1 Rhizomys pruinosus | reverse complement strand
TCTACCAAGGAGATGTTGGCCAGGGGATCCAAGCCCCCACAAAAGGTAAAGGCTCCTTGCCTCTAAACTGGGATACCTGCAAGAAGAGAGGTGATAAGGCCCTGCTGTCGAAGACCTGACGTTAACATGGGAAAGATGTATTGAGACCACACATGCAAGTGTACAGATGGTCTGTGGAATACCAGAGAGTGTTACCAAAGCCCACTAACCAATAAAGCAAATATGGGTCTCCTTGAGTCAAGCAAGACTCCTCCGTCAGCACCAGCTACACCTCACCTGCCTGGAAATACTGTGCAGCAGAGGCAGCCATATGCCTGTATATCCCAAATCTAGTTGGCTATTGGCTCTCTCCTTGGAGGAATAACCCACAGCCGATGCCACAAGCTTGCACCCTCTAATGGTCAGGAGATGTTATAGCCACAGTAAGACCCTGTCATATTCAACAGAAAAAAAATGTAATTCATGGATTAACATACCATCCAAACATCTGTGTCTATGCCAAAGTAACCTATGATAACAATTAATACTGTTTAAATACCTATATATCTAATTGCTTGTGCTTCATTAGTAGGATCGAAAGGTTATTCCTGGACAAACTGTAAGCCCATGAAAGGAAACAGCCAGAATTGACCAGAGTCCAAGACAACAGCTCCAGAGAAAGTAGACTGTTTTGCTTCTCATCCACCTGTGCCCCTTGTCTAAGCCTAGGGAAAAATCTGCAGAAGAGGGGGCATGGTAGAATGTAAGGGCTGTGATTGGGGTGAATGGTTAACCTACAGCAATATAGCCTGGATACTCATTTGATCAACTTGATTGAACATACAAGCCCCCACTGCTGGATGGTGGGACCAAGGGGCTGTGTGAGTTTGGGCACAACTGCTCACAAATTGGTTTTACATGAAGGATGCTTGTACTCATAAATTATCACCTATTGCTAAAAAATGGAAAAAAAACTGAGAGAAAGATGCAGGACAGTTATGGCAGAATGCATGATCTGGGATGGGGTGGGGTGGGATGGGGGAAGGGAAGGGGAAATATGCCTGAACTGAATTGGAAAATGATGTATGAAATATACAAAGCATCAATAAAAAATAATAAAGTTTAAAAGAAAAGAAGAAAGCTCTTAATAGGCATGCCCACAGGACAATCTCTAGATAATTTCTCATTGAGACTCTCATTGATTCTAGGTTGTGTTAAGTTGAGAATTAAACTAACCATCACAGTTTCATTTTCTCCAGAGCATCTCCAGCACCTATTATCTCTTGTCTTTTTTATAATAGGCATTCTTCCTTGAGTGAGATGAGATCTCAATGTGGGTTTGACTTATGATTCTCTGATGGCTAATGATGCCAGTAATTTTTATTTACTTATTTAAAGGCCATTTGTTTGTCTTATTTTCAGAAATTCATTAGGTCAATTGCTCATTTTTACTTGAGTTATCTGCTTTTTTTGTTCTATTAAAGTTTTGCAGATGACTAAAAAAAATAATAATGCATCCCAGCAGAGACTGAATTTTCCCCCATGAAAACGATTTCTTACCTGTTAGGAATATGCAGCCTTTGTTCAAAGGTAAATGTGGTCTGCCATCACACAGGTTCAGAAGATGGACCTGGGTTCAAGCAGGTTCCTCCAAACTGAAATGCCATGAAACTCCGGAGCTAAACTCAGGAGCCACACATGGTCTCCCAAGGTCACATGTCTGGGAAAACTGACACTCTCAGGATTCTAGAAGGTTCCTCCTCAGCTTCACAGAAGCAGTCAATACCTGCTGCCACTAGGGAAGGACACTCTGGCCATGTGAGCTGCAGAAAGTCTTCTGGGACCTGCTGAGCTGCTTGCAAGTCTTGCAGAGAGCTCTGGGATAATTTCTTCCATGCTGGGGTGGGCTTCTCTGGGACATAGTTGCTTTTGAGTCATCCACACTGCTGTGAGTAACCTCAGGAAAAACACATTATTTTACCAAGTTGGCCCATGATGCAATTGTCACTTTGGTCTGTCCTGGATTGCCTTTCCCGTGTGTGTTGTGACTCTTCGGGAAAAGTCTCTCACACAGCATATAGGCTCTGCAACACAGAGTACTGTGACCTTGGGTGACAGATCCTACCCTCTCAACAATATCCATTTCCTCTGCTTCCAGAAACCATGATCACCCTAGTCTCTCACAGAGGCTCAGGGCTGGTGCTCCATAAGTAGTTACTCCTGGCCCTGGAGTGACCCTTCTCTTCCCAGCCCATGAACTACCTCTGTGCATTTTTAGCCTTCCTCTCTTTATCCTAGCCCTTGAGCCTGCCTCACTCCCGAGTTTATACCCTATATTAGGAAAGCTCATGATAGTGTTTATTCAGTGCTATATCTGTTATTAGTGTGTAAAAAGCATTCCCCAAAATTGACCTAAAATAGCAATTGTTATTTCCTTTTCCCCAGTATAGGCAGTTTGGTTGGAGCACAACACAGATGTTTGTCCTCTACTTCATTCTGTTTGAGGTGAGGCTCATGCATATATGACAGGCAAGTTGGCACCAGGTGTAGATTAGGAATCCAGCCAAAGCTGTGGACTGAGAAGTGGGCTTACCTTGGGCTCCTTAACAGATGGTGGCTGCATCCCAAAGGGAACATCCTAAGGGGACAAGAAGACAGGGCAGAGCCCTTCTATGAGCTAGCTTGGCAGGTCACATGTCAGCATTTGATGACAAGGTACTGCTTAGTAGGAACCTAAAGGCCTGCCAGACTCTTGAGGGGGAGAGAAGGTGAAGCTCAAGAAGTAAATGTGGGGTTGGAGACACAGTGGCCATCTTTGAGAAGCGAACTCTGCCACAGTTAGCTACTTCCAACTTCCAGAGAAAGCATTCCACCCAAGTGAGCCACCTTTTCCAAACAGCTTTTAGGAAGCTGTAAGCCAAGTGGGGCACTTCCTGCCACATTGAGCTGCGCCAGCCTGCTGGTTGGGGCACCTGGGCCTGGCTTCATCCGATCATTTATAGATGGTGGTTCTGGGAAGTCTGGGTAAGGGCAATAATAGAAGAGAAAAATCACAGGTTCTGAGGTCAAGATCAATGTTCCATTTAGAAAGGTAAATATGAAGAGCCAGGGGAGGAACTAACTGAACTCAGGGCTGCTAATGACATCCTTACCCCAAAGTCTCAGGGCTTAAAGAAGCTGCTGGAGAACGGGACCAGAAAAGTGGTTCAGCAGATAAAGGCGTCTGTGGACAAGCCTGATGACCTAAATTCAGGACCCACACGGTGGAAGTACAGAACTTGCCAGTTATCTTCTGAAATTCAAACAGAAGAGACAGGGACTGTCTAAGGTAAGGGTGACCCAGACAAAGCTGGTAAGTCTGACTTCAGCCCCATACAAGGCAACTCCAGAAAGTAGAATAATTATCATCTTCATTTCAGAGGTGATGAACTTGGGGTTCAGAGAGGTTAAATAACTTGGCGAATGACAGGAAAGCAGCATGTGAAAGCAGATTTGAAAATAGGCAGATTAACCTCAGAGTCAGGAACATGATAGAATTTCAGAAGTAGAGACTACTGAAAATCCCAGGGACTTAGAACAGTGGGGGGGATGTATGTGTGTGTGTGTGTTTGTGTGTGTGTGTGTGTGTGTGTGTGTGTGTGTATTCCTCTATATGTCTATATGAGACCATGTAGGTATATGTGACTATAATGTACGTCTACATGCATGAAACTATTGTGAGACCATGTAGTACAGGTGACTAAGTCCATGTGACCATGCATCTGTGTCTTTATGTACCATAGCATGTGTGTGCACCACCACCACTCCAAACACATACAAAATAAATAAACACAAAGAAATTTGTTAATTTCTTAATAATATAGACTATGCACAAGTTCCCATGTAGATGGTCCTGCCCCACACTGGGTGAGGTGTCTTTGTTGTTGTTGTTGAAGCAGGATCTCCTAGTAGTCCCAGTTGGCCTGGAAGTCACTATGTAGACCAAGCTGGCCTCCATCTCACAGAGATCCACATGCCTCTGCCTCCTGAGTGCCAGGATTAGAGGAGTGCACCGCCATGCCCAACTTGGCTGGGGAGTCTTAAGCAATGAAATTTTACCCGAAGGAGGTTATGGGAATCTACTTTTCCATGGACTGCTGCTCTAAAGGCAGCCAATCCAAAGGCTTAGGACATAAGAATGAGCTGAGCCTATCAGAGTCTCTCTCTCTCTCTCTCTCTCTCTCTCTCTCTCTCTCTCTGAAATACAACTAAGAAATATAAGGAAGCCACCTTTACACACACACACACAGAGAGAGAGAGAGAGAGAGAGAGAGAGAGAGAGAGAGATACTAAACAGGCTTGAAGTAGATGAGGGGTGGAACAGCCTTCAAAGTGTCCAGCACTTTAGATGAACAGAAACCATAAGTTAGAAATGAGACTGAAGAGGGCAGAGAGGAGGCCATAAAGCAGTTCCAAATAGAGACAGAAGGAAAGAGAAGATATCCATTGCAGGTGTTAAAGATTCTGGAACTTCCTATTCCAAGCTCTAAGCTTAAGCCTCTTTCATTTACACCTGCTTGTGTCCCTTATAAGTGGCATCACTGCCTTACCTCACCGACACATGCAGATACAATTTGCCTATTTACAATACAGAAACTGAGGCCCAGAGATGTGAAATGACTTGTGTGCAATGCACTGCACCCACTGAGGGACTGAGCAGAACCCGGAGCACACACAGCACGTAGGCGCTGAATGACTTCTTTCTTCCTATATTTAAGAAAGGTTATTGGGGGCTAGAGAGATGGCCTAGTGGTTAACAGCACCAACTGTTCTTGCAGAGGACCTGGGTTTGATCCCCAGCACTCACATGGCAGCTGAGAACCGTCTTTAACTCCAGTTCCAGGGGAACCTGACACCCTCTCTGACCTCCGTGGCATTGCACGACACGGGTGCACAAACCTACATGCAGACAGTACATTCATACACATAAAAAAATAAATAAAAATTTTAAAAAAGAAAGGTTATGATGTGGACAGCAGTCTCCTCACCATCCCTTCCGGTGCTCCAGGGCTGACTTAAAGGTTGTTCTAGAGGCAACCCTGCTCTTGACAGGTGACTTTGCTCAGGGATTCTGTCACCCTGGTAAAATTCTTTGATTCCGCCTCTTTCTGGAGCTGAGTTAATTGTCAAGACTGTGGGGAAATCGCACCACCTCCTCAGTTCACCCAGCAGGACCCCAATCCTTAACAAGGCAACTTTCTGGGAAACTGCACTAGATGGCCTTGGATAAAACTTTCCTAGCAGGAGATTGGAGAGGGAGAGAAATTAAAGACAGACTGGAAGAGTGGGGTGGAGAGGGAGATTTCTTGGCATTGATTCCTTTGCCAATGAGAAGTCTTTAAAAAATCACTTTTTAGCTTACAGCCCTCAGATACCAGAGCTGTTATGCTGAGGGAGGGAGAAAAAAAAATCAAACTCTGAAGTGGATCAAACTGTGATCTTTCATTCATCTGGAAGGCAGCCATCTTGGTAAACAGAAAATTAGAATCTCAAACAGAAGAATCAGGAGCTGCCTGAGGCAGGGGTGACCTGGGAAAACTGTGCAGGTGGCAAGTCTGGCTTCGGTCTCCCACAGAACACCATCTTTCCTCTGTCCCCTGCCTTAGACAGAATCTGCCTTGATTTCAGTGAGAAAAAGAATTTGACACGGCCCCTCCCCCACGTCACTACACCCCAGCTCCTGTTCCTACTTCCTGGTGGCCTTCAACTGAGGATTAACCAGCAACACCCATGACTCCCTCCTTCCTTTGCTGGAGTAGACTGCCAAGCATCTAGACATTTCCCAGTGTGCCTTGCAGCTGGAAAAGGCCTTGGAGAGACCATGTGACCAATGACATTGAAACTGGTGTTCATCACTAACATACTGTGCCCCTAAAAAGCAAATTTTCCCTCTAGCTTTCTTTCTCCTTTCTCCTGGCTAAGAAATTGTAGATAGAGCGCATGCTTTCAACCTGCATGTGGAAGTCAGCATCAGACCCCCAAACCCTGCCAGTTGCTCAAGAGGAGACAGGAGCTTTCCGTTGGTTCAGCCACTGCAGCCCATTACAGCATCTCTGCAGGTATCAGAGCTCACATACGGAGGAGGGAAAGTCCGTACTTCACATACTTTTCAGCATCTACTCATTCTCAAAAATAGGTTATCCTATTTCTATTGGATCTCATCAAGGAGATGTTTGAAAGAACTGATCTCAAAAATAAAAAAGAAAGAAAGAAAGAAGTGAGATGGCTCAGTGGTGGAAAAGCAACTTGCTGACAAGTCTGACAACCTAAGTTAGAATGTTGGGACCCACATGGTAGAAGGAAATAATCAAGTTCCAAAAGGTGTCCTCTGACTTACATACACTCACTTGGTAAACATGCTTGAACACACATACACACACACACACACACACACACACACACACACGATATTAGAAATAAATGAAGAAACTGTTTTGAAATAACTGATCTCAATAGGACTGTCATAATTAGCTCCAGTTGTCAACTTCACACAGACCTAGAGACACCCAGGAAGAGGGAACCTCAAAGAGGAATCTCCTCCTTCAGACTGACCTGTAGACATGTCTGCAGGGCATTTTCTTGATTGCTAGTTGATGTAGGAGAGTCCAGCCCACTGCAGACTGTGCTGTAACTAAGCAGGTGGGCCCGGAGTGTATGAGAAAGCTGGCTGAGCAAAGCCAGAGTGAGCCAGCCAGTAAGCAGCATGCCTCTGTGGTCTCTGCTTCAGTGCCTACCTTGAGTTCCTGCCTTGGGCTCCCTTGATGATGAACTATAACCTGTAAACCAAATAAAGTCTCCTCTTCAGCTTGTTTTTGGTCACGGTGTTTATCACAGCAACAGAAAGAAAACTAGAACACTGGCACTAAGATGACAAGATAAATCTAAGTTCTCCCCACACGAGCTCTGCAATCCAGGGGCAGTTGCTTACACTCTCTGTTTTTGTTTACCCCTAAAATGGTGAAAAGACATGTAGATATTCATATGGCTGTTGTGAAAGTCAAATAGCAGAATGGAGATGATATGCTCTCATAGATATGACAACTTCTGGCTTTGCAGAAAACAACTTTGAGTAAAGACAAGCTCTTACCATTGCAGAGGCTTCCTTGTCTGGGAATCTGAACACGTGCTTGAAGACTGAGTTGCAATACCAGCTCCTTTTCTTTCAATGTGTATATAAATTTAGGCATGTTACTAAGTTTTTCAGATCTTAATTTCAATCTTCATAAAAATTAGAGGCTATCATAAAATCTAGATTTTTGTCATAAAGACTGGGAGAAATGATTGTTTTTGAGGCAGGATTTCTCACTGGGACCTGAGACTTGCCAACTTGGCTAAGCTAGCTGGTCCGTGAGCTCCAGGGATCCCCCCTCACCCATCTCCCCAGGTACAGGATTACAGAGTTGTGCTGACGTTACTTTTTTCTTCTCCATGGGTGCTGAGGGGGGATCTTGGGTTCTCATAATTACACAGCAGGCATGTTACCAACTGAGCCATCTCATCAGCTCTGAAACAATTGTTCTAAAGTTTCAGTAGAGTGTTAGCAGAATGGAAGATTACAATGAGTTCTACTATTACTCATCATACCAAAGACTTCCTCATAAAACTGAAAAGCAACCCAAGTCTACCCACAGGACGCTGCAACTCCATCCCTATGAAAAGTCAACTCTGACCTTGCTGCTCTAATTGCTAGCTGAAGTGCTCCACATTGGAACCACACCTTCAGATTAAAGTATTCAGCCTAAAACCAAAATATACCAGAAGAAAACAGGTCTGTTGATAATTCAGAAGAAAACTTCTCAATTGCTTATTCATTGAAACATTTTCCAAACACCTACACACAAAGATCAAGGCTATAAGATACAAACAACAATAATAGCAGGAGTAAGTTTTCAAGACTATAAACTCAGATTATGTAGAAAAGGGACGGTGGGAGTTACTGTTAATGACCACACTAATGTCACTCTTCTTTCTTTTGTATCAGTAGACTCAAATTTATCTAGAAATGCAAAGTTCAAGCTCTCTCCCCTTTGTCTTGACAGGCTATGAGATGAGAGACCAGAGCTGCTGCTGCATGGCTGTAAGGCGACGAGTGTGAAGGAAAGGCTGAGGAGACCCTGACATTTCCAGACCATCCCTTGAACCATCACCTCCCAGCTTCTTTGAAAGCTCTATAGATAAGTTTAACTTGCAGATCCAAGCGTTCCTAACTTTGTACGCCCTTCCACGGTACACAGAGGCAGATCTGCAGAACAGCCCTAGAGGCTACATGGGGTTATATTTGAGTATCCAAATCATGAGTCTGAACTGAAAGATGACATGTAGACAGAGGAAAACAAAACTGTCCCTGCTGTTCCTCACTGTACCTGCAACTGTCATCTAACTCAGTTCAGCATAATCACTACCTCATCACGAATCTAGGGGCTTATTGATCAGTCTAAGGGGCCCAATTTACCTAATAACCAAGAGAATATGGTCCTTGCCTCAAACAGCAGGCTTGCTCAATTTGGGCCAGCACTCCTCCCAGCCCACAGCCTTTCCTTTCCTGTCATTTCTGTTCTACCACATAGCAATTCTGTCCTGAAGGCTTCCTGTGCTTTTCAACGCTGTAATCACCCAGCGGTTGGTAAGAACTATTAATATTGCAGCTCGTTTCTTTTTTTTCAGTCTCAAGGTCGTGATGCTCATTGAACATAACCTTCCATTTGTCTACCACAATATGCACCCACATGTCTGAGAACGCCCTTCCCATTACAGACTGACATGGTATTTCAGGACCTTGAAGAGCTCCCCTAAAGTTTGCCTCAGGATCAGCTTCTCTAAGACCTCTTCCAAGGTCCAGGAGATGACACTGGTTCTCTTCTTGATCTATTAGCCAAAAACAGATAAATAATAAATACTGCATTAAGTTAAACAACTATTTCTTATGTCTAAAATATTGCAACTTTCTTCCAAAGGAGCTTAGAAAATGATGACTGGATTTAGTAGATCAGGACAATTCATTAAGTGCCTGATACATGACAGGAATGTAGAACACTATCTTTTACTTTACAAATAGAAAAAATAGAATAACAACTTATCATATTCCTGAACTTTTGGTAAATGCCAGAAACTCTGCTAAGATTTAGAGAAATGTGTACATATGTATACATAAGGCATGTCTCCATGTCTGTCTGGAAGAGCCTACCCATAATCCCATGGAGTAATGCTAGTATATTTTGGTATATGGATCTAAGAAGCTCTTGTGTTTTGATCAAAAAAATAATTTAAGGTGTAGGAGACTCTATTATTCCCCCCCATGTTATATGAAGAGTTGAGGCAAGCAGGGTATATATCCTCCAAAATGGTATAACTAAGGGACCTACATAATTTACTGTATAAAACAGTATTCTGAGGATGAAATTGGGTGCCAATAATAAGGCCAGGTCACCAGGTGTAATTCAAAACTGTCCCTGTCCCTCCACTGTGTGGGCCTGAACACAGCAATGCGCCTCACACCCAGCCCTCGAGGTTCACCCACAGTGTGTGTTTCTGTCATCACACACCTCTTGAGTTTAAGGACTGCATGAGATGACAGATGTGAAGTCCAGAAATACACATGTAGCATCCCAAAGGGCTTCCCTGACACTGTCACCTCCATTCATTCTGCCTCCCGGGTTCTGAAGGAAGCATCAATCCTCATGCATGGCATCTGGCCCCTGTGAGCAATACAGAGCCAGGAGAGCATGCCATGACTCAAGGCCCGCCTGCCTCAGGGTGATGGATGGCAAACTAGTGAAGTGCTGAGTCTGGCTGGAACGCCCATCTGCCATACCCCTGAAAGCAGCCCAGGCTGCTGGAACAGCATCTTTGGTGATCTGGACAGCTGATCTCTCGGCTAAATTCGGATTTGCAATCAATGGGAACTCCTTCACAGAGCTCATTTAGCAGGCTCCCTGAGATGGCTGGCATGTCACTGTGTGGTAAGACCTTCACTCGGGGTTGCTGCTCCTCTTTATAAGCATCTGCCTGAAGTTTCCCAGCTCTCCTTCCTGTCTCCACCATGTCTTCAATTGCTTAAAGACCAAGAAAACATTTCAGCTGTGGCCACTTTGCTCAAGATATGGTTAAGATATATCAATTCGGCTAGACATCCTAATCCTGACACAGGCAGGCCAGCTGGCATGCCTGAAATAAATCTGACTTCCTTTTCATAGGAGTCCTGACATTTTCTCCTCTCTGCACTGACTCTCCCCTCAAAATGAACCTCACATCTGGTGCGGTTAACCCAGTTGAGGGTCAAGACTCTGGCTGCCTTGGTTCGGTGTGGCTGAGGGACTTCGATCAGACCAGCTGGCAGGCTGAGGGACTTCGATCAGACTGGCTCCACCATGGATCTGACTTCCTCCAAAGACAAATACAAATGCATCCCTGCTGACTACAGTTGACACCCAGGTGTAAAGCATCCCACCCTCTTGTGTCATGAACCCTCTCTTCGTCATCCCCCATCAGCACAAAGCAGCTAGAATGAAAAATGCCCCCCATCCCTATGACACAAAAAGGTAGAATGTAAGGTCGTAAGTCAGGGATTTTCCAGGAAGCCAACTGAGGGAGAAGTTCCTAGAAAGTTGCTGCAATATCCTACAATCAGGCTCCTACTGATCCCAGCCAGAAGCCTCAGTTTATCTTAAGATGCTTCTACTAATACCAGCCACAGATCCACCTATGCCTTAATCCCTCATCTCCCTACCCCCACCTCCTTGTAAACTCACTTCCTTGTGTGCCTGGGTATAAAACTGCCATTCTGGGGACAATCTAATGCTGGTCATACTAATCCCAACACAGGCAGGACAGCCGCTGTGCCTGAAATAAACCTGACTTCCTTTTCAAAAAAAAAGAAAAAAGAAAAGAGAGATCAACTCATGAAATCTTAGAAACCTAGACAGCGAATGGGTTTAAAGTCTGTGCTCTGGAGCCCTTCAGTCTACACATCAAAACATGTACTCAGTAAGAGAAGAGATTTGCCTGATGTAATATGCAAATTATTTTAGAATTAGAATTAGGAACAGGACTCCAGAACCAGACTTCCTGGATTCTGCTCTTATTCTCTCTCTCTCTCTCTCTCTCTCTCTCTCTCTCTCTCTCTCTCTCGAGAGATATATATAAGATATATAGATATATATATATATATATCATGCTCTTCCTCAGTTTTCTTAATGGTATAAAAGAAACCCCTATACCATGGGATCACCTCCTTATACTGTGGGAGCCACCAAATGGGCCAGAAACTATACACACCTTAACAGACTTCCTAGTGTATTTAGAATAAACATTAAATAAAGGTTGCTTTCTTTATTTTTAAAGTTGGTACAAGTTTTTAAACACTAAACTATCAAAGTCTCATTTTCCATATGCATCCTTAAGAATGGGGGCATTTCTTTAGATTTTAAAATATTTAACATTTTTATATGTGTTGAGTGTATTACCTACATGTATGTAAGTGCACCTGGGTCATGAATTCCCTGAAGAGGCCAGAAGAGGGTGTGCTGGATCCCCTGGAACTGGAGTTATGGATGTTTGTTACCTGCCATGTGGGTGTTGGGAACAAAACTCTGGTCCTCTGTAAGAGCAGCATGCTCTTAACCGCCGAGCCATTTCTCCAGCCCCAAGATTTTAGATTCTAAAATGTTTCTCTCCTAAAGTGACTGTTTTCAATGTTGTATACCACTTCTTAATTGGTATTCTTCTAATCTAGAACACACTTGAAATAGAGTTTAGTGGTCACACAAATTGAGAGCTTTTATTTCCCTTATCTTTAGAATTCCATAATACACACCAATGTGTTAAAGATCTGAAGAGTTTTACAAGATCTGAAAGAAAAGAAACATCTGCATGGTGTTATTTACTGAGCCTTTCTCACATAGACTTCATACCAAAATCATTTCATACATCTTCATTGACACCTAGAGACCACAAACACAGTCTCAGACATTCTGAATGAAAACTCTTTGATGTCTCATGTCACCTGACATGCCATAGGTGTCCTACCTGGCCAAAACTTTCTGTCAAAAATCCTATATTTGGGGGCTGGACAGATGGCTTTTCAAGGATAACCAGTTAAGAGCACTGGTTATTCTTGCAGAAGACCTGGGTTTAAGTGCCAGCACCCACATGACATCTGACAACCATAACTCCAGTTCCAGGGGATCTGGTGACCTCTTCTGACCTCCACAGGCATTGTAGGACAAGGGTGCACTTACATTCCTGAAGGCAATACACTCACACATAAAATAAAAATAAAAAAAAATTTTAATGCTATATTTGATGTCTTCTACCCAGCCCAAGATGTTCCAGCCAGCTTTGAGTTACTAATCACATTTTATTTTATTTTTTATTTGTGTTGTGTGTTTATGCTTTTTTTTCTGTCCTTTTGAGACAGGGTCTCCCTGTAGCCCCAGCTGGCCTGGAACTCACTGTGTAGACTAGGCTGGCCTTGAACTCACAAAGATCCACCTGCCTCTGCCTCCCAAGTGCTAGGATTAAAGGTGTGCGCCACCACGCCCGGCTTTTTAATTATTATTTATCTATTAATTAATTTATTTATTTATTTATTTATGTGTATGAATGTACTGTCTGCATGTAGGTTTGTGCACCCGTGTCGTGCCATGCCGCGGAGGTCAGAAGAGGGTGTCGGATTCCCCTGGAACTGGAGTTCTCCTGGAATTGGAGTCATAGACGGTTCTCAGCCGCCATGTGGGTGCTGGGGATCAAACCCGGGTCCTCTGCAAGAGCAGTCGGTGCTCTTAACCGCTAGGCCATCTCTCCAGCCCCGTGTGTGTATGCTTTAAAATCACAATAAAAATAAATTTATGTGAAAAAAATAAATAAATAAAATCACAATATTCCTGATTCAGAATTTATCTGCCACAGTGTCTTACCCTGCACTAAAGTTTCTACACATTAGCCACTGGATCCCTCAGCACTTTAGCAACCTCCTTCCAAACCCTGTTCATAGCCAGTATTTCCAGATAACAGGAAGTCAGTAATCTTTGGTTTTCTTATAAAGTTTAAAGTGAAATGAACCAAAGGGTTGGAGAGTAAATTAAAGAAAGAGACAAGATTTAAAAGATCCTGTGGCTTTGGAACCAGAAAGCTTAAAGGAACTTTCTAAGGTTCACTGGGAAAAACATTAACTTTAGTAAATGTTTACAAAAGTAGAAAGAAAGTGGAATGTCTCTTAAGCACAGTGGTTGTAGTTTATTTAACCATATTTGTGTTTTAATTGTACTGTTGTCTTTTAAGCTTTTGTATGCTGTAGTCTAACTCATTTTTTCACATATAGCCTCCTTCTGAATACTGTAAGATTAAAGTTTGGCTCAGTGATCCTAGTGTGGTGATGCATACTTGAAATTCCAGCCCTTCAGACAGAGAGGCAAGACCATGAGTATAAAGCCAGCCTGTACACAGCAAGACCCTGTCAAAACAACCAAACAGGTATGTCAAACTGGCTTCATGTTCCTGACACATTTAGGTAAAAATTAATTGCTCAAATAGAAAATATTTTTACCACCTCCTAAGCCTCCATGACTACCTCCAATTGCAGGCTTAATTCGGACATCTGCCAATAAGTTCCCTTTGAGATTTTAGCCAAGTCACTTAACCTCTCTGAGCACTCTCTGAGCTTCAGTTTCCAGGCCCTTTCCCTAAAATCCTGGAGATGTGTTTAGGAGCTGACTTTTGCAAGATTGTGCTCTGCTTTTTCCCTCTGTAACTATCTAGTTTTTAACTTTCTGTGCATAAATTTATTTTTCTTGTTTTTCATTATAATTTATGTATAATAACTGTGTAGAGTCAGGGGATGGATCGTACTTATTCGTTTCATAATATAGAATGTGCAATGTGCAAATCAGGATAACTAGCATTTCCATTTTATGTTTCTTTGCTTGGAACATTGGACTCATTTCTGAAAATTCTTGAAAAACACACAATAGAAGAGCCGGAGGGATGGTTCAACGGTTAAAAACTGGTGTAACTGCTCTTTCAGAGGTCCTAGGTTCAAGTTCCCAGCACCCCATATGGTGGCTAATAACTATCTCTAACTTCAGTTCCAGTGAATCTGACGCCCTCTTCTGGTCTCTGGGGGCACTGCATGGGTGCGTTTACATGTAGGCAATCTATTCACACACATAAAATAAAAACAAGTAAATAATTAAATTATATAATAGGGATCAGAAAGATGGTTCAGTGAGTAAAAGTGCCTGCTGCCAAGCCAGATAACCTGGGTTCCAGCCCTGGGCCCCACATGGTGGAAGAAGAGAACTGACTTCCCATAAATTGTTCTATGACCTACTCAGTAGTACTCCACACACTTGCATGCATGCATGCATACATGTATATATGCACAAATAAATAAAACATTAAAAAGTAGGGACTCCTCTGCTCTTTAGCAGGGGTCCAGACATTTCCAGATTGCCTGAGAGTCCCTGAATCCTGCCAGTGGTGGTGAGCTTCCCAAACTGTGCCACGTTCATCCCCCTACGTTGGGACCATCCGAAGCCTCTCCCGCTGCTGCAGGGCTAGACTCCTCTCACTTTAGTAGGGTCCCAGACCTTTGCAAACTGCCTGAGAGTGCTTAAATCCAGCCTGTACCTAGTGAGCATCCCAAGTTGTGCTGTAGGCCTGCTGGCTGGGGCCCAGACCTTGGAAGGAAGCCTGAGAGTATCTGATTGATGCCTGAATTGGACCTCTGTGTAGCTGGACTAGAGCCACCTGGCCCCTCTCATATGAAATCAAAAGCTAGAATCTGAGCCTAGACCAACCAGCTTTTCATACCTAATAAGAAAACAACAAAGGCACATCAAGGACACAAACAAAAATCTGTCTTCTACTCAAAAGTGGAAAACTTGAGTTTCATGCCAGATCACGAACAACAAAAGAAATCCACATGCAAAAATTATGATAAAAAATATGAAAAACACAAATAATATGTCCCCACCAAACATCAGCAGTCCTATAAAAGAGTTCTACAACACAGAATTTAAGAGAACAATCATAACCGTGATCAAGGAATTCAATTAATTTAAAGAACAAACAAATCAAAGAACTTAAAGAAGATAGGAATAAACTTCTGAGTGACTTCACAAAAGAGGTAGAAATATTGAAGAAAACTCAGGCTGAAATGAAGAAGGAAGTGAACCAATCAATAAGCCAACTGGAAACAATGTGAGAAAGTCTCAGCAATAGAATGAATGAAATGGAAAACAAAATATCAAGAATTAATAATAAAGGTAGAGAATTGGAAGAAAAGATTATAAAAAAATTCTTTTTAGATACAGGAATGGAATATGTAGGAAATGCAGGCCACCATGAAAAGACCAAATTTACACATAATAAGCATAGAGGAAGTAGAAGAATTTCACAATAATGGTATTGATGAGATCTTCAGCAGGATTGTAGAAGAAATTTTCCCCCAAATTAAGGAAAGACATGTTGAGACAAATACAAGAAGCATATAGGACAACAAATAGACAGGACTAGAAAAGAAACTCCCCATGCCATATCATAGTAAAAACACTGAATGTTCAAAGAGAGAATACTGAAAGCTGCAAAAGAGAAACAAATCACAGATAAAGGAAAACCCATCCAAATTACAGCTTTTTCAATGCAAACTACGAAAGCCAGAAAGTGCCTGAACCAAAGTATTCCCAGTTCTAAAATCCAGGGCTGGAGAGATGGCTGAGCAGTTAAGAGCACCTACTGTTCTTGCAGAGGACCCAGAGGATGCAAAGCCTTCTCCTGACCTCCAGGGGCATTGGACAACATGGGGTGCACTTACACACATGCAGGCAGTACACTCATATCTATAAAACTAATATAATAAATAAATATCTTTTTTTCAAAATGAATTTTTATTTTAGTTTTGGGTATTTCATACAACATTTCTTAACCAAATTTAGACCCATTCCCCTTCCGTGCCCCCCACCCCACCAGAGCTCATGAATTCTGCCATATGTCTTTCATCTTTTTCTCAGTCTTTTTCAAATTTTTTAATGGTAAAGTTTACTATTTGGGGCAGGTTTACTGTTTCAGTCAGTTCTTTGACCCAGGCTTTTTTGTTGTTGTTCCTTCCAATTTGTATTGCTCCAAAATATGCATATATACACACCACACATACACCAAAATTATGACATCTGGAAATAAACTATAGGTTAATTCCCAAAAATATGTTTAGGGATTCACATTTTGACAGTGGAGTTGTATGCAGGTAAAGAAAAATTATTACTTTACATTCCTACATTATGTAGTAAGTTGATGAGTAACAGGTATTATATTTACTAAAAATTAAAGAAAAAACTATTATTCAGTTTGCCTTACAAATAGATATTTGGTCCTATGACCCACAAATGAGGAATACCATATGTCATTTGCTTCTCTAGGACTGTGTTACGTCACTTAGCATAATGGCTTCTAGTTCCATCCATTTACCTGCAAATCTCATGATGTCATCTTTCTTTACTACTGCATAGAACTCCATTGTGTAGATGTACCACATTTTCATTATCCTCTCATCAGCTGAGGGACACTTGGGTTGCTTCCAGCTTTTGCTATTGTGAAGAGAGCTGCAATAAACATAGATGTGCATGTATCTTTGCCATAGGATGAGTCTTGTGGGTATATACACGGAGTGGCATGACTGGGTCAGGTGGTAAGCTCATTTTCAGTCTTTAAGGGTTCTCCACACTGCTTTCCATAGGGATTGTACGAGTTCGCATTCCCGCCAGCAGTGGATGAGTGTTCCCCTTTCCCCACAACCTCTCCAGCATTTGATATCTTTTGTTTTCTTGATCCTAGCCAGTCTTACCAGACTAAGATGAAATCTTAAAGTTGTTTTAATTTGCGTTTCCTTAATTATTAGCAATGTTGAACACTTTGTAAGGTTTCTCAACCATCTCTACTACATTTGTGAAGTCACTGTTCGGCTCTTTTACTCCATCTTTTGTTTTTTGTTTTTGTTTTTGTTTTAGATTTTCATTTTTTTTATTGATGTTTTGTGTATTTCATACATCATTTTCCAATTCAGTTCAGGCACTTTTCCCTTTCCCTTCCCCGCACCCCACCCCACCCCATCCCAGATCATGCATTCTGCCATAACTATCCTGCATCTTTCTCTCATTTTTTTCATTTTTAACAATAAGTGATAATTTATGAGTACAAGCATCCTTCATGTAAAACCAATTTGCAAGCAGTTGGGCCCAAAACCACACAGCCCATGGGTCCCACCATCCAGCAGGGGGGGGGGCTTGTATGTTCAATCAAGTTGATCAAATGAGTGTCCAGACTATATTGCTGTAGTTTCACCATTCACCCCAATTGCAGCCCTTACATTCTACCATGCCCCCTCTTCCGCAGATTGTTCCCTGGGCTTAGAAAAGGGACACAGGTGGATGAGAAGCAAAACAGTCTACTTTCTCTGGAGCTGTTGTCTTGGACTCTAGTCAATTCTGGCTGTTTCCTTTCATGGGCTGACAGTTTGTCCAGGAATAATCTTTCGATCCTAATAAGAAGCACAAGCCAATTAGATATATAGGTATTTAAACAGTATAATTTTATCATAGTTTAACTTGGCATAGACACAGAATGTTTGGATGGTGCTGTAATCCATGAATTACATTTTTTTCTATTGTATGCAGGGTTCTTCACGTGGCTTATAACATCTAACCATTAGAGGGTGCAAGCTGTGGCATAGCCGCGGGTTATTCCTCCAAGGAGAGAGCCAATAGCCAATTAGATTTGGGATATACAGGCATATGGCTGCCTCTGCTGCACAGTATTTCCAGGCAGGTTAGGTGTAGCTGATGCTGATGGAGGAGTCTGCTTGACTCAAGGAGACCATATTTGCTTTATTGGTTTAGTGGGCTTTGGTAACACTCTCTGTATTCCAGAGCCATCTGTACACTTGCATGTGTGGTCTCAATACATCTTTCCATGTTAACATCAGGTCTTTGACAGCAGGGCCTTATCGCCTTCTCTTCTGCAGGTGTCCCAGTTTAGAGGCAGGAGCCTTTACCTTTTGTGGGGCTTGGATCCCCTGGCCAACATCTCCTTGTTGAATAATCCATTGCTGATGTCAGAGCTCCTGTATTATATATTTTGCTTAAAGTGCATAGCTTAAGGAGACTTTAGTATTATATTTGGTTCTGAATAGAGAATAATCCTTTTCACAGTTCCTATGTCTATTAGTCAATTAAAGAAGGCAGTTTTACCGTTTTATAGGAGATACCTCTATAACAGTTGTCTCCAATTTACAGTTGAGAGATGACCTCATCATCATCATATTTCTCTCCTTGTTCTATCGGGGGAGGTAAGAAAGTCTCTCATTAAAACCTTTGCGGCACCTAGAAGGTAATTTCATTGAGGACTCATTATAAATAGTTGTTACAAAGTAGGATCCACAGAGGGGTTTGATGTTTGTAGCAATCTGAGGCTTTTCTTCTCCTTCAATGTTCCGACAGGCCAACCCTTTCTGTTGGCACTTTCTGGTACATCCTACTCAATGAAAAAGCTGTATCTTTTCTTTCTCAGCTGTTAAGTTGGGACATTTTGACCTGTTGGAACATACAAATCTTTTCCCGTAGTTAGTTTTTTAAGATTTGAATGCAAGGTTTTTGACGAAAAGGATTCATATCTATCTGTATCCCCCTTTTTCTTAGGTTTTTTTTTTGACCCATGAGTCTCCAGAAGGCAGTTTATTTATACATACCTATAGGGTGGAGTCAGGCGAAGATTTCATTCAAATTCACCCATGCTATTTTGGGACTGTATGTGATTAAAAAAAACTTGGAAGCAACTTATTTTATGTTAAATCATCTTAAAGAGAATGCTACAAGGTGATACTGTACAACAGAGAAATTATAGAGAACATTTGTATGTGTCAATCCCAAAGTTCTTGCTCTACAGATTTTATGTAAAGCAAATGTGGGCAACAGCGAATTATATCTCCATTTAATTCAGATGCATTACCATTTTTATCAGATTCTGTAAACCAATGTTGTTTAATATACACATGTTTACTTTTACTTTTACTAAGTCCTAAAACACCATGTGTCCTGTAGACAGTGTCTAGGCGAAACTGGGTACTTGCTGAGCTCACGTCAATTAAATATGCCTTAATCGAATATACACCCGTGTCCCTCTCCCACCCATCCCCCCTTCCCAATTCACCATTTCAGTCCATTTTCTGATGCAGTCTTTCTGTTGTTGTTCTTTTACTATGCATCCCTCTCCATGAGAAATATTTATATCTGGGTTGTTGGTACTAGCATCCACATATGAGGGACACCATTTGTCGTTTGTTTTTCTGGGACTGTGTTACTTCACTTAACATAATGTCTTCCAGCTCCATCCATTTACCTGCAAAGTTCATGATGTTGTCCCTCTTTACTGCTGCATAGAACTCCATTGTATACATGTACCACATTTTCTCTATCCACTCATCAGTTGAGGGGCACCTGGGCTGGTTCCAGCTTTTTGCTATTATGAACAGAGCTGCAATAAACATAGCTGTGCATGTATCTCTGCAGTAAGTTGAGTCTTGTGGGTATATACCCAGGAGTGGTATGACTGGGTCAAATGGCAGGCTCATTTTACTCCATCTTTTGAATGAGTCAGTTGTTTTCTTGCTCCTTTATTTTTTGAGTAGTTTATACATTCTATACATTCTGGGTGTTAATGTTTTCTCAGATGTATCACTGGTGAAGGTTTCCTCCCACTCTGTGGGTTTTCTCTTCACTTCATTAATTGTTTCTTTCAATGTACAGAAGGTTTTGAGTTTAATAAGGTCCCACTTATCAGTTGCTGACATTATTTCCTGCACAGCCGCTGTCTGATTTAGAGTCTTTTCCTACACCTATGTGTTGTAAGTTGCTGTCAACATTTTCTTCTATCATTTTCAGAGTTTCAGGTTTCACACTGAGGTCTTTGATCCATTTGGAGTTGTTTTGTACAAGGCAAGAGGTAGGGGTTTAATTTTATTCTTCTTCAAGTAGTGATCCAGTTTTGCCAACACCATTTGTTGAAGATGCTGTCTTTCCTCCATTGAGTCTTCTTGGCCCCTTTGTCAAATATGAGGTAGCTGAAATTATATGTGCTCAAGTTTGGATCTTCAATTTTGTTCCATTGATCTATGAATCTGTTTTTATGCCAGTACCAGGATGTTTTTATGACTATAGCCCTGTAGTATAGTTTGAAGTCTGGTATAGTGATCTCCCCTGTATTGTAATACACTCATACACATAAAATTAATATAATAAATAAAATGTTTTTATTACTTTTATTGATGAATTATATATTTCATTAATTATCTTTCAGCTCAATTTAGACACATTCCCCTATTCCTGCCCCCATCCCACCCCTGTTCATGCCTTCTGCCATACATGTCTTTCATCTTTCTTTTTTTTTAATTAATTTTTTTATTGATGCTTTGTGTATTTCATACATCATTTTCCAATTCAGTTCAGGCATATATACCCTTCCCTTCCCCCCACCCCACCCCTACCCATCCCAGATCATGCATTCTGCCATAACTTTTCTGCATCTTTCTGGGGTTTTTTGTTTTGTTTTCATTTTTTTTAACAATAAGTGATAATTTGTGAGTACAAGCATCCTTCATGTAAAACCAATTTGCGAGCAGTTGTGCCCAAACCCACACAGCTCATGGGTCCCACCATCCAGCAGGGGGGGCTTGTATGTTCAATCAAGTTGATCAAATGAGTGTCCAGTCTATATTGTTGTAGTTTCACCATTCACCCCAATCGCAGCCCTTACATTCTACCACGCCCCCTCTTCCGCAGATTGTTCCCTAGGCTTAGAAAAGGGGCACAGGTGGATGAGAAGCAAAACAGTCTACTTTCTCTGGAGCTGTTGTCTTGGTCTCTAGTCAATTCTGGCTGTTTTCTTTCATGGGCTGCCAGCTTGTCCAGGCATAACCTTTCGATCCTACTAATGAAGCACATGCAATTAGATATATAGGTATTTAAACAGTATAATATATAGCCTTTCGATCCTACTAATGAAGCACACGCAATTAGATATATAGGTATTTAAACAGTACAAATTGTTATGGTAGGTTACTTTGGTATAGACACAGATGTTTGGATGGTATGTTAATCCATGAATTACATTTTCTTCTGTTAAGTATGACAGGGTCTTCGTGTGGTTTATAACATCTCCTAACCATTAGAGGATGTAAGCTTGTGGCATCAGCCGTGGGTTATTCCTCCAAGGAGAGAGCCAATAGCCAATTAGATTTGGGATATACAGACATATGGCTGCCACTGCTGCACAGTATTTCCAGGCAGATGAGGTGCAGCTGGTGCTGACGGAGGAGTCTTGCTTGACTCAAGGAGACCTATATTTGCTTTATTGGTTTAGTGGCCTTTGGTAACACTCTCTGGCATTCCAGAGACCATCCGTATGCTTGCAAGTGTGGTCTCCATACGTCTTTCATCTTTCTACAAAATTTTCGCTGCAGAAGCTTGTTTTGGACAGAGTTTAACTGTATCATTCAGTTCTTTAATGCAGTCTTTATGGTGCTGTTGGTCCTCCCCTTTGTATTGCTCCGACATGTGCCTAATATAATCGTCACATATGCATCAAAATTATGACCTCTGAGAATAAACTGTATATTAATTCCAAAATTTGTTTAGGAATTCACATTTTCCCCATTAATTTTATATGACTCTAACATATGAATACATACCTTCCACCCATATACAGTAATTACAGAGTCTGAAAATAAGTGGTGGGTTGAGTCTAGAACCCATTAAGAGATTTACATTATAACAGCACAGTTGCTTTCAGATAAAAAGAAATATAATGATAATGTTGTTCAGCTTGCCTTTCAACTGGGGATTTGGTGTTAGCATCCACAAATGAGGAAAACCATTTGTTTTTCTCAGACTGTATTACTTCACTTAGCATAATGTCTTCGAGTTCCATCTATTTACCTGTAAATCTCATGATGTCATCTTTCTTTACTGCTGAATAGAACTCCATTGTGTAGATGTATCACATTTTTGTCATCCACTCATCTGTTGAGGGGCATTTGGGTTGGTTCCAGCCCTGAATGATCAATAGGTCCATGGATAAATTAAGAAAGAAATAAAAGTATTCCTAGAAATAAACAAAAAGGATAATACAATGCAACAAAACCTCTGGAACACATTAAAAGCAGTCCTAGGAGAGAAATTTATAGCTCTAAGTGCCTATATTAAAATCAGAAAGAGCACATATAAGTGACTTAACATTGAAACTCAAAAATCTTGAAAAGCAACAACAAATAAAACCCAAACTCAGCAGACAAGAAGAAATAACAAAAATCAGAGCAGATATCAATGAAATAGAAACAAAGTAAACAATACAAATAATCAATGAGTCCAAGAGCTGCTTCTTTGAAAAGATAAACAAGATAGACAGACCATCATCCCAGTTAACCAAAAGAAAGAAAGAAAAAGCAACTCCAAATCAACGAAATTAGAGATAAATGGGGAAACATCACGACATCAAAATTACCCAGAACATTACAAGGGAATGCTTTAAAAGTCTATACTCTATTGACTTTGAAAACCTAAAAGAAATAGATGCATATCTAAAATCATGAGAATCAACACAGCTAGACCAAGAAGAGATCAACAGCTTAAACAGATGCATGACATATGAGGAAACTGAAACAATGATACAAAACCTCCCAACTAAAAAAAGCCAAAAGCCCAGATGGATTTACAAGAGAATTCTGCCAGGCATTTAAAGAAGATCTGTAACCAATATTACTTAAATTATTCAAAAAGAGAGCCAGATGTCGTGGCGTATGCCTTTAATCCTGGCACTTGGGAGGCACAGGCAGGTGGTGGATCTCTGTGAGTTCAAGGTCAGCCTGGTCTACAGAGCAAGTCCCAGGACAGCCAGAGCTATGGGGAGACCCTGTCTCAAACAGAAAAAAAAAATTATTCAAAACGATAAAAAACAGAGGGAGAACTCCCAAGTTCTTTCAATGAAGCCAATATCACTCTTATACCAAAACCAGGTAAAGATACAACTAAAAAAGAAAACAATTGGCAATATCCTTAATAAACATAGATACAAAATGCTACAACAAAACACTTGCAAATCACATACAGGTACACAGCAAAAAGGTTATCTACCATAATCAAGTCTGCTTCATTCCAGAGATGCAGGGATGGTTCAATATATGTAACTCAATAACTGTAATAAATTATATAAATGGACTCAAAGATAAAAATCACATGGCTATCTCAATAGATGCCTTTGATAAAATTCAACATGCATTTATGTTAAAAGAACTAAAGGGAATTGGACTGAAGGGAACATACCTCAACATAATAAAAATTATATACAACAGACCTATAGCCAACATGATTCTAAATGGAGAAAAACTGTAAGCATTCCCCTTAAAATCAGGAACCCAACAAGGCTGTCCACTATCTCCACTCTTTTTTAATATTGTCCTTGAAATTCTTGCTAGAGCAATAAAACAAGAGAAGGAAACTGAGGGAGTATGAATAGGAAAAGAAGAGGTCAAATTATCCCTTTTTGCAGATGCCAAAAAAAACCCACCAGAAAACTCCTAGAAATGATTAATATTTTCAGTAAACTGCAGTTTATAAAATTAATCTACAAAAATCAGTAGCTTTCCTATATGCTAATAACAAGCAATTGGAGAAGGAGTACATGGGAACCCTCCCATTCACAATAGCCTCAAATAAATTAAAATAATATCTTGGAATAAACCAAATATCTTGGAATAAACTTGACCAAAGACATTAAAGAACTCTACAATGAAAATTTTAAATCTTTAAAGAAATAGATTAAGGAAGACAGCAGAAGATGGAGGGCTCTCCCATGCCCATAGACAGGAAGAATTGATATTATGAAATGACCGAAAGCAGTATATATGTTCATTATATATATATATATATGTGTGTGTGTGTGTGTGTGTGTGTGTGTGTGTGAGTGTGTGTTCAATACAATCCCAAACAAAAATCCCAAGACATTCTTCAGAGAATTAGAAAAAAGTCATAAAATGCATATGGAAACACAATACCCAAAGCAACCCTGAGAACAAAGATCAATGGGTTGGGGGGTGTCCTGCACCAGATTTCAAACTATATAACAGAGCTGTAATAATAAAAACAGCATGGCACTGGCACAGAAATAAACTCATAGATCAATCAAATATAATTGAAGACCCAAACATGAGTACACACAATTTCAGCCACCTGATATTTGACAAAGGAGCCAAGAATACTCACTGGAGGAGACATAGCTTCTTCAGCAAATGGTGCTGCCAAACTGGATCTCCACCTGTAGAAGAATGAAACTAGACCCTAATCTTTACCTTGCCAAAAGTCAACCCTAAATCCATCAAAGACCTCAACATGAAACCCGAAACACTGAAACTGTTAGAAGAAAACATCAGTAGTAACCTACAAGATATAGGTGTAGGAAAGGACTTTCAAAATCGGCTGTTAGTTGCTCAGGAATTAAAGTCAACAATCAACAAGTGGGACCTCATTAAACTTAAAGGCAAAAGAAACAACCGAGGAAGTGACAAGAAAACCCACAGACTGGGAGAAAATTTTCACCAGTGACACATATGAGAGAGGTTTAACATCCAGAATATATAAAGAACTCAAAAAACAAAGAATTAAGAAAACAAATGACCCAATTAAAAGATGTGCTAATGGTCTGAACAGAAAGTTCTCAAAAGAAGAAATAAAGATGGCTGACTAAGAAACATCTTAAAAAGTGCTCAACATCCTTGGGAATTAGGGAAATGCAAATTAAAACCCCTTTAACATTTCACCTTATCCTAGTCAGACCAGCCAAGATCAAGAGAATAAATGATACCAAGTGCTGGAGAGGATGTGGGGAAAGGAGAGTACTCTGTTGGTGGGATTACAGGCTAGCAATGGAAAGCAGTATGGAGAACTCTTAAAAAACTAAAATGAACCTACTATTTGATTCAGTTATACCACTACTTGGTATATACCCAAGGATTTATCCTATTGCAAAGATACTTGTACATCCATGTTTGTTGCAGCTCTTTTCACAATAGTCAAGAAAAGAGCCAACCTAAGTGTCCTTCAACTGACCAATGGATAAAGAAAATATGGTACATTTACACAATGGAGTTCTACTCAGCAGGAAAGAAAGACAAAATCATGAAATTTACTTATAAATGGATGGAACTAGAAACTGTTATGCTAGGTGAAGTAACACAACTCAGAGAAACAAATAACATATGTTCTCCCTCATTTGTGGCTCCTAACACCAAATCCTTATATTCAAGTATCCCACGAACCACTCATCAAAGAAGTTTCTTTTGCACCAGACAGGGACTATTATTACAGTGTACCACAACTGGTCACACACATTGTCTGTGAATTGCCCAAGCCAAAGCAACACATCTATAATGCAACCTCTACACCTAAGGCTCATACAGCATACACAGAACAAGGGGACAAGAGGACAAGGGGTAATGAATCTCTCAACTCTCATTAATGAAGCTCCCTTATGTAACAGAGGACCAAGAATACAAATAGTGACAAATGGCCAAAGTGTGGAGATTAGGAATCTTCAGAGTATGTGTCCCCCAATAGGACTCCTATATTAACTTTCACCCACCCAGAGCTCAGAGAACATTGTGGAAGACAAGGGTGGAAAGATTGTATGAGCCAGGACAGAGATGCATGACCATATGGAAATAGAATACTGCAAGCTCCTGGGACCCTGCTCATATAAACCTACAGAAATGGTGTCAGCATCCACAAGACCCATGCAAACTCCAGCAGACAAAACCCAGAATGGACTTGGTAAATGAGCAGCAGACCCCAATCTTGGCTGAAGAAATATTGGCAGCTGATTACTGCTGATTGAGGAAGACCACATCTTCTTAAAGGGAGTAACTTTAGATAGGCGGACTAAACCTTGGTGGATGAACTTGCACTAAGGAATGTCCAGGGACACTAACTTGACACAATGGGCCTTAACACAAATGAGAATGTATGAATTCCAGTGGAAGGAGACATAAAGTGATTGATTGGTTGAGATCTTCGGTATGAAATACACAAAATTCAATAAAAAATTTTTAAAGGTAAAATGTAATAAAAATTAAACTGTTTACAGAGCCAGACAGAGGTGGCAGACAACCACAAGGAAACAGAGTTCTTCAGACAGCTGGCCCATTACTCATATGGACTCACAGCAATGATGACAGTATGCACAAGTCCTGTGCAAGCATAAACCAGAAAAAGGTCCTAACAGAGACCTGCAAAAGTGAACAAGAAGCTCTAACTCCACCTAAGGAAATTGTGGGAACAGATGGCTGCTGGGAGGGACTAGGAAGGGCAAAGACAGACTTTGTTCACGTATGGAACTCTTGGCAGGTTAACCAGGCTCCAGTGGATGGACCCACACTGAAGGATATCTGCAGACACTAATTAGACTGTATGGGGTCTTTATGTATTTATAGAACTTAATGTACTCTGTTATATATAATAGAATATACATATATATATATATACATATATATATATATATATGATAAAGTACATGAAAGGGGGGGTGTTGAATAAGAATGTCCCTTATAGGCTCCAAGTATTTGGTCCCCAGTTGGTGGCACTGTTTGGAGGAGGTCATGGCACCTTTAGGAGGTGAGGCCATTCTGGAGGAAGCATGTCAGTGGGGTGAACTTTAAGAGTTCTTAAGCCTCATCAGTCTCTTCTTCCTGTCCTGTCGGAAGATGCCAGCATTCTGCCATCTCCCATGGTCCCCTCTGCTACCATGTCTCTTCTACCATTATGTTTTTCTGATCAGCACCCACTCCAGGTCTCTGGGAACCTCAGGGGTTTTGTTCGTCCTGCTCTCACTGGGAGCAACATTGTACCACCTCTAGCTCATGTGCCCCTTGGGCTCTCAGCCAAGGGAGCCCTCTCCACTGCTGACCACTACTGCACAGTCATTTCTTCTACTAAATAATTCATCACTTCATTTCTCCTACATGGGATTGTCTTCAATTGTGTCTGGCCTCTTCACTGGAATAGAAGCTTCATGTGGGCAGGAATATCATTTGCTTCTTTTAACAACGTGTTTCCAGAAATGTCTATAGTGCCTGGAAGACCATAAGAAGACATTTTGTTGGGGCTGGAGAGATAGCCTAGCGGTTAAGAGCGCCGACTGCTCTTACAGAGGACCCGGGTTCGATCCCCAGCACCCACATGGCGGCCGAGAGCCGTCTGAAACTCCAATTCCAGGAGAACTCCAGCTCCAGGGGAATCCGAGACCCTCTTCTGACCTCCGCGGCGTTGCACGACACGGGTGCACAGACTTGCATGCAGGCAGTACATTCACACACATACAGAACTAAATAAAATTAATAAAAAAAAAAGAAGACATTTTGTTGAATGAATGAATGAATGAATGAATGAAGTTTCTAGGAGAAAGTGGTTTTGAAATTTCAGGGAAGTGCTAATCCCTTTCTAACCTTTCCACGTTTCTGCCTTTATGGTTCTGTCTTTGATAACTACACTAAATTCTTCCTTTATCTTGGTAAGAAAAGACTTTGAAAATAGAGTCTCATCTGAAATGCTTTGGGAGCAGAGGAGAAATGACCAACTGCTTCTCTAATAGAGCCTCAGGATTTCTTCCTACCCTTCACACAAGCCAAAACCCCAAACATTAATGATACATGTTCACTATAAATGAAGCCTATCTAGTAGAACACAACTATCTGGGAAGTTGGGGCGAGGGGGGTGGCTTGAGAACAGAAAGGAAGGGAGAACTTTATCTGAGCACCAAGTAAGCAGGCAAGATCCATCATGGTTAATTATTTGTTCTTAATTGTCAGGAAGTGAAGGATGGATTGGAGAGGGTTTAAGCAGAATAATATCAGGAGTGTTCTTCTACCCAAACACTGTAGCCAAATTTACAAGTGAGACTTTTCATAGTCCATGGGTTGTTAATTATCTAAACACGGGTCCCTTGGAGCTGCCTGAGTGAAGATTAATTAGTTTTTGAAATAATAGCTAAATTGATGCGGGAAGAAGCTTAGACTAAAAAATAATGGCTGAAAATTAGCCACCCTATTTCTTCATTTCTCTTTGCCAGGCTCCTAAAGGACATTTATCTCTGTTGCTTTTGTGGAAAGGGCTCATTAATCAAATAGGCAGATGGGCCTTCCAAAATCTGTGACGTGGAATGAAAAGCCAGCCCGCAAAGTGTTCAAGGGGGAAAAGGCGGGTGACTAACTGCACAGAGTTCCCTCCAAACTCAGCTGTGGCCAGATGATTCCCTCTCAATGTAAGCAGGGCAGGGCACCAGGTCCAGTGCTCTTGTCTTTCCTCCAGACTGGGAAGAGCCTTGCTGATAGAAAAAGGCTCTCATGGGTCCACCATCCAAAGACTGGACTTGACAAGAGGACTTTAATTTTGTACATACAGCCTTTTAAACCAATCTATGTACATAGATTTTTTCTGTTTATTTATTACTATATTATACCCCCAAAGCAGGACATTTTAGACCTGAATTTAGCTTTTTATTAAATTTAGGAAGGCATCTCTTAAGAATAGGAATGATGGGACTGGAGGGATGGCTCAGTGGTTAAGAGCACTTGCTCCTCTTTTTTTTTTTTAAATTTAATTTTTATTGATGCTTTGTGCATTTCATACATTATTTTCCAATTCGGTTCAGGCTTATTTCCCTTTCCCTTCCCCCCCACCCCAACCCCATCCCAGATCATGCATTCTGCCATAACTGTCCTGCATCTTTCTCTCAGTTTTTTTTTTCATTTTTTAGCTATAAGTGATAATCCATGAGTACAAGCATCCTTCGTGCAAAACCAATCTGCAGGCTGTTGTGTCCAAACCCCTACAGCCCCACCATCCAGTGGGGGGTGACAGGTTGTTTTGTTCAATCCAAGTTGATCAAATGAGTGTCCAGTCTATAATTGTGTAGTTTCACCATTACTCCAATCGCAGCCCTATACTTCTACCGACGCCCCCTCTTCCGCAGATTGTTCCCCTAGGCTTTGAAAAGGGGCACAGGTGGATAGAGAGTAAAACAGTCCACTTCTCTGGAGCTGTTGTCTGGTCTCTAGTCAATTCTGATGTTTTCTCCTTCATGGCTGCACAGTTTGTCCAGGATAACCTTTCGATCCTACATAATGAAGCACAAAGCAATTGATATATAGTCATTTAAACATACTAATGTTATGGTAGGTTTACTTTGATAGACACAGATGTTTGGATGTATGTTAATCCATGAATTACATTTTCTTCTGTTAAGTATGACAGGGTCTACTGTGGTTTATAACACTCCTAACCATTAGAGGATGTAAGCTTGGGCATCAGCCGTGGGTTATTCCTCCAAGGAGAGACCAATAGCCAATAGATTGGGATCATACAGGACATATGGCTGCCTATGCTGCACAGTATCTCCCAGGCAAGATGCGGTTAGCTGGGAGCACTTGCTCCTCTTACAGGCCCAAGTTGTTCCCTATAACTCCAGCCTCAGGAGATCTGACATTTTCTGGCCTCTGGGAACATCAGGCATGCACCCAGTACCCATACATACATGCAGACAAACATTCATATGCATAAAATAAAAATAAATAAATATTGTTTAAAGAAAAGGAAGGAGGGGCATTGTGAGACTCGAGTGCACAGCTGTCAGGTCAGGCCTGCAGGACCACCCTGAAGCACAGGTAGGAAGCCATGCACTTCAGCCAGGCAGACTTTAAAATAGATCTACTCTTCGGCGTTTCTGGATAATTGAATTCGTTGGTTTGTGGCAGGTGCAAGTGGCCCTGCTTGCTCGGGTATTAAAGGCAGGCCTGTTAAATCCTTGTCAGGTGTGGCTGTCCAGGTAGGTCGCCCTTCACCCATGTAGCCGGTAGTAAAACCAGGCCTGTCGCCACTGTGAGACTTGAGTGTGCAGTGGTCAGGTCAGGGCTTTGCCAGGACCACCCAAAGCACAAAGTTTCCAGGGGGACAGGCTATGTTTCAGGCAATACCCCCCAACCGGAATTGCTGAGAGAGTGCCCAAGTGATTTTTTTTGGAGAAAACCTTCAGAACCAGAAGGGAAGAGTGAATTAGACGTCCAATATATAAACAAATTGAAAGCCTTGAAACCTAGACAAGTCAACACTCCATAAACAAGGAAGAAAAAAAAAAGGCATTCTGAAGGAGGCAAGCAAAGCAGCCTTTCAACACAGTGAAAAAACATTTGTTATTTCGCATCGGAATATAGGCCAAAAAAAAGGGAAATCCACATGCCAGGGACATGACAATGGGACAACATAGGAAAGGTGCAGAAATTCCACACCAAGCTCTACAAACTCTGTAGGAGATTGCCACAGTGGTATCCCTGCGAGGTGACTCAAGAGAAACAGATCTCAGAGGAACTATTGAAGACCTATTCAGAGAGATTAAAGAATATAAAAGGAAGCAGAGAACTAGGGGAGAGAATGAAAAAACTCCAGTAGGACCTAGAGAGAAACAACGACAAACTTCAGAAAGAGAACTAAAGGAGAGAATGACAAACTTAGAAAGAACTAGGATGGAGAAAATGACAAACTGTGGAAGGAAGTGGAAATGCTGAAATGAAAAAAGAAGCTGACCAGTGAAATAGGGAGCACCAAGAAGAGAATGAAAAGCTCCAAAAGAAGTGGACAAATACTAAGAAATCACCAGTTATGAAATGAAAGGAAATAGAACACTCATCCAATCAAAGGGAAAGGAATTGAAAAACCGTCAGAAAAATTAGAATGGAGGAAAGCAGAACAAAGAATATTCAAGACCTGGAAGATAAACACAGAGCAACTAAAGAGCTCAAGTAAAGATTATTTAACTTTTTAAAAAAAATTTTTAAATACACAAAAGTTGGACAACCAGGGAACTGTCTGGGATACTATGAAAAGACGAAACCTCCGCATCATAGGAATAGAGAGAGGAGAAGAATCTCAAGAGAATAGTATTGATCAGATCTTCAACAGATAATAGATGAAATTATCCCCAAACTAAAAAAAGACAAACCCATACAAATACAAAAAGCAAAAAGAAAAAGAAAAAAAAAAAAAAAAAAAAAAAAAAAAAAAAAAAAAAAAAAAAAAAAAAAAAAAAACACTAGACGCCCAAAACAAAGACAAAATTCGGAAAAGCTACAAAAGAAAAGCAACAAGCTACATACAAGGGGGAAAACCCATCAGAATTGAAGCTGACTTTCGATGCAAACCATGAAAGAAGAAGGATATGGAAGAAAAGCATTCCCAGTTGTTAAAAAGACTAAATGGATTGCGAACCCAGATACTCTTACCCCAGCCACAATGTCGATTACAGTTGAAGGAGAGAGAAAAATCTTCCATGACATAAACAAAATGATAGAATACCTATCTGAAAACCAAGCTCTTCATAAAATACTTGAAGCAATTTCATAATGGGCAAAGAGAGGAGCAACTATCCCCAACCAACCTAGAAAGAGAAACTAATAAAAAGATAAACATAGCAGAATAAAAAACCTAGACTTATAAAATGTAAATGGATAATAAGGTGGAAAGGAAGCAACACATTTCTTTCAATTATAACCTTAATATTAATGGAGCTAAAACTCCCCGGGAATCAAAAGACATTGACTGGAGATTGCGTGTCAGGAAAAACAAAACCCATCTATATACTGCCTGACTACAAGAAACCATCTCAATTTCAATGATCGGCACCAACTTAAGGTGAAGGGATTGGAAAAAATATTCCAAGCAAATTTGGTATCCTATAATAAAAGAAAGTAGGTGTTCTATTCTAGTATCAGATAAATAGACTGCAAAGCAAAAGTAAATCAAATAGAATACGGGCCATCTACATCTTTATCAATGATATTATGTGCATGTAAGATTTCAACAATCATGATATTTATCAAACCAAACTCTGTGCACCAACTTTATTTAAAGAGCAATTCTTCAGACCTAAGACAACAGAAATTCTAATCCCAGCACATTAGTAGTAGGGGACTGCAATACCTCCACTAAGTACTTTGGGACAGATCAACATGAAAAGAGAAATATAGATATATCTATAGTAATGATATGATACACCAAATGGAACTCACAGACAGTTACCGAATATTCCACCACAATCTACAGAGGATATTCTATGCTACTCCAGCCAACCCCACAAGAACATGCTCTCAATAGATACAATCTGGGACACATAATGAAAAAACTCAACAAATGACAAAGATTGTATATTTCGATCCATAATCTATGCAGATTATTCTCAACTCAATCCTATAGTAATAAGCACCATGAAGCCTACACGCTAAAACACATGGACTAAACAACACTCTCCTGAATAATGAATGGACAAGGAAGACAGTACAGAAGAAATAAACATATACCTGAACCGAAACATATGATAATACAACACCAGCAAAACCATAGCGGACACTTTAGAAAGCCCCATAATTAGTGTTTATAATCCCTGATCTCTAACAGAAAAAAAAAAAAAAAAAAAAAAAAAAAGAGCACAAGTGAACAATATAACACTGCAGCTAAAAACACTTGAGAGACAACAACAAATGAACCCTAAATGCAACAGACAGGAGGAAATAACAAAAAATCAGAGCAGAAATCAATGAAATAGAAACAAAGAAAACCACAAAAAAAAATCAATGAATACAAATGTTGGTTCTTTGAGAGAATAAACAAGATAGACAGACCTTTAGCCCAGTTAACCAAAAGAAAGAAGGAACAACTCCTAATCAATAGAATCTGTGATGAAAGGGGAAATATCACAACGGACTATGAAAAGATCCAGACAATCATATGGGAATACTTTCAAAACCTTTACTAAGTTTGAAAACCTAGAAGAAATGGATGAATATCTGAAATCCTGGGAATCACCAAAGCTCAACCAAGAAAAGATCGGCAGCTTAAACAGACCAATAATATATGAAGAAATGGAAGATGTAATAAGAAACCTCCCAAATAAAAAAAGCCCAGGCCCAGATGGTTTCGTGGCAGAATTCTATAAAACATTTCAAAAAGATTTACAACCATTATTATTCAAGTTGTTTAGAAGGATACAAACAGAGGGAATTCTCCCAAATTCCTTCTATGAAGCCAGCATCACTTTATTACCAAAACCAGGCAAAGATACAACTAAAAAGGAGAACTGTAGACCCATTTCATTAATGAACACAGATGCAAAAATTCTAAATAAAATACTTGCAAATTGCATACAGACCCACATCAAGAAGATCAGCCATCATGACCAAGTTGGATTCATGCCAGAAATACAGGAATGGTTCAATATATGAAAATCAATAAATATTGTCAAACATATAAATGGACTGAAAGACAAAAACCACACCATCATCTCAATTGATGTGGAAAAAACCTTTGACACAATCCAGCATCCCTTCATTCTTAAAGTCCTAGGAGGAATTGGATTGGAGGGATCATCCCTCAATGTAATCAAAGCCATATACAGGAAACCCACAGCCAATATCATCCTAAATGGGGAAAGGACAGAAGCATTCCCTTTAAAGGTAGGAACCCAGCAAGGCTGACCCCTGTCACCACTCCTCTTCAATATAGTGCTTGAAACACTTGCTAGGGCAATAAGGCAAGAAAAGGAAATTAAAGGAGTTCTAATTGGAAAAGAGGAAGTCAAACTATCCCTTTTTGTTGATGATATGATTGTTCACTTAAGAGATGCTAAAACCTCCACCTAGAAACTCCTAGAAACGATTAAGAGCTTTAGTAAAGTGGCAGGATACAAAATTAACCTAGAAAAATCAGTAGCCTTTCTTTACACCAACAACAAGCAACTGAAGGACTACAAGGAGACCTTCCCACTCACAATAGCCTCAAAAACAATAAAATACCTAGGAACAAACCTAACCAAAGACACCAAAGATCTCTACAACAAAAATTTTAAACCCCTGAAGAAGGAAATTGAAGAAGACATCAGAAGATGGAAAAACCTCCCATGCTCATGGATTGTGAAAATAAATATAGTAAAAATGTCCATTCTACCCAAACTCTTGTACAGATTTAATGCAATCCCAATTAAAATCGCCAAAAGTTTCTTCACGGCTTGGGGGAAAATCCTTAATTTCATTTGGAAAAATAAAAGACCTGAATAGCCAAAGCAACCCTGAGTGAAAAGAGCAATACAGGGGGGATATCTATACCAGACTTAAAACTATACTACAGGGCTATAGTCATAAAACCAGCTTGGTACTGGCACAAAACAGACCTGTTGACCAATGGAACAAAACTGAAGATCCAAACCTGAGCACATAGAATTTCAGCTACCTCATATTTGACAAGGGGGCCAACAAGACACAATGGAGGAAAGACAGCATCTTTAGCAGGTGGTGTTGGCAAAACTGGATCACCACTTGTAGAAAAATGAAATTAAACCCCTATCTCGTCTGATTCCAGATGGATAAAAGACCTCAACATGAAACCCCAAACTCTGGAGGTGATAGAAGAAAATTTGGCAGCAGACTACAAGACATAGGAGTAGGAAAAGACTTCCTAAATCAGACAACAACTGCACAAGAATTAAGGTAGACAGTAGACAAATGGTACCTCATTAAACTCAAAAGCTTCTGTACATCAAAAGAAACAATCAAGGGGGGCTGGAGAGATAGCCTAGTGGTTAAGAGTGCCGACTTCTCTTGCAGAGGACCCGGGTTCGATCCCCAGCACCCACATGGCAGCTGAGAACCGACTATAACTCCAATTCCAGGAGAACTCCAGTTCCAGGGGTATCCGACACCCTCTTCTGACCTCTGCAGCATTGCATGACATGGGTGCACAAACCTACATGCAGACAGTACACTCATACACATAAAAATAATAAATTAAAAAACTGTTCATAAAAAAAAGAAACAATCAAGGAAGTGAAGAGAAAAACCACAGAATGGGAGGAAACCTTCACCACAGACACATCTGACAAAGAATTAATTTCCAGAGTATATAAACTACTCAAAAAACAAGAAAGAAAAACAAATGAATCACTCAAAAGATGGAGCAAAGAGCTGAACAGAGACTTCACACGTGAGGAATTACAGATAGCTGAGAAACATCTTTAAAAGTGTTCAACATCACTAATAATTAGGGAAATGCAAGTTAAAACCATTTTAATATATCATCTCACTCCGATAAAACTGGCTAGGATCAAGAAAACAAATGATACCAAGTGCTGGAGAGGTTGTGGGGAAAGGGGAACACTCATCCATTGCTGGTGGGAATGTAAACTTGTACAGCCACTATGGAAAGCAGTGTGGAGAACCCTTGGAAGACTCAAAATGAGCTTGCCATCTGACCCAATCATACCACTCCTGGGTATAACCCACAAGACTCATCTTTCCAAAGAGATACATGTACAGCTATTTTATTGCAATTCAGTTCACAATAGCAAAAAGCTGGAACCAACCCAAATGTCCCTCAGCTGACAAGTGGATAAAGTAAATGTGGTACATCTACGCAGTGGAGATCTATGCAACAGTAAAAAAAGACAACATCATCAACTTTGCAGGTAAATGGATGGACCTAGAAGATATCATGCTGAGTGAGGTAACACAGTCACAGAAACAAAGGATGAATAGTATCTCTCATCTGTGGATGCTAGCACCAATAACCCAGTTGTAAATATTTCTTGTCGGGAGGGATGCATATTGGAAAGAACAACACCAACACCAACAACAGAAAAGACTGCATCAAAGAACTGAATGAAACAGTGAATCCGGTGGGGTGGGAGGGTTGGGAGGGGGACACAGGTTATATATGATTAATGTATATTTAATTGATGTGAGGTTAACAGGTATCCAAATTTGCCCAAACTTTGTCTACATATTATATGGTATTTTAGGACTTAGTAAGAGTAAAAATGTCTATATTAAACAACATTGGTTAAAAGGTTTTAATAAAAGCAGTAATACATTTAAGCTAATTGGAAATATAAATTGTTGTCCACATTTGTTTTACTTAAAATTTGTATAACAACAACTTTGGGGTTAATGTATACAAATGTTCTCTATAATTTTTGTGTTGTACAGTATCATCTTGTAACATTTTCTTTTACCTGTAGGATAATTTAACTTAAGGAATTAAGTTTGCTTCCCAAATTAACAACATACAGTCAATGATAAACAGCTTGGGTAAATTTAATGAAAATTTACACCTTGATTCCTGCCTATAGGTATGTATACTACAACTGCCTTTTTGAGATTCACGGGTCAAAAAATAAAAACCTAAAATAAAAAGGGGGGATACAGATATATATTAAAACTTTCGTCACTTTTTTTTTTCAATTTAAATCTTAAAACTATGGGGAAAAGATTTGCATGTTCCCACAGGTCAAAATGTCACCAACTTAATGGCTGAGAAAGAAAAGATACAGCTTTGCATTGTGCAGGATGTACCAAGAAATACCAGCAGAGAAGTTGGCCCATCTAAACATTAAAAGGAAGAAAAGCCTCAGACTGCTACAGGCATAAAACATCTCTGTGGATCCTATTTGTAACAACTGTTTATAATGAGTCCTAATGAACTTTACCTTCCAGGTGCCACAAAATTTTAATATGAGAGAATTTCTTACCTCTTTTTCATAGAACAAAGAAAAACATGATGGTAATGAAGTCATTCCCTAACTGTAAATTAGAGCCAACTGTTATAGAGGTAATCTCTTATAAAACCAGTAAAACTGCTTTCTTTAATTGACTAATAGACATAGGAATTGTGAAAGGATTATTCTCTATTCAGAGCCAAATATAATACTAAAGTCTTTATAAGCTGTGCAATTAAGCAAAATATATTAATACAGGAGAGCTCTGATATCAGCAATGATTTATTCTCCCAAGGAGATGTTGGCCAGGGGATCCAAACCCCCCCAAAAGGTAAAGGCTTCTTGCCTGTAAACTAGGATACCTGGAAGAGAGGCCATAAGGCCCTGCTGCCAAAGACCTGGTGTAAGCATGGGAAAGATGTATTGAGACCACACTTGCAAGTGTACAGTTGGTCTCTGGAATACCAGAGAGTGTTACCAAAGGCTACTAAATCAATAAAGCAAATATTGGTCTCCTTGAGTCAAGCAAGACTCCTCCATCAGCACCAGCTACACCTCACCTGCCTGGAAATACTGTGCAGCAGTGGCAGCCATATGTCTGTATATCCCAAATCTAACTGGCTAGTAGCTCTCTCCTTGGAGGAATAATTCATGGCTGATGCCACAAGCTTACATACTCTAGTAGTTAGGAGATGTTATAAGCCACAGTAAGGCCTTGTCATCTTTTACAGAAAAGCTATAGTTCATGGATTAGCATACCATCCAAACATCTGTGTCTATACCAACACAACCTACCGTAATAATTAGTACTGTTTAAATGACTGTATATCTAATTGCTTGTGCTTCATTAGTAGGATTGAAAGGTTATTCCTGGATAAACTTCCAACCCATGAAAGGAAACAGCCTGAACTGATCAGAGTCCAAAAACGACATCTCCAAAGAAAGTAGACTGTTTTGCTTCTCGCCCACTTGTGCCCCTTTTCTAAAACCTAGGGAACAATCTTCAGAAGAGGAGGCTTGGTAGAATGTAAGGGCTGTGATTGGGGTAAATTGTGAAATTACAGCAATATAGACTGGACACTTATTTGATCAACATGATTGTACATACAAGCCCCTCCAGCTGGATGGTGGGAGCCTTGGTCTGTGTGGGTTTGGGCATAGCTGCTTGCAAATTGGTTTTACATGAAGGATGCTTGTATTCATTTCTTATTACTTATTGTTAAAAAATAAAATTAAAAAAAGAACAAAAAAAAGAAAAGGAAGGAGGGTAGGAGCTGAATAGATGGCTCGATGGTTAAAACCACTGGCTGTCCTTGCAGACGACCCAGATTCAGTTCCCAGCACCCACATAGCAGCTAACAACTGTCTATAACTCCAGTTCCAGTGGCTCTGACACCCATTTCTGAATTCCATAGGCTTTGCACAACAGGGGTACACTTATATACATGTGGTAATCGCTCATGCACATAAAATAACAAACAATAATAAAATTGTTTTCAAAATAAAAAGAAAAGTAAACAAAGTAGGAATCAGGCAGGTCTGGGGCATGACCCAGTGGCAGAGCACTCATCCAGGATTCAGAAGGCATGGACTTTCCTACAATACAGCCTCTAACAAAACCAGGCTGTCCTGAACCCTTGGAAATAGGATTATTTTTCCTTTTTACCAAGAAGGTTGGGAAAGCAGTGAATCCTGAATGTGCTGTGTTATTTCATAGGCCAACTTTAAAACTTAATAAAACTCTCTAAAAAATGTAAAATCAACACTTTCTGAAGGGAAAGGATAACAGATGGGCAGGAAAAGAAGGCAAGACAGGGAGCAGCTTTAGCCTCAGCCCCAGCCAGCTCTGCAGGACGCTTTGGAGCCAGAACAGACTTAGAAGATGCCTGCTAAGGAGTAGGGTAGCTGAACCTTACTGACCTCAGGCTGACTAGGCGTTGGATGTGTATTTCCCTAGAATGGACAGGGCAGCTGTCTGTCTGTCTGTCTGTCTGTCTGTGATAGCTCTTAAAGGAGCAACAGCTAAAGGTCATCTGTCAACAGTTCTCCCAGCAGAAGGGGGAATCTCCCCCTATAGTGAAGGTAGGTAAGTCAGATGATGATGGTAGAGAGCCAGTGAAGAGTGTGTTGCAAAAATTCAACAAAATTGCAGGCAGTGAGGATTCTAGCACACTACCTCCCATAGTCTTGGTAACAAGGAAGCTGGGGTGCTGGTCCAGCCTTTCTCAGTTATTGGCTAATTGCCGGTGCTCAGGAGTGTTATCTCCATGGTGCTTCCTGGACACAAGCTCACTGGGCTCTAGCTACCCTAGAAGCCATCAGCAGACTCCTCAGCACTGGCTGCTGAAAGCCTTTGGCTGAGAATTCACAACACAGTGAAGAGCAGGGATACATGCATAAAGTGCCAGAATATCTGCCTAAAACACTGAGTGGTTAACAGAGAACAATTCTAAAAGAGCATTTATGTGCCACAGGACAACTCCAATCCTCCTTCCAACTGCCCAATGATCACAGTGCTTAGAAAACTAATCTTTTACCAAATTGCAGTCAGATTTGACTCTCTAACTCCCCCAAAGTAAGATGGAGATCTCTCCCACGGTGTAGTGCCCCACCCTGCCTCCCTCACTGCTTAAAAGACTTACCTGTTCCCCACCCACCTCTGAATGGCGACTCCTCCCCAGCTTACCACCTTGGCCTCACATGGCGATATGCCCACAGTTACCCTACTCAGACTCACCGTGTTTTCTCTCTCCCAGGCCTTTACATACGTTGCCTTCTTGACTGTAGATTCTCACACTCTTACCCTCAGACCTCAGTTTAGTGGCTCCTATTCTAGGAGGCCTTCTTTGTCCCACGGTTGGATGGATGCCTTCCTTTTACCCACGGCACCTGGGACTTCCCTGTCACTGGTGTGCATATTGGTAGCATGCATTTCTGCATTGTGTGTTTTAATTGACACATGTCTCTCTGCCATGAAACTGAGTTTTACGTGGGCAGAAGTATGACTTGTTCCCTAATATAAAGTGTCCCGCATAAATGCCTGCTACATAGCCATCGCCCAGTATATATGGTTGAGTACTTATGGAGCAAAGTTTAGTGAACTTTCTGTGGTGCCCTGATCTCTTCCCAAATTGGTCTAGTTCTTTTTTTTTAATTTATTTATTTATTTCTGTATATGTATGAATGTACTGTCTGCATGCAGGTTTGTGCACCCGTGTCGTGCAATGCCGCAGAGGTCAGAAGAGGGTCTTGGATTCCCCTGGAACTGGAGTTCTCCTGGAATTGGAGTTTCAGACGGTTCTCGGCTGCCATGTGGGTGCTGGGGATCGAACCCAGGTCCTCTGTAAGAGCAGTAGGAGCTCTTAACCGCTAGGCCATCTCTTCAGCCCCATGGTCTAGTTCTAACAATCAATTTCTCCACCATGAGCTCAAAGTCGGGGGATAAGGATCTCTGTGCTCTCTGGTCAACCCTTCTGTTAAGGGGATCATGACATCTTGTGCTTAGGTATCATAAGAAATCTGACATTTGGGTTCTTAAGAGGAAGGAAACAAAGATACAACCGCATCACAGAAGTAAGGATGGATACGTACCCCCACAATGAAATGGAAGCATGTGGGACTTAATGTGGGTGATGCACTATTTGGGGGTAGACCTCATCTCTTACAACTTCAGCAACAGAAACAGATGACAAATCGGGAGTCTGGAAGCAACATCAGGCAGTGAAGATCCAGTCTACACACTAATTGACCTCCAGGTCTGACATTGGAGTTTTGGAATTTAAATGCATCCAGATGTCCAAGCAGTCAATAATCCCCAAGGAAGCCAATCAAATTAGCTGGAGCCCAGCAGACTGTGGCCAAAAAGAAATTGGACAGAGTCTAAAGGAAATCCATTTGCAGCCTAGGACCAGAATAAAAAGCAGAAAGCAAGGGTTTGCTGCTGGTACTGCAATCCTTAGGACAAGAATTCTTCCTTTTCAAGTAGGCTGTAAACTCCACGAGGACCCAAATTCTGTCTAACTTTTCCTGTACATGTCCTGAGCCCAACACAGTACCAGGTAGATGGTAAATCTGTACTACTTACTTTTAAGTGAATGAATGAATGAACACTAGTGCATCTTTTCTTTACTAAGGATTTAATTATGTGTGTGTGTGTGTGTGTGTGTGTGTGTGTGTGTGTGTGTGCCGATGCCTGTGACTGCCACAAAAAGGGTATCAGATTCCTTGGATCTGGAGTTACGGGCAGTTGTGAGCTCCCTCGTATGAGTCCTGGGAACCAAACTCTAGTCCTCTGCTAGACCAGCAAGTGCTTTTAACCACTGAGCCATTTCTCTAATCCTGAGCATCATTTCTTAAAATCTTGTGACATCTTGTTGCTGTCAGCTCCCTCAGTTCTGCCTTTCTCCAGCCACCACAGTGTAGCTGAACCACGAGCCAAGGAGAAAATGCGTTAGGATTGTGGAAATGTAAATGTACATAAGCACTTCCAAAAATGACTTGGCAGCTTATGTTAAAGATAGACATACTCAGTGAGCTGTTATTCCCATCCTACACACACACACACACACACACACACACACACACACACACACAGCAAAACAGGCCTATCTGTCCAAGCACAAAAATGTTCAAAGCACTAGTGTTTACAAGGATCCCAACCTGGAAAATGAGATGCTTGACAATGGGACAATACATACAATAGATTTAAAAATTACGAAAGTAGAGTCACATAACAGACAGCTATGTCTGAATGATGAATAAGCAAGCCATGATATTACATGAAAGGAGCCATACACATTTATATATGATTTGATTTACATAAGGTTCAAAATCAAGCAAGATAATATACTTACAGGTCCCAACTCACAATGGTTTGGCTTTAAGTGGTCAACTTGCCACAATGAAATGAGTCCAGTAGAGATGCACTTCTCATTTTGGATTTTGATCGCTTTTCTCTCAGGCTATGAACCATTTTCTGTGATTCTAGGTGGCAGTTGTAAGTTGGGCTCCTAGTCAGCTATACCATGACAAACATGTGAAAAATACATAAATATGGTGCTCTGTTCTGCTAACCTGTCTCATTGTTAGGTTTATTGGATGAATTTTTATTTTTTAATTTCATTTCTTTATTGTGGGAAGGGACTGAGCACATGCCACAGGGCATGTGTGGAGGCCAGAGGTCAACTTTCAGGGTCTGTTCTCTCCTTCCACCAGTGGATATCAGGCTTGGTGTCAAACTCCTTTACACACTGAGCCATCTCACTGACTTTGGATGTGTTTATGACTTAATGAGATTTGCAACTTATGATGTGCTTGTCAGGCCATAACTCCATAAGCTGAGGAGTAGCCGTATTCTGGTAATTCTGGCAGGAGATAGGAGGAGGTGAACAGACTCTAGTGGAAATGGCTGTGATCCACCGAACTAGGGAAGATATTGAGGAGTTCTATTAGAGATCACATGATGTGTACATTTTGGTATGCTTAAGTTATGCTCCATTTATAACATGCTAAAGCTACAGAAATAATAACTCTAGTCAATAGTTTGCAAAGCCATTGCCTCCAGAGGCCCCTTTACACACTTGTTACATGCAACAGAAATGGGCCTGTGGCCAAATATGAGAGATACAAGAAGTGCTAGAAATTGAGAGGCAAGTCCCTCGAAGAACATTCAAATTTAAGTTTTCAGAAAGTCTATGTTCACTCTACCAAATCTGACTCTGAGCCAAGTTCAGCCCCTGGGTAGCCAATAATGAAGCAATTTGCGTTCAGTATATACCTATCTCCTACCATCTCTGACATCCCTAGAAGTACAACTCCAGCCTTGGCTCACCTTCTGACGCCCCCTCCCCTGGCAACACCCCCCTCACCTCAAGTCAGTGCCAGTGTGTACTCATTGGAGGGCACAGGTGACTCCTGCTCCATCAGACACTAATAATTACTTTCCCTTCTGTCCTCCCACAAGGTTTTGTGTCCCACAGAGTTTATACTTCAAGAGGAGAGGGATTTTCATTTTGTTAACAATGGAATCTTCAGAATCTAGAACAGTGCCTTGAACAGCAGATGCCTAGTACACAGCATATGATGGGAAAACACTGATGGATACTTAGGAATTAAGGCCAACAACTGGCAAATGAGACGTCATGAAATTATAAAGCCTCTGTACAGCAAAGGAGACAGTACAGACTGAAGAGACAGGCTATACAAAAGGCAAAATGTTTGCTAACTATACTGCTAGCAGAGGATTCATAACTTAAATATACAAAGAACTCAAAAAACTAAACAACAAAAAATCAAACAACTCATACAATAAGCAGGCTAATTAAATGAATAGACACTTTTCAAGAGATAAAATACAAATTTCCAATAATGACATGAAAAATTTTCAACCTTAGTATCTATATCCATCAGAGAAAAGCAAATCAAAATGGCAAATCAAAATCCCATCTCAGAACGGGAGTCATTTTGTGTCCCTGGATAGGACTACTATATTAAGCCTCACCCACCCAGGGCTCAAGGACCGTTGCAGAAGAGGGAATGGAAAGCCTGCCAAGTGGCAGGGTTGGTGGAGGAATATAAGGAAACAGAGGCTTTCGGGCCTCTGGGAACTTGCTCATATGAACTTGCACCAGTGCAAAAGGCCCAAGCAGAATCAATCAGACAAAACCCCAGCATAGAACTGGGGAAATGGGCAACCTTAGCTAAGGAACTATTGGCAACTGATCGCTGCAAGGTGAGGGAGAGCTGGTCTTCTTTAAGGGAGTGTAGATTGGTAGGATGACTAGACTCCAGTGGATGAACTTGCACCAAGGGACATCTAGGCATAAAAGCTTGACCAGATAGGCCTCAACATATGACATAGTGCATGAAATCTGGGTACTAAAGCTTGACCAGATAGGCCTCAACATATGACATAGTGCATGAAATCTGGGTACTAAAGCTTGAGCAGATAGGCCTCAGCATATGACATAGTGCATGAAATCTGGGTATAAAAGCTTGACCAGATAGGCCTCAATATATGACATAGTGCATGAAATCTGGTGGGAGTAGCCATGGGGGTTTGGAGGAAAGGGAGCCTACATTTGATTGAGATCTTTTATATGAAGTACACAAAACCCCAATAAAAATATACATTAAAAAGGAAAAGAAATAACAGCAAATGCTGGCAGGGATGTGGACAGAAGAGGACCTTTGTACACTGGCAGTGGAAACGTGAACTATCCAACCACTATGGAAGTCAGCGTGGAGGTTTCTAAAAAACTAAAAATAGATCTTTAATATGACCTAATTACTGGCTATTGAACACAAGGGTGCCAAGCCAACATACCGCAAAGACACTTGCAACACCAATGTTCACCACAGCACTATTCAAAGCAGCTAATGATAGGACCAACCTCGGTGCCCATCAACGGAGGATGGACAAGGGCAATGGTCTCCATATACACAGTGGAAGTTTTTCAACCATAAAGGAAAAGAGCCATAGAGTTTTGTTATGTCAGGAAAATGGATGCAAGAGAAGGGTGTCACATTAAGCAAATTAAGCCCATCTCAGAAAGACAAATGTTGCATGTTTTCTCTCATATGTGGTGCCTAGATTTTATGAACACATAAAATCATGTGCATATAAATGACTTGAAATAGAAAGAAAACTAAGGAGACAAAATGAACCAAGAAGAGAGGTTCAAGGTAAAAAGATGGAGGTAGAAAGTGTGGGATGTGTTCAATATACAATGTACACTTATACAAAAACTTCACATGTATGTTATGTCAAAAAATCAACAAAAATGGTTTTAAGGAGAGAGAAATGTTGACTGAGTATATATAGCACTAGACACCCAAATATCCATGTTTATTGCTGTTTTATTCATGGTAACAAAGACATGGAGCCCAGATGCCTATCAGCAGATAAATAGATAAAAAGTGTGTGTGTGTGTGTGTGTGTGTGTGTGTGTGTAGTTTTATTCAGCCATAAAGAATAAAATTATGACATTTTTCAGGAACAGAGCATCTTGTCAAGTGAACTGAGCCAGACTCAGAAAGACAAACACCGCACGTTTTCTCTTATATAGAGAATCTAGTTATAAAAGCTATATATTTATAAGATGGGAAAGCAGAAGGGTGCTCTTTGGGGGGGAGGGGACAAACAGGAGGAAAGATGGAAAGTAAAAGAGGGACAAATCTGAGCAAAGCCCATGTTGTACAACCATGATGAGATCATAGCTATTATTTCACACACTCCTGTCAAAGTTTCACATTAAAAATCTAGCTATAACTCCATAGCCCTTGAGCAATACCCTTTATCCAGAAGGGTGTGGTTATAAACCTAATAAGCAAATGTGCATAACAGGTCCCCATATCAAATCCACAGGATCAGACAGACAGAAGATGAAATCATCTTGTTCACTGGAAAATGAATACGACTAGAGATTAACAGGTTAAGAGAAATCTGCCAGGTTCAGAAAGACCAATACCACACGTTCACATTTTCTCTCATGTATGGATTCTAGACTTTTACAGACACATAAACCAGGTATGGACAGGGCCCTCTCTTATTCCACTGTAACCTCATTCCAATGTCTGCAAGCTGTCCCAGTGGACACAGGGTTTTCCTAGTGGTCCCCACCCAGTGGTCCCCAGCAGCCACATCCAGGAAACACCAGCTAAGACCGAAGCCTGGCTAACTCATACTCAGCCTCTGCGTTCCTCCCTCCTGGAACCTCTGTCTCCTGGTTTGATTTGACTTCTGTTGCGTCCGAAATACCCTGATGTTTTAACAAAGCAACATAGAGGAGAGAGGGGTTTGTTTGGGTTACACTTCCAAGTTAAAGTCCAACATTTGGGGAAGTCAAGGTAGGACCTCAAGCAGCTCTTCACATCACACCCACGATCAAGAGCAGAGAGAGAATAAATGCAGCCCACTTGCTTGTCTGCTTCCTTGCTCGATTGCTCTCGGCTACCTTCCTCCTATTCTATTTAGTTCAAGACCCCCTGCCTAGGGAAGGGTGTGTGCCCAATGGGCGTGGTCTTCCTACTTGAGTTAACAGTCCAGACAATCCCCCGCAGACATGCCCAGAGGCCAACCTGATTAAGGCAATTCTTTTTTTTTTTTTCTTTTTTGGTCTTTTTTGAGACAGTGTCTCCCTGACAACCCGGCTGTTCTGGAACTCACTCTGTAGACCAGGATGGCCTTGAACTCACAGAGATCCACCTGCCTCTGCCTCCCAAGTGCTAGGCTTAAAGGTGTGCGCCACCACGCCTGGCTTGGCAATTCTTTATTGAGACTCATGATTCCAGTTTGTGTCCATTTGACAGTTAAAACTAACAAGCACACTGCTTATGCAAGTCGCTCCTCACTCTGGTTCAGCACAATTATTTTTTTCATCTACTGGGATCTCCCTTTGGTCCACTGATGTGGCAGAGATTAGTGCGAGAAGTCTTAGGAGGAGAGAGAAGAGGCACTTAGCCGGGCCTCCCTCACAGTGGATTATAAAAAAAAAAAAAAGAAAGACGTCTCCCACTGCCAAGATTAAGGCCCCTACTAGCTCATACCTGGTGTGTTACTATGCTAAAAGAACATTTATCTCCTAGTGTTATATTGGCCTTAATATAGGTCAGAAAGGTGGGAAAAAATATGTACCTCCACTGCACCATCATGATACTCTCACACTGCATTTTGATGAGTCATGTGACATCAGTTCCCCTGGGAGACAGGGAGCTCCCTGAAGGCACACGCCATGTCAGACTGTCAGTACATCTAAGCGCCCTCCGGGTGCTCGAGGAGAGCTGATACTGGGCCATGTGTTTGCCCTCTGGGTGCTCGAGGAGGGCTGATGCTGGGCCATATGCTGAAGTGTTCTGCTGAGTAATAGTTGAAGCAAAAGCTGCTGCTACTGACAAAAAAAGAGCATTTTAAACCAATTCCATATTTGCCTCCCACAGATCACATCTGTCCAAAGTTCTGTACAGTTACAGATGCTCACAAAACAAGATACACTAAGATAGAGTTTGAGTGACTAGAAGTGTGGACGATTCTGAATGATGGGTTCACACAGTGCTCTGTCAACTAGACAGTGGTGTCTGCCCTGCCTTTGCATTAAGGATATTGCACTCAAGGTGCAAGATTTAAGAGGCTGTAAATACATTCCTTAGACTATAAGTCAGCACTCCCAAACACAACTTAACACAAAGAGGAGGGGTAGTTCCAGCACATAGTTTTAAATTTAAAATGGGTTTATTTTTTTTGAGGGGGAGAACTGGAGAGAGGTTGCAGTTAGTAAAGTACTTGCCTCAAACACACAAGGCACACAAGGACCTGAGTTCAAATCTCCAGAACCCATGCAAAGCCAGACGCAGTGGTGCATTTTTATAATCCCAGAGCCCAGAGCACCTACAACAAGATGGGAGGCAGAGACAGGCAAGCCCTGCAGCTCGAGAGCCAGCCAGCCAGCCTGGCGTACACAGCATGGCGAGCAGCAGAGACCCTGAAGCTGTCCTCGAACCTCCTCCACACATGCACCAAGGCACATGTGCCCCCATGTTCACACCAAATGTGTGTGGAGAGAGAGAGAGAGAGAGAGAGAGAGAGAGAGAGAGAGAGAGAGAGATTACCCCTTCCATTTTAAAGAGAAAGAGTTTTAACCCCTTGATGCAAATAAAATATATGCTAATCATGTGACATTTAAAAAATACAGGAAGCGAAGGTAATTTTTTTAGATGCGTGTTAATGTCCAGGACTAGTGCACACCGTGATGCCATGGTGCCCGCCAACTTCTGTACCAGGTACTGGTGCTGCCTCTGGCCATAGGAAGAGCCAGGCTGTGTCTACACTTGATTCGGCTCAGCTCTGCTTGCTCTTCCAGCTGTGTGCCTGTGGCTCCGTCCACAGTGCTCTTCCCTACCCACCACTCACTTTACCTGCCTCCAGCCCTGGGGTCCTCACCCCAGGGGAACAATAGGACTGACGAGTGCCCCATCTCCCTTCCACACAACTGTAGCTGTAGTTCTCTCTCTCTCTCTCTCTCTCTCTCTCTCTCTCTCTCTCTCTCTCTCAGCCAGAGATCAATACTGGTGTCTTCCTCTACTATTCTTCACCTTATTTGGTTTTTGTGTCCCTGTAGCTCCCAGCTGGCCTGGAGCTCACTCTGTAGACCAGGCTGTCCTTGAACTCACAGAGATCTGCCTGTCTTTGCCTCCCTGAGTGCTGGGATCAAAGGCATGCGCCACTGTTAGGAGCATAGTTAGCATGTTGAAGTGGTGTGAATTAGAAGTAGTTAGGATTAAACTAACAGTAGATAATATGTGAAATGTTGTAACCTTAAAGAAACTAGCAAATGTTAAACTTAGCTCAGCAAGAGGCCTGCTCCAACTCAGGGCTGCTCCAGAGATAAGCACTCAGCACTAGGCCGGCCACAGAGGGGTTCAACAGAGCCCAAAAGATGGACCCTACTCAATTGATTAGGTGGCCGGAGGAGGCATGGACACAGGGACCTGATAACCAGTCCTGGGTCCCCACCTTGACAGAGCATGACCCCAGACAGGAAAGATAGCCACCTGCTATGCAGGGGGAACCCTAGGCACAAGCCTGAGATTAGCACCTGAGACCTGGTGCACCCCACATGCCCAGCTGTGCCATATTTAAGCTGGGAACTATAGAATGACTTTGCTCTCACTCCCCCTCAGGGGTGGGGGTGGGGGTACCCGCTGTGAGATGCCACTGCAAATCTCTCAGCTGAGAACACCCAGACATGCTGCCTCCTTGACACCAATTTGCCCGAAGTGCATGCTGACCCTGCTGGCCACTGCTACTGCCCGGACCAGCCTGCCTGAGCTGCCACAGCCCTGGTATGGAGAGAGAGCCACTTCAGCCCAACTGGCTTCTTGGAACTCCCTAGGGTGGACCCCCTCCGTTGCTTCCAAGAGACTAAGAGAATGCCATGTAGGTGAGCAGCCTTGGGGAGATGGGACAGGACAGATAGAATTATAGAATTAACCTGTGTGGAAATTAATAAAAATTAGATTGTATTATAATATTTGTGTTCTGGATTCCTTTGGACTTAGCCCATACTAGTTCATGCTAGCCCATGCTAGTCCATGCTAGTCCATGCTAGGCCATGCTAGTCCATACTCATGGCAGCCACCACACCCAGCTTCACCTTATTTTTTGAGACAGGGTCTCTCACTGAGCCTGGAGTTAACCAATGAAGCTAGACTGACAGGCCAGTGAGTAATCCCAGGGATCCACCTGCCCTTGCCTCCCCACACATGCTCCACCATACCTGGCTTTTTACATACGTGCTGTTACATGCGTGCTGCTGGTCTGAACTCAGGCCTTCATGCTTATGCAGCAAGCATTCTACCCACTCAGTTATGTCCCCAGCCCTATGCACTCTTGAAAAAATACAAGCATAAGAAATTATAGGTTGTTTCAAAAACTCTTTTCATTCAGAATCCAATTCTGAAGTCACTTTGCCTCAAACACAGGAGGTCTGTGTTTTGTTTTGCCATTTTCCAGGCGACGCCGCCTATTGTACCATCACATCAGCAATGCAGCTTTTCCTTAAATGACATCACATTGTTGTCTGGTATTTTCTTCCAAGCTGTTGACCTGTCTGAAAATTTTAATGCTGGTGCTTTCTTAATCTTCCAAAAGCATCAAGAGAAGGTTTTCAGATAATAAGCAGAATTCACAGTCCCTTCCTCAAATACTCCCAAATGGTTTGTTGACTAAAATAACAATTATGGATCCAAATTGTCTGGTGGGACCAGACACTTTACAGACAACTACATCTGTAAAGCTCAGACAGTGATGACAACATAAAAATGACTGCGGCTGGCAGGGACCCCAAGAGGCTAATAGTGCCAACATCCATGCCAATCCCAAAGAACAAAGGGAAAAGGTATACAACTGTGAGAAACTGAGTCAGAAAATCTACCAAGACACCAGCAAACCCCCCCATCCCCTCTTTTCATGTTTCATGTATTCTAGTCTATTACTATCTCTTCTGTTTGTTTTCTTCCCCCCCCAACTCCCTTTTCCCCTCATGAGCCCTTTCTAGCTTCATGACCTATACCACACATGCACATGTGTGTTGCTCAATATCCTGAGGCATCAGGGACGTGCAAATTAAAACATATTTGTGATTCTATTTCACCTCAGTCAGAGTGGCTAACAAATAAAAAAGAATAGAGAACTGGAGATATGGCTCAGGTTAAGAGCACTGACTGCTTTTGTGAAGGACCTGGGTTCAGTTCCCAGCACCCAGGTTGAATGGCTCATGACCTCCTATAGCTCCATTTCTAGGGGGTCTGATGCCCTCTTTTGGCCTCCATGGAAACCTGCATGCATGTGTTGCTTATAAATTCACATAGGCACACACATATACACATAAAAAAATCTTTTTTAAAAGGGAAAATAGCCTGGGGCTGGAGAGATGGCCTATCAGTTAAGAGCGCCGACCACTCTTACAGAGGACCCGGGTTCGATTCCCAGCACCCACATGGTGGCCGAAAACCATCTGAAACTCCAATTCCAGGAGAACTCCAGTTCCAGGGGAATCCGAGACCCTCTTCTGACCTCCGCGGCATTGCACGACACGGGTGCACAAATCTGCATGCAGACAGTACATTCATACACATACAGAAATAAATAAAATTAAATTTAAAAAAAAAAAGGGAGGGCTGGAGAGATGGCCTAGCGGTTAAGAGCGCCGACCACTCTTACAGAGGACCCGGGTTCGATTCCCAGCACCCACATGGTGGCCGAAAACCATCTGAAACTCCAATTCCAGGAGAACTCCAGTTCCAGGGGAATCCGACGCCCTCTTCTGACCTCCGCGGCATTGCAAGACACGGGTGCACAAAACTGCATGCAGACAGTACATTCATACACATACAGAAATAAATAAAATAAAAAAAAAAAAAAAAAGGGAAAACAGCCTAGGTGTGGTAGTGCACACTTTCATCCCAGTACTCAGGCGGCAAAGGCAGACTGATCTCTGTGAGTCCAAGACCAGCCTGGTATACATACGAGTGTCAGGAGAGCTGGAGCTATAGGAAGACCCTGTCTTAGAAAAAGACAAAAAAAAGGGGGGGGCGGGGGAACAAATGTTGGCAACAATAGAGGAAAAGAGGAAATTTTATTCACTACTAGTGGGAGTACTGGTGCAGCCCTACAGAAATCATATAAAGGTTTCTCAAAAATAAATAAATTAGTTAATCAATTAATTAGTACAGAATTATCATATAACCAAGAAATACCACTCCTGGGTATACACGCATAGGCCTCCACACCAATATGTCACAGAGGTCCCTGCACATTCATGTTTCCTGCTACACTACACTATTCACAACAGCCAAGAAATGAAATCGGCCTTCATGTCCATTAGGTAATGAACAGAAAAAGGAAATACAGTACACATAATGCCAGAGTTTACACAGCTCTACAGGAAAGTGAAATCATGACATTCGCAGCAAAAATGACTAGAACTGGTAATCATGCCATTAATCAGAATAAGCCAATTCCATCCTACTACCTGGGAAAATAGTGCTATCTTTTCTCACACCATCTCCCAGCCTTGTCCTTTGAGTCAATACCAGTTAGCACAGAAAACTTACATAAATTTTAATGCTACAGTTCAAGCTTTCTCTAGAGAGATCTTAATTCTTTCAGCTAGCTGCCTATAAGTTGAGACCACTCTCAGAGTGCGTGTGTGTGTGTGTGTGTGTGTGTGTGTGTGTGTGGCAATGAAGGAGTGACCTTGGAATTTGCAATGAAGTCACTGTGTCAGCTGTCATCATGGTAAGAAGCCAGCCAGCCAGCTCTACAGGGGACGCTGGGAAACATGACCAGGCAGGCAGAGCCAGGTTGAGGGAGATGTCGTTAATCAAGTGGAGAGGCCATTGGCACCCAGGGAGCATGTGCCCAGAAAAATAGGAAGTGTCACCCAAGTAGCACTTTGAGGAGGTCTCCTGGCTCATGCCACTCAGAAAGAGCCATTTTATAATGAAAAAAAAGAACAAAGCAAGGTGGCAGCCACTCCCATCACTTCACTGAACCTAGGGATATGGCTGCTAATGGAGGTCTGTGTTGCTCTGTTTTATAACGGGAAGCACGTGACGGTACCCATAGGAATACCAACCCCACAGGCAGCTCAAATGCTAATGACCTAACCCTGTTCACCATCAGCTCCCAGCTTCATGCAGATCCAGATGTTTCACATCTGCAAACCAGTATCTATTTTTAGCACCCTTAGGAGTTGGGGATCGAGCAGAAAGCCAGGCAGGAATGAAGGGCAAGTCTCACGGCCAAGGTCCTTGCTGGAGGAAAGCCATAGGCCTGGTCTGTTCAGAATGGGAAGTAGGTGGTCCCTGTGTCTGGCACTTTCCCTCTGGAGACATGCATGTCCAACACAGCACATTCATAGGTCATGCCATGATGCTCCTAGAAGACCCAACTCCAATGTGTTATTGGCTATTCAAAATCTGGTGTTTATAAGAACCCACTGTACCCTGGCCATTTGCTAGGGAAAGTTCCAACTCAGACTCCTACCATTGGAGAAGTCACTCCCTGCCTTGTCTACCATTCCTTCATTATCTTGCTTTCTGGTCATTTATTGTTTTTAAGAAACATTCGTTGAGCAGTTACTATATTACTACAGTTAGATATATAGCACAGATATATATATATAAATATATTTTTACAATCTAAAATAATATTCTGTGGTTCTGAAGCAACAGAAAATGGCATGATAAAGAAGAAGTATGGGAAATTTTGTTTGCAGAATGATTACCAAGNATATATATTATATAGATATAGATATAGATATAGATATAGATATAGATATAGATATAGATATAGATATAGATATATGGAACCATTCAGTAGCTATGTGGAAGGAGAACCCTATCTGGAGGTAAAAGAGTGACTTTGAACAGGTTGGTTAACCCCTTAGGACACTAATTTCCTCCTTGTTCAAATAAGGATGATCCTATCAACTTCACAAACACAGGATGAATCTCAGAGATAAAGGCTATGAAATCCAATGAAGGGTTTGGCTTGGGCTCTTGAAGGGTATTTACTGAAAGGACAGGTAGCTGGGTGGGAACGGTTACTGGAAACACAAAGGGAAGAGAAGTACCCATGCATAGCAACAGGAAGTGATCCCCACCACGAAAAGGCTCAGGGGTGAGAGCAAAGTGGAGGGACCAGAGGCTGGCAAGAAATATGACTTAATGGAGGGGCTGCTCAGAGGAAGTACGAACAGAAGGGAAGGAGCTGGTCCGGATCAAGCTCCTACCCTCAGGGTTTGTATAAGCAGCTCGTATTGTTATTCAGGAGAGGAGGGGCACACCACACCAGTCAGGAAATGGATCACCACTGTTGACAAAGTTGATTACTCACAGCCCCTGAGGAAGAGGGCATGCCACTCCACGCAAGGCCACATGGGAAAGTCGGGGGCCTGAGAAGGTCAGAAGGAATTCGTACAGGATCCTTTACTGGGTTTTCTCCTAGAGGAAATCTACGCCACAGTGTCCCTGTTGGCTTTGATGGCTTCGCTCCAACTAGCCAAGCTCAAATCTCCGTCGCTCACAAGTGAGTTCAGTGTTCACAGAGCCCTGCTGAGACTGACTTGGGAGGGACTCCACTCTCATCAATTCCTGAGGCCAGGGGCTATGCTGGTGTAATGGTTAATATTCACTGTCAATTTAACTGGAATTAGATTCACCATGGAAACACCTTTGGGTAGATCTATGAGGGTTTCTAGAAAGGATCAACAGAGGTAGGAAGACCCACCCTGAGCTGAGCACTGGCGTTCTCTCTCTGCTTCCTGACTGCAGATGCACGTGATCAGCCGCCTCACTCTCCTGCGCTCATCCGTTCCCCCATGATGGATTCCAGCCTGTAAATCCATGAGCCAGCCCAAATCTTTCCTTCCTTTAGTTAGTCAGGTGTTTTGTCACAGCAATGAGAGAACCAATGCTACAACTGGACATCCACATGAAACTAAAACAGGCATCCTTCCTGCTCTCAATGAGCCTAGCTGGAAATGGAAAGATATTAAAGCCATCATCTTGTAAGTACCTGTTCAATTACAACTACAGTAAACTGAAAGGACAGAATTTCTCATCTCTCAGCATCTTATTTTTGTTCATTTTATCAGAGGTTGGAGATTTATGGAAGAGATTATTGTTTAAACCCATGGAACCAAAACAGAAGAACAGCATTCTTCAGAAGAGTGGTTAAAAAAAAATCAACAAGCACAGCTGCCATTTAGTGAGCACCTATAATATTCTCATCACCGCACCAGACACGCTAAATGCATTTTTCTTTAAACTTTCAAAACAAGCCTACAGGGTAAATATTATTTCCATTTTCTGAAGGAAAAACACTACGGCTGAGAGAAATTAAAGAATTTACACAAGATCAAGAACCCAAGTGTATGGCAGAGTCGGGATATTAACCCTCGTCTGCCTGGGGTCCTTCTGCTGCATCGGGCCCTAAGACCAAATGTCCTGTGAACCTCACACCCAGGAGAGCAAGCAACACCCCCTTTTACAGCTCAAACATAATGTAAATTTCTCATTCATGCATTGTTCTAAAGTCAGTGCTCCTGAGTAGCAGGCAGGCACTTCTAAACTGTGACACAGTGACCAAGACCCATCCGTCTCCTTACTTCATCAAGGGCTAGCCTGGGAAGTAGCCCAGTTCACAGAGTGCTTGCCTCATTTGGGCACAGCCTAGGTTCAGCCCCCAAACAGCACAAACAAAAGACAACGTGGTTTATGAGGTGGAGGTAGGAAGATCAGGTGTTCAAGTTCATCCTCAGCTACTCTTTATGGTCTTTATGGCCTGGGAAAAGTGCAAGGAAGACTGTGTGTAGCTATTCATGGCGGGCAGGGGAAGGGGGTCCATAGCTTACATTCCATTGGCTAGAACTTAGTCACATGGTGAGTCACCACATAGGTCACTGGGAAATGTAGTCCGTCTGCATGCTTAGGCAGTGAGGACTTGATAACATTAGCAGCTGCTATAGCAGCCCCACCATTCCTGGTTGTATACTTGGAGTGTTTGCAGGAGTTTCCTGGCACTTCCCTTCCCCTCAAAGGTGTGTTGAGGACCTCGGCTTACTGTCTTATAGTTTTATATTTACACTGACAGCTACTTAGAGTCTCTATCCATGCTTGACACTAATGTTACCACCCATGCTTTATGGAGGTGACTTAAGAGTCCCCAGAGATGCACATTCTCTCCCATGGGTTAGAAGTTAATACAGACACTAAGGAATCTTGCCAAGGACTAAGAAAAAAAAGATATAAAGCATGAAAAGCTTTCAAAAGGAAGTTGCTACTCACATCCTCATCTGGGTCTTGGTCTACAAAGGAGATATGAAAGTACTAAGAGCTGATTTCAGGAGAATGTCATTCAAGACTTCTAAGAGCTTCCCCCTTATTGTGCTGCCATTTAGGACACACTGACAGTTAGGGTAGTCAATAAACCATGATTTGCCATTTCCTGCCAAAGCCCTCCCTGTTGTAAAATTCAAAGCATTGAAATGGAAAGAAAGAGAGTTCCCTAGAGGGTTCTTAGTCTCATTCATAAAAGAATTTAAAAATGGACCCAAACGGAGGCTTTGGGACAACTTTATTAGAATTTTAAAGAGAAATCCTCAGAGCAGGCGAGCTGGGAATCTCAGCAGCTGCCTGGAGGGGGAGAGAAGGAAAAAAGCCGTAGGGTCATGCAGGGTTAGAGACTGCATGGAGGTCAGACCAGGGGCCATCTCACAGCCAGGGAGGAAGAAGCCCCACAGAAAAAGTAAAGAAATGCAAGATGCAAGGGCAGCCCAAAGCATTTTTTAAAAAGCATGTTCAGAAAAGGAGAAAAGGAGATTACAGAAAAAGAAAAAAAAAAAAGAAAGTGGACAGACTTAGACCTACGTGCTGTAGCCAGACCCAGAAGCATGCCCTGGGAGGCAGGAGTCTGGGTGGGAAAAGCTCAGTATCTCATTAACACACTAGGCATTCCACTCTACTTAGCATGACTTAGGGTAAAACCCGCTTCCCAGGCATGGTCCCATGACCAGATGATTGACCAGTGAACTGGAAGGGTAGATCTCTGAACAGAGAGACTAGAGATTGTGTTTGCCAGTCAATCTTGTGGGGCTATTTGCTGCTCTAACAGTATCTTCTAGAAGACTTTACAGGATGTGCCTTGGTTTCTCTTATGCTGCCCTTTTATGAGAAGATAGAACTTGGCCCTGTTTGCTGCTAGCAGTGGGTGTATAATGAGATGTTTTCTTTTGTCCCCACCTAGGGAATAAACTCAACACTATCTCCAAGGTCCCCTACAAAGGGAGTTACTCCAGCTGTGCTACTTAGGACTCTTGCTGTGGGCGTTAGTAACTTTTTGAAAGAAAAAAGAAGGGAAGAAAAGGATTTTACTGGAAAAATAAGATGAGATTAACTGGGTTAAAGAAGGCAAAGACTGAATCCTTTAACAGGCTCTACAATTAACCTATCACTTATTTTCAGTCTTTATAATTTTGGCATATGAGTGAAGGATGTGTATGCATATTTTAGAGTAATATAAAATTAAAAGGGAAAAATGTGAATCCTGAAATATGATTTGGAAATAATATAGTTTCTTTTCAGACAACATAATTTTTGTATAGTTGTCACACACACACACACACACACACGCCTATGTTGAAACAATACAAATTGGAGGGAACAACAACAAAAGAACTAGACAAAGAACAAACTGAAACAGTAAATATAATAATCCTCTGCTTTGAAAAACTTTAAAAAGACTCAGAAAAATATACAAGATATGTATGGCAGAATGCATGAGCTCAGGTAGGATGGGGGGCAAGGAAAGGGAAATGAGTCTAAATTGGACTGAGAAATGATGTATGAAATGCACAAAACTGCAATAAAAATATTAAAAGAAGATAAAGAGGTTTTAATTTTTAATATTTTATTATTAAGACTGTATTGTCCACATGCACTTGAGTGCACCATGACTGTGCAATGCCTGCACAGGTCAGAAGGTGGCACTGGATCCCCTGGAACTGGAGTTATGGGTGGTTGTTAGCCACCATGTGGGTGCTGGGAACAGAACCTGCATCTTCTGCAATGGCAGCCAATGCTCTGAACCACTGAGCCATTGCTCCGGTCTCTAATTTTAATTTTTATAGTGTATATTTTTTACACTAAGTGCTGAGTCTGATGCTGTTTTAAGCAAACATATCATGCATGTACTTTAATTATACTCACTCCCCACCACCCTCTCCTGCCCTCTCCCCCCTCTCGCACCTCCCCTCCCCCTTCCTCTCTCTTCTAGCTTCTACATGACAGAAAACATGGGATGTTTTTTCCAGGTCTAGCTCATTTCACTTAATAAGTTCCCTAGCTCTATCCATTTTCCTGCAAATGAAATTGTTTCATTCTTCTTTTTGGCTGAATTAAACTTCACCCTACATATGCACCCCATTTCCTTCAGCCATCCATCTGCTGAGGGCAGGTGCCTAGGCTGAGGCAGGATGGCGTAGATTTGAGTTATTCCCTGAATTGTATTGATAGTTCCATTTCTAGACTGAAGAATCTCCTCGCCGAGTTCACATGACTGCAAGACTTCCTGGGACCTTTTGTTTGCTCGTTTTCAGCTAACTATAGAAGAACAGAACACAGAGTGATTCAACAGGTACAAACAGTCACCCTCCCTCCAGACCAACATGAGATGGCAGCAGAGAGAAGCTGGTCTTGCATTCTCTCATACACTGTTCTTCTGAGTTTGAACCCACATTTTAGGCCAGATACGACAGAGCGTGCTCTGCCTCTGGGGAGGCAGAGACAGGAAAATGGCTCATTGGGAAAAAAATGAACAACACCCAGAGGAGTGACACCCAAGGCTGTCCTCTGACTGCCACACCCAAGTGCACAGATGCTCACTTGCACACACACCCACAAACATGCACACAAAAAAAATTAATAAAAATTATATTTATGTATGTCTTCTCTTTCTTTTCCTTTAATTTTAATTATATTTATTTAGTGGTGTGTGTGTGTGTGTGTGTGTGTGTGTGTGTTGATCACATGACAACTTTCAAGGTCAGTATCTCCTTCCACTAGGTGGGGATTGAACCTGCTCTTCAGGTTTGGTGGCAAGCAACATAATCCACTGAACCATCTCACTGGGCTTTGCTTTTTTTTTAGAGAATTCTGATGGACCAAAGTAGGTTCTGTAATGTGATGTGATCATGTTACAGATTAAGAGACTTGAGGTTCCATGAGCTAAAACCACTTCCCTGTGGCCTCGCAGTAAGCAGTCATCTGACCCTGGGCTAGATCTCCTGAATCAGGGTCACCCAGGCACACCATGCCAGCCTGTTTCTTTTAGAGTCATTCTACGCCTCCCCCGCCCCCTGCCTGTTCTTGGCAGTGAGTTCCAAGAGGAAAAAGAAAAAAAGGAAAAGTGAATGAGTTTGGCAGGGTGAATGCCACTTCTAAATATTGATTTTTTAAAAAAACAGCTTTCAGCTCATTGATGTACAGCAAACTGGCCCATATCCAGGATCGGAGTGCATAGTGGGAGGGGTGCTCAGAAAGCCAAGCGGAGACAGAAGCATCGTGTATTCCTTTCTTAAATGTTTCCATTTAACAGAAAACGCAGCTATGACATGCCCACCAACTTCCTGGTATAGGGAGAAGGTCTTTCTGGGAGCAGAGATACCCACATGGGGCTCCCTCTTGTAAAAATCAAACTGTAACACGCTGTTCCTGACAGCCAGCTCCAATTTCTTCAAAGTGGAGCACTTTATTTTTTTTAATTAATTTTATTTATTATTTCTGTATGTGTATTAATGTATTGTCTGCATGCAAGTCTGTGCACCCGTGTCGTGCAACGCCGCGGAGGGTCAGAAGAGGGTTCGGAGTCCCTGGAATGGAGTTCTCCTGGGAGTTGGAGCTTCAGACGGTTCTCAGCCGCCTGTGGGGCTGTGGGATCGAACCCGGGGTCCTCTGCAAGACGCGGTCGATGCTCTTACCGCTAGGCATCTCTCCCAGCCCCAAGTGGACACTTTAGAATACTTGTAAAGTACCTTAGCAAAAACAGCAACTCGGGATTTGGATTTTTTTTACCATTGCGTCATGTTTACAAACATCCCCCCCCCAATTTATACAGCATTTCTTTCTAAACTCTTTTTCAAGTCGTTAAATTTTATTTAACTTTTTGTTCATAGAAACAGTTCTTACCGTGACATATTTTGTCTGTGATTTATAATATTTAATTAAGCTATGCACTTAGATCAAAATGTAAGAGGCAAATTCCACAGTTACTTCTCATCCCAGGCCTGGTTGTCACTTCTGCCAGAGTTGTGTTCGAATGCCACCTTCTGATACTATATTCAAAACTGCAACTCTGGTGTTGGAGAGACTGCTCAAAGGTGAAGAGGGCTTTCTGCTCTTGCAGAGAACCAGAGTTGGGTTCCCAGCACCCATGTCAGGCTGCTCTCAACCACCTCACAACCACCTATAACTACAGTCCCAAGAGACCTGACTCCCCTTCTGTCTCCACAACAATGCACCACAAAAACTTAAATGAGTAAGACACAAAATACATAACATAAATTAAAAAAACAAAAACCCACCTGCAACTCTCCACATCCTATTTACATGACCATTTTTCCCTGGATTGCTTTATATTTTGAGGAGGAGGGGGGAGGGAGGGAGGGAGGGAGGGAGGGAGGTAGGGAGAGGTTGAGTGAGGGAGGAGGACCCCGACATTAACTGGATTTCAGGCAAGAGGTTTAAACACTAACATGGGTCTGAATAAATCTATCAGGTCCTCCACTCAAGACAAAGAAAGGAACATGTCTTCTTCTCTGAATTCTCTAAGGTCCCTTAGGAGATAGAGAGGAGGGAGGCACCACACCACAAGGAAGTCAGTAAAGGTCCCGTCACATCACCAATTTAGGTTGAAAAGCTCTATGCGCCCTGTGGTTCCAGCTGGGGGAGGTGGGTACTAGAAAGCAGAGAGTATGCCCTTGGGTAAATGACAGATGAAGACTATCTCAGAGCAAAAGGTTGTGAGGTATGGCATGTAGGGTGTATGGAACAGGTTAATATGTGACCTATGAAGTGTAGCTAATCAGTCTGCCACTGTCTTCTGGGCAGCAGGGAGCTGGGAATGTTTTTGTCCTGTGTGTAGCAGCTACTCATGTTTAATGTCTGGTCTTACCTGAACATGTGACCTGACACTGGGCTATCCCTGTCACTTGAACTTCTCTGGTCTCTTGTTTCTTGATGTCTTCCTCCCACTTCCCCCATTAGAGATTTTCAAAGATTTATTTTTAATTGTATGTGTGTGTGTTTTGCATGCATGTTTGTAAATGGCCCATTGTTGTGCAGTGCCCAGAGATGACAAAATATGGTGTTGGTTCCCCTAGAACCAGAGTTAAAGGCAGTTCTGTGGTCCTCAACATGGGCACTGGGAAGCCGAAGGCATGTCCTCTTCAAGAGTATTATGTGACTAGGCATGGTGGTACATGCTAGTCCCAGCACTTAGAAGGCAAGAGGCAGGCGGATTTCTGTGAGATCAAGGCTAGCCTGGTCTACACTGCAAGTTCCAGGCTAACTGGAGCTACAAGAAGACCCCGTCTCAAGAAGAAAATAAAGAGTATTACATGCTCTCAATCACTACGCTATCCAAGTTAAGTTCCATGAAAACAAAGCTCTCTGTTTCATGCAATGATGTTTTCCTCACCCTGGCATGGGACTAGCTCCTCATTAAATACACATAGAATGAAGGGTCAGAGGCTCCAAGTTGTGCCTGGGGCCCAAAGATGATGCCTATACCTTTACATGAAGAAAAGAAAGCTTGTTTCCAGCTCACACTTCAGAGGCCAACCAGAGCCTGCCATATGCAACTCCCACCTACACCTCTGCACCTTCTAAACTATGCAAGAAGACAGCCAGAGCAAAAAGCATTGTCAAACCCTCTGGAAGGCTGAGCTAATGTCAGGCTGTCTACCTTGAGGCCATGTAAAGAGATGTCTCCTTTTGTTTTGGTTTCCTACAATTTTTTCTATGATATTCCCTCCCAGATATAGAGAGATGCCTTTTTTTCTAATATTATTTAAGGGGGGGATAAAAAGAAAGAAAGAAAGAAAGAAAGAAAGAAAAGAAAGAAAAGAAGAAAGAAAGAAGAAAGAAGAAAGAAAGAAGAAAGAAAGAAAGAAAGAAAGAAAGAAAGAAAGAAAGAAAGATTGTCCCACATACATACGGCTCAAGTGTCATAGTACACATGTGGAAGTCAGAAAACAACTTGCAAGAGTCAGTTCTCCCCCTTCTACTGAGTGGGTTCAGGCATCGAACCTGGATCATCAGATCTGGAGACAATCGCCTTTTCCTGGGGAGCCATCTCAACAGACCCTAGATTTCCTTCTATTTATCCCACTTGAGGGTTGTGGGACATCATAACTCCAGAGCATGATGCTCTTTTGTCTTCAGCTCTCTCCTTTTTCCCGTTTGGGTTTCTGGTTACACCTTCTCACTGTGTCCATCCAGTCCTGTCCTTCTCACCGTGTCCACCCAGTCCTGTCCTTCTCACTGTGTCCATCCAGTCCTGTCCTTCTCACTGTGTCCATCCAGTCCTGTCCTTCTCACTGTGTCCACCCAGTCCTGTCCTTCTCATTGTGTCCATCCAGTCTTGTCCTTCTCACTGTGTCCATCCAGTCCTGTCCTTCTCACTGTGTCCACCCAGTCCTGTCCTTCTCATTGTGTCCATCCAGTCTTGTCCTTCTCACTGTGTCCATCCAGTCCTGTCCTTCTCACCATGTCCATCCAGTCCTGTCCTTCTCACCATGTCCATCCAGTCCTGTCCTTCTCACCATGTCCATCCAGTCCTGTCCTCACCATGTCCACCCAGTCCTGTCCTCACCATGTCCACCCAGTCCTGTCCTTCTCACTGTGTCCATCCAGTCCCGTCCTTCTCACTGTGCTCATCCAGTCCTGTCCTTCTCACTGTGTCCACCCAGTCCTGTCCTTTCTCACATGTGTCCATCAATACTGTCCTTCTCATTGTGTACCACCCAGTCCCCCTTTATTCTCACTGTGTCCCCATCCTGTCCTTCTCACGGGGTACATCCGTCCTGTCTTCTCACCAGTCCATCATCCTTCCTTCTCATGTGTCCATCAGGTCTTGTCCTTCTCCACGTTCCAGCTAAGTCCTGTTCCCTTCTCACTGTGTCCACCCAGTCCTGTCCTTCTCACTATGTCCATCCAGTCCTGTCCTTCTCACTGTGTCCACCCAGTCTTGTCTTCTTGTTTTCACTCTGCCAGTCTTCTTTCTTGATTCTGAATATTTCCTTCTGACTCACCTTCCAATGTATCAGGTCCTCTTCAGACGTTAGCTAATTGGCTGTTCATCCATCCACGGAATATTTAATTCAAGCCATTGTTTTTTCTTCATGGCTAATTGTTCCTTGCTGTTTTAGTTTGTTTCTAATGTTTCTAAATCGTTAAATAATTCACAATGTTTAATTATCTTTATATTTCTTTAACAATTGTTGGGTCCAATTAAGCTTTTAATAAGCCCCAAATTTAGAGGCCCATGCAGGTCTGTTTGATGAGTTTTCCTTGTTTCATCAAAAACATTTATGACTGTGTTTTGCAACAACGCCGCATTGGCCGCGCGTGATTATTGGTTAAAACACCACAAGGCTGGAGCTGGAGAGAGGGCTCACAGTGGCAAGCTTACGGCTTTGTAAGAGACCTGAGTTTGGTTCCTCCCAGCACCGACCCAGAACCCACATCAGCCATCCTCAAAACCACCTGTAACTCCAGCGCCAGGGGCTCTAATGCCCTCTTGGCTCCAATAGCAACTACACTCAGATGAACAAGCCGTATACAGACAGACACACATACAGGTAATTAAAGATAAAAACATTCTTTTAAATGCACAGCGAACACTCCATTACAAACTTGTTTGGAGAAGTAATTTAAGGCTTAGCATGGCATTATTTATATTTGCTTGCTTCAAATTTCTGAAGACATTAACAACCTGGGAGGACCCCAACTAAAGTTCAGGAGTTGGGAGACCCCAATGATGAATGGTAGTCTCTGTCAGAGCCTGTCTCCTCCCACGCCACCCTTGTTTATAGGATTTGGCTTCTTACATTCCAAATCAACATCAGGAGAGTTCCCATGCCCTCCTCTCATTGGCAAACCATGAATTCCAATCCCTGGGCTCTTGGCCCTGTGAAGATCTTAAAATTGCCACTCACCATTTTAGTTTCTCAACACAACCAGTCTTGCTGGATACTGGCATCAGCTTCATAGGCCTCCAGCATTCAAGATTCTTGTGAATTCCCAGTATCTATTCCCTCTCTGATGCCCTAAAAGGGTGTTAACCCAGGGTGTGCTGCCTATCCACCCAACAGTTTCCTTCTGTGTGTGTGTGTGTGGTGTGTGTGTGGGGTGGGTGTGTGTGTGCAGATACATTCATGTGTAGATTGGGATAATGCAGTCAAAATTTTTTTCACAACATGGAACTTTAATTTCTGTGATTTCTGTACATGAGGAATACAAGAGTAATTCTTTACAAATGGAACTGATTTTACTAGAAGAAATGACAGAACCAAAGCAGTGTCTGATGTGGACCCAGGGGAGTTTATGGTTCAAATCCAGTCAAGAAGTTTGTTACAATCTCTTTCAGCTTTGTGTCTGATTGCTCTGAGATTTTCCCATGAGCCCTGATATTGCCCAAGAAGGACTGTTGCTGGCTGATAACATGGGACAAGAAAGTCTTCTCAAACTTTGTGATCTTACCAGGCTCCAGTTTATCAAGACCCCTTCACACCAGCATAGATAACAGCTACCTGTTCTTTAGTAGCCATGGTAGCATATGTCCTTGCTTTAACAGCTCAGTCAAACACACACCACCATGACTCAAGAGTTGCTGAGTGGGTACATCAAGATCAGAACCAAACTGGGCAAAAGCAGCGACCTCACCTCATGATACTGAGCCAACTCCAGCTTCATGGCCCTGCCCCCTGCTTCATGACATCTGCCACCTGCTTCATGATACCTGCCCCCTGCTACATGGCACCTGCCACCTGCTTCATAACACCTGCCCCNGCCACCTGCTTCATGTCCCTGCCACCTGTTTTATGACACCTGCCACCTACTTCATGACACCTGCCCCCTGCTTCATGTCACCTGCCACCTGCTTCATGACACCTGCCACCTGCTTCATGACACCTGCCACCTGCTTCATGACACCTGCCCCCTGCTTCATGACACCTGCCACCTGCTTCATGGCCCTCCCACCTGCTTCATGGCCCTGCCACCTGCTTCATGACACCTGCCACCTACTTCATGACACCTGCTACCTACTTCATGACACCTGCCACCTACTTCATGACACCTGCCATCTGCTTCATGGCCTTGTCCCCTGCTTCATGACACCTGCCCCCTGATTCGTGACACCTGCCCCCTGATTCATGACACCTACCCCCTGCTTCATGACACCTGCCACCTGCTTCATGGCACCAGCCACCTGCTTCATGACACCTGCCCCCTGCTTCATGTCACCTGCCACCTACTTCATGACACCTGCCCCCTGCTTCATGACACCTGCCACCTGCTTCATGGCCCTGCCACCTGCTTCATGACACCTGCCACCTGCTTCATGACAGCTTCCACCTGCTTCATGACACCTGCCTCCTGATCCATGACACCTGCCCCCTGCTTCATGAAACCTGCCACCTGCTTCATGGCCCTGCCTCCTGCTTCATGTCCCTGCCACCTGCTTCATGACACCTGCCACCTACATCATGACACCTGCCCCCTGCTTCATGTCACCTGCCACCTGCTTCATGACACCTGCCACCTGCTTCATGGCCCTGCCCCCTGCTTCATGACACCTGCCCCGTGCTTCATGACACCTGCCATCTGCTTCATGATACCTGCTACTTGCTTCATGATACCTGCCACCTACTTCATGACACCTGGCCCTGATTCATGCCCTGCCCTCAGCTTCATGGCCCTGCCACCTGCTTCATGACACTTGACACCTGCTTCATGACACCTGCCACCTGCTTCATGACACCTGCCCCCTGCTTCATGACACTTGCCCCTGCTTCATGACACCTGCCCCCTGCTTCATGACACCTGCGCCCTGCTTCATGACACCTGCGCCCTGCTTCATGACACCTGCCACCTGCTTCATAACACCTGCCCCCTGCTTCATGACACCTGCCACCTGCTTCATGACACCTGCCCCCTGCTTCATGACACCTGCCACCTGCTTCATGACACCTGCCACCTGCTTCATGGAACCTGCCACCTGCTTCATGACACCTGCCACATGCTTCATGACACCTGGCCCCTGCTTCATGACACCTGCCACCTGCTTCATGACACCTGCCCCCTGCTTCATGACACCTGCCACCTGCTTCATGACACCTGCCCCCTGCTTCATGGCACCTGCCACCTGCTTCATGACACCTGTCCCCTGCTTCATGACACCTGCCACCTGCCACCTGCTTCATGACACATGACACCTGCTTCATGACACCTGCCACCTACTTCATGATACCTGCCACCTGCTTCATGGCCCTGCCACCTGCTTCATGTCAGCNAGGACCTGAGTTTGGTTCCCAGCACCCACATCAGCCAGCTCAAAACCACCTGTAACTCCAGCTCCAGGGGCTCTAATGCCCTCTTCTGGCCTCCAAGAGCAACTACACTCACATGAACAAGCCGTATACAGACAGACACACATACAGGTAATTAAAGATAAAAGCATTCTTTAAATGCACAGCAGACACTCATTAACAAACTTCTTTGGAGAAGTAATTTAAGGCTTAGCATGGCATTATTTATATTTGCTTGCTTCAAATTTCTGAAGACATTAACAACCTGGGAGGACCCCAACTAAAGTTCAGGAGTTGGGAGACCCCAATGATGAATGGTAGTCTCTGTCAGAGCCTGTCTCCTCCCACGCCACCCTTCTTTATAGGATTTGCCTTCTTACATTCCAAATCAACATCAGGAGAGTTCCCATGCCCTCCTCTCATTGGCAAACCATGAATTCCAATCCCTGGGCTCTTGGCCCTGTGAAGATCTTAAAATTGCCACTCACCATTTTAGTTTCTCAACACAACAAGTCTTGCTGGATACTGGCATCAGCTTCATAGGCCTCCAGCATTCAAGATTCTTGTGAATTCCCAGTATCTATTCCCTCTCTGATGCCCTAAAAGGGTGTTACCCAGGGTGTCTGCTATCCACCCCAACAGTTCCTCTGTGTGTGTGTGTGTGTGTGTGTGTGTGTGTGTGTGTGTGCAGATACATGCATGTGTAGATTGGGATATGCATATCAAAATTTTTTTCACAACATGGAACTTTAATTTCTGTGATTTCTGTACATGAGGAATACAAGAGTAATTCTTTACAAATGGAACCGATTTTACTAGAAGAAATGACAGAACCAAAGCAGTGTCTGATGTGGACCCAGGGGAGTTTATGGTTCAAATCCAGTCAAGAAGTTTGTTACAATCTCTTTCAGCTTTGTGTCTGATTGCTCTGAGATTTTCCCATGAGCCCTGATATTGCCCAAGAAGGACTGTTGCTGGCTGATAACATGGGACAAGAAAGTCTTCTCAAACTTTGTGATCTTACCAGGCTCCAGTTTATCAAGACCCCTTCACACCAGCATAGATAACAGCTACCTGTTCTTTAGTAGCCATGGTAGCATATGTCCTTCCTTTAACAGCTCAGTCAAACACACACCACCATGACTCAAGAGTTGCTGAGTGGGTACATCAAGATCATAACCAAACTGGGCAAAAGCAGCGACCTCACTTCATGATACTGAGCCAAATCCAGCTTCATGGCCCTGCCCCCTGCTTCATGACATCTGCCACCTGCTTCATGATACCTGCCCTCTGCTTCATGACACCTGCCATCTGCTTCATGATACCTGCTACTTGCTTCATGATACCTGCCACCTACATCATGACACCTGCCCCCTGCTTCATGCCCTGCCCTCTGCTTCATGGACCTGCCACCTCCTTCATGACACTTGACACCTGCTTCATTACACCTGCCACCTGCTACATGACACCTGCACCCTGCTTCATGACATTTGGCCCCTGCTTCATGACACCTGCCCCCTGCTTCATGACACCTGCACCCTGTTTCATGACGCCTGCGCCCTGCTTCATGACACCTGCCACCTGCTTCATGACACCTGCCCCTGCTTCATGACACCTGCAACCTGCTTCATGACACCTGCCACCTGCTTCATGACACCTGCCACCTGCTTCATGACACCTGCCCCCTGCTTCATGACACCTGCCACCTGATTCATGACACCTGCTACCTACTTCGTGACACCTGCCACCTACCTCATGTCACCTGCCACCTACTGCATGACACCTGCCACCTGCTTCATGGCCCTGCCCCCTGCTTCATGACACCTGCCCCCTGCTTCATGACACCTACCCCCTGCTTCATGACACCTGCACCCTGCTTCATGACAGCTGTCCCCTGCTTCATGACACCTGCCACCTGCTTCATGGCCCTGCCACCTGCTTCATGGCCCTGCCACCTACTTCATGACACCTGCCACCTACATTATGACACCTGCCACCTGCTCCATGGCCCTGACCCTGCTTCATGTCACCTGCCCCCTGCTTTATGACACCTGCCCCCTGCTTCATGACACCTGCCACCTACTTCATGACGCCTGCCACCTGCTTCATGGCTCTGCCCCCTGCTTCATGGACCTGCCCCCTGCTTCGTGACACCTGCCCCCTGCTTCATGACACCTGCCCCCTGCTTCATGACACCTGCCACCTGCTTCATGACACCTGCTCCCTACTTCATGACACCTGCCACCTACTTCATGACACCTGCCCTCTGCTTCATGGCCCTGTCCCCTGCTTCATGACACCTGCCCCCTGATTCGTGACACCTGCCCCCTGATTCATGACACCTACCCCCTGCTTCATGACACCTGCCACCTGCTTCATGGCACCAGCCACCTGCTTCATGACACCTGCCCCCTGCTTCATGTCACCTGCCACCTACTTCATGACACCTGCCCCCTGCTTCATGACACCTGCCACCTGCTTCATG
>VZQC01007418.1:556696-773427 GCA_009823505.1 Rhizomys pruinosus | reverse complement strand
CCTGCCCCCTGCTTCATCGCCCTGCTCCCTGCTTCATGACACCTGCCCCCTTCTTCATGACACCTGCCCTCTGCTTTATGGCCCTGCCCCCTGCTTCATGGCCCTGCCCTCTGCTTTGTGGCACCTGCCCCCTGCTTCATGGCACCTGCCCCCTGCTTCATGGCACCTGCCCTCTGCTTCATGGCACCTGCCCTCTGCTTCATGGCCCTGCCCCCTGCTTCATGATACCTGTCACCTGCTTCATGACACTTGACACCTGCTTCATGGCCCTGGTGTGGGCAGCAGGTCCAACACAAGATTCGAGGAATGATTCCAGGGACTTTCGGAACTGCTCAGCTATGGGTCTTGGAACCAACTGGACCCTTTCCATGAATGGCATTACCCAAGGTGACTACTACACAACCCAAAAGTTCCTCTCCAACTGGCACATCCACAATGTCTCCTTTTCTGTTAATAATATCTTCTTCCTTAATCAGTTTATCATTCTCAAACACAACACCACCAACATTGTCAGGTTCCAAGTTCAGAGACATACCCTTAAGCCTGAAGAAAACTCCCATTTCTCCTGCTTGAACATTCTTCAGTCCATGAACTCAGGCAATACCCTCATCAATATTTAACACATCCCCAGTCTCTTCAAGGTCAACAGAGGTATCAACTCCAAGAATCCACTCCTCAAGAATGGAGGACACCTCAGCAGTGCCAGTCTTCTGAAGCCTAGTGTTAGAGGCATGGAAATTTCTTGCAGCAATGAAGGATGATCCCAAAGTATTTTTGGAGACCAGTCCTGCCTGCTGAGGGAGGACGTAGCTGCAGCAACGTGTACGGACAGTATTCTCGCAGCTTCTCCTCTGGCGGGTCCTCTGCAGCCACAGCCTCTGACAGACTGGCCATGATCATAATTTTATTGCAACTCTGTAATGGAAAGACTGGTCCAAAGGGGCTGTAATTGAGGGGCTGGCACCTTGGCTACCATTGTTGGCAGAAGCATCCTCATAGCTCATACTGGAGTCTGGACTGGGCTGAGATAAGCAAGGTGCCTGGAGTACAACATGGAAGGGGGTGCTCACACACAGATCCCCACAAATACAGATCTAGCTCTGAGAGGGCTCTGTCCCCACAGTTTGCACCCTACTACCTCATTTCCCTATCTTCACCCCCATCCTGGCCTGTCCATGCTTATAGAAGTTTTCATGTCTGGGCAAACACACATCAGAAAACATACACATCTTAGAAAATAGAGGGAGCTGGAAGAGAGTTCAGTCAGTAAATTGTTTACTGTACAAGCATGAGGACTTCAGTTTGATCTCCAGCACCCATATAGAAGCTGAATGCAGTGGCGTGTACTTATAGTCCCAGAGCTGGGAAGATGGAGACGGGAGGATCCCTGGGGCTTGCTAGCTAGCCAGTTTAACCAAATAAGTGAACCAGGTTCAGTGAGAGATATGGTCCCCCCCCCAAAAAAAAAGTAGAGTAAGAAAGGTACCAGGTGTTGTTGACCCCTGGCTTATACCCATGCACCAGCATGCATGTGCGCACACATGCAGAGTCTGGGACTTGTTTCTGTGTATTTATCAAACCAGGCATCATTGCCTGGGATAGGCAAGTGCCTGACTCACATCACCACACCTAACCCATCTGGCAGTGCTGCAAAGCAGGGACACTCGTAGCCTCCTGGGACAGCTCACACTGAAAGGCCAAACTGACTTCTGCAATTTTAAAGTATGGTGTAATATCAAATCTAAAGTAAGATTTTTAAGTGATAATATATAAATACGCATCACCAAGGCTGAGGGATCTCTAACCTGAAAATCCCAATGAAATTCTATAAAATTGGAAATGACATGAGGCCTCAAATAGAAAATTCCACACTGTAAAACTTGGCTTAATGACAGAATCATCACGGATATCGAGTAGGATTTACTGTCACACTGTGTGAATAAAGTATGTCTAAAACAAAAGTGAATTTCATATTTGGATTTAGGTCCCATTCCCCCAAGATATCCCATAATGCATACATAAATATTCTAAAATCTAAAATGATCCCAAATCTAAAACACTTCTGTTCTCATCAAGTAGTTTACTTCTTTTTGAAATGGGGTCTCTCTGTGGCCCCAGCTGGCCTGGAACTTGCTACATAGACCAGGCTGGCCTCAAACTCATAGAGATCTGCCTGCCTCTGCCTTCCAAGTGCTATGGTCACAGATGTGTGCCACCAGACCCAGCAAGTATTTCATGTCTTAAAAGAGTTATCTTTAATTATGTATCTAGCTATGCATCTCTGTGTGTGAGTGGACTCCAGAAGAGGGTATCAGATCGCCTGGGGCTGGAGCTACAGGTGACTGTGAACCATCCATCTTGAGTTCTGGGAATTGAATTTGGGTCCTCTCAAGAGCTACATGCACTCATAACTGCTGGGCCACCTCTCCATCCCCTCATCAAGTATTTCAGATATGAAATGCCCAACCTATATGTGGAAAATGGCTGGATGAAGGATCCTCAGTCCCCAGGAACAGACCACTGGCATCACTTGCTGAGGCTGTTCCAGCTCAGGCTGTGCTAGGAAGAAGCACCAGCTCTTCCCTGACAGTCCCTGGCCTGATCATGATCCTCAGCACAGGAAAAATGAGCAGGGGCCTGTTGTCGGGATGTCAAGAGGCCACACCACAGATGGGCCACATGGGTCTGCCTGTTATCAGGATGTCAAGAGGCTACACCACAGATGGACCACATGGGTCTGCCTGTTGTCAGAATGTCAAGAGGCCACACTACAGATGGACCACATGGGTCTGCCTGTTGTTGGGACATCAAGAGGCCACACCACAGATGGGCCACATGGGTCTGCCTGTTATCCAGATGTCAAGAGGCCACACTACATATGGGCCACATGGGTCTGCCTGTTGTCGGGATGTCAAGAGGCCACACCACAGATGGGCCACATGGGTCTGCCTGTTGTCGAGATTTCAAGAGGCCACACTACAGATGGGCCACATGGGTCTGCCTGTTGTCGAGATGTCAAGAGGCCACACCACAGATCGGCCACATGGGTCTGCCTGTTGTCGAGATGTCAAGAGGCCACACCACAGATGGGCCACATGGGTCTGCCTGTTATCAGGATGTCAAGAGGCCACACTACAGATGGGCCACATGGGTCTGCCTGTTTTCAGGATGTCAAGAGGCCACACCACAGATGGGCCACATTGGTCTGCCTGTTATCCAGATGTCAAGAGGCCACACTACAGATGGGCCACATGGGTCTGCCTATTGTTACCATGTCAACTGGGGCCTGTGTCTGAGACATGGTCCCCAATTCCCATCGTTCACTCTGTCCTTTCCTGTCTGGATGTGCTCAGACAGTGATTTCTCAGCAGGAACTTGGGGCAGGCTGCCAGGCAACAAGTAGAAGCAAGCCTGGGATCTCCCTTCTAAATGAAGTCCCAGCTTCCAAAATGTACACTGCACAGTGTCAATTGCTCTGGCCAGGAGACCTGATGGTGCACTCATTCATTCATTCAACAACTTTCTTGAGGACTTAGAGCTGGTTGGGCCTGTGGGGTACAGGAGACAAGTCCTCTGTCCTGTCAGGGTCTCCACACGTGTGGAAAAGGTAGACACAGTGACACACAGAGGTGATTAAGTGTGAGGAATTATCAAAGAAGTGGGGGCTTCAGTTAGCCAGTGAGGAAGCTGATTGTGAAGATATGATTCAAAGACAGAACAGGAGTCACTCCACCACATGGAGGGAAGCCTGCAAGGCAGAGGACACAGCCCAGAAAGACCATGCTGTTTGTGAAGAACTTGTGTCACAATTTCACCATTGAAAGTTCCTTTAAAAATTAAGGGAAGAAAGTATACTTTGTAAAGCAGAAGAGCTGGCTCAGTCAGTAACTTGTTTGCCTTGCCTTACAAGGACTTGAGTTTGATCCCCAGAAGCCATGTTTAAAAAAAATTATGAAGCTGAAAAGATAGCTCAGTGGTTAGGAGCGGTGTCTTCTCTTGCATCATGGGGGTAGGAGGGAAGGAGGAAGAGAGAGATACAGAGAAATACAGGTAAGGTGAGAGAGAGAGAGAGAGAGAGAGAGAGAGAAGAATATTAATATGCTGATGTGCATTGGCTTTCTCCTTTCCCTACTTTCCTTCCACACAAACCCTCAGCCTACGGGAAGGTGCTGTCCACACCCCTGGTTAGCTAATCCTGTATGGCAACACCCTCAAGGACAACCCTGAGACATTCGATATTAATCATCACAGATCTATAAAAGCAAAGTGTCTAGAAAACCACAACAACAAAAAGTTTGGAGGAAAGAGAAGAGGGAGGGTCGGGAGGTGAGCAAGGACCAGAGTCTCAAGAAGAACCAAGTCCTCAGCCAAATCTCCTTGGAAACCCACTGGAGGCAGAGATGGGTGAGGATCTGACTTCATTTTAGAAAGACCACTAAGGATAACAGATGAGGAAAAACCCACACGAAATAAGAGAGGCACTTAGCAGTCCCACACAGTTCTTTTTAGACTGTCAGGAAGGATCACTTTTCCCTCCAATCTATCACACACCTCTACTTTTGTAAAATACCATGAAAACCCACTTGGATGTCACAGCAATGTCAAATTGCTCTGACAATTTTAGAAACAAAAGTTTCTAAACATTCACTCCTGGTCACTTACTCAGTGAGGCCCAGGGACAGTTTGCTGCTGCCACTAATATAGATGACAGTTTGAGTAGAATCGGTACAGCATATTCTTGGACCCAACAGAGGCTGAGTATCCAAAGAAAATATTTTCTTGGGGATGGTGAGATGACTCTGCAGGTAAAAGCACCTACCCCGAGGCTTGATGATCTGAGTTCAATCCCTGGGACCCCACTGGAGGGGGAGAAAAAACACACGCATAAGTTGTCCTCTGATCTCCATATGTGTGCTGTGGCACATGTGCCCCTACCGCCCCTACACACACACACACACACACACACACACACACACACACACGCACACACAAATACATGTATAATGATGGTAATAAAAACTTTTAATATATTTTCTTGAACCCAGTTTGATTTGTGATACCTCACCTCTGTTTTGCCTGTTACAGAAAGACTATTCCTGACTCTTCAGGGAGGTCTGAAGGCTGCTAATCAAATGCACTGACGGTCTAGTCTCCTGAGGGTCCCTCATCTTCTCCTTCTCCCTGCTCCTCTCCAGAGAGGTTGTGACAGGCCAGCGTCCTGGGTGGGAAGGTCTGGGTGGGGCGGAGACTATTCCTTCTCCTCCTCTCCCACCTCTATACTGGAGGTAGCATGCCCCTTACCACCCTTGGGGTTTTTCTGGCCCACACTGACCTGCTCTAAGTTGCATCCAACTCTGTGGTCTCTCTTGGAGAGCTTAGCAAAGTTGAGTCCTCCCGGCCTGGGACCAGCCTCTTCTCCCTCTCCTATATCCTCTTCCTTCCCTCTTACCCCTCACCCAACTCTTCTATTGTGGGTCATCTTGCTTGTCAATTTGACTAGATGGAAGCCATCTGGGAGATTAGTAAGGCACGCTCATGAGTGTGTCTGTGAGGACATTTTCAGAGATAACTGGTATGTGGAAAGCAAGAGAGGAAAAGGCCCACCCTGAACGTGGTCGCACCAAGCACTAGACTGGGGATCTAGACGAGACAGACAAAAGTGGAAGAGGACAAAATCAGCCAGTGCATGCTTCTTCCTGGGGGAGTGCATCGATTCCTGCTGCCTGGGCCCCTGGGTGCCAGATTCCACCTCCGTCTTTCAACCCTGGACGCACCACCTGGCCCTCAGAGCTGGACTAGGGCTGCAGCTCTGCTCCCTCTTGCTCTGAGGCTTCCAGCTTCTTGGTCTTAGGAGCTACTGGGATCTCTGCCTCTGTCATGTGTAGACAGCCATTGTCTGCCTATCTTCCAACCACATATGCCAAATGAATACATCTCCTTTGATGTATATAATTATGTATGGGAAATTTTACACATGGTTAGAATATGGACTATCTCTCCTTGGCTCAGTTGGTTCCCAGATAATCATATTATCCTGGAAGGTTCTGAAAACTTTAGCAGGAGGAAGTGGACCCACTGGGGTGGGCCCTTGCGTGTATCTTGTCTCTGGCCCCTCCCATCCCTTTTTCCACTTTCAGGCCACCAAGAAGTGCTGACCAGCCTCTCCACCCACCCCTCCACCACGATGACCACCCAGATGCAGGAGGTCAAGCACAATGCTGAGCTGTCTGAAATTGTGATCCAAACAAATGCTCTGACTTGAAGTTGCTCTACCTGGTAAGTTGCTCACAGCAATGCATAAGTATTGGGAAGTAGAGGTGATAGATGATAGATAGTTGGATTAATATACAAGACATGATATATTAATGATACATAATTGGTTGAGAGATAACAGATGATACATAGAATATGGATAGATGCATAGATAATAGACAAATACAGACACAGATGATTGACCAATTGATAGAACAATGATAGATGACAAATATATGGATGATTGACTGATAGAATGATTATAGAAGATAGACAGCTAGATAGATGGTAGATTTTACAATTCACTACTTCTCTGGGGCAACCATCAGTCTGCACATCTCACAACCACCACTGACCTTTGGTCCTCTGGCATCGAGGGGCCAGAGCATCAATGGAGACTCCCACCATGGCCCCTCCCCCTTGGGTCTGCAAACTTGATGTACAGCCCTGATGTTTAACTCACAGGGTATGGAACAGACCTAAGCTCTGCAGCTGTCTCTCTCCGTCTCTTCATCCCTCTCTTCTCCTTCTTCCTCTTCCTCTTCCTCTTCTTCCAGGAACAAAATACACCCTCCAAATGCTATGTCTCTTGGTGACCTCCACCAACTCATCCCTACCTCTGAATGGTCCATTAAGCTAGGAACTCATCTCTGAATACCACTGCCTGGAGAGCAAGTATTCAATGTGTGTGCTTTGGGGTATCAGTCTAGAACCAAACCACAACAGGGGTAATTATATTAGTTGAAGAGTGGGGTAGTCACATATCCCAGGCCCAAGAGTTCTGAACATAGCAGGTCACAATCAGTAGAACAAATGGGCTTTATTTTGAGAGGTCTCTTGACCATCTGCAGGTAGAGGATGCACCTTCTGGGTTAGCTGGTACATGGACCAGCCGGCACATCCCCTGCTGTAATCGCTGCCATTTATAACCATCAGGGCAATGCCAAGCTACAAGGAAGGATGCAGTCTTCTGGGAACCACTGGTATTTGAACATTTGACAGGGCTGACAACCCTGAGGGTTTGATGGATGAGAAGGCTTGGGGAGAATGTCTGAGTTAATTGTTCATTGTATCAAGTAATTATACCACACTCATTCATCAACACAGGATGGAAGGGGAAAAGCCCTGATCGAGGTGCAGACGTATGTCTTTGGTTCTATCTTTCATAAGCCCAAGTAAGTCACTTCCCTGTTGTGGGTTTCTCAACTCTACACCATCGTGCAGGGAGACAGTACAGTGGTTCCCAGCCTGGATCCTTGCATTGCTCAGAGATAATACATGCTTAGGGAGCACCAGAAATTCTCCACATCACATTGTTTTGATGGTACTGTATGTTGGAGGAGATCCTCAGAATTGTGTGACTTAGAAAAGATTAAAACCCTTGGAGAATGGAGATGGAGGTGGGCACACTAGGGGGCTGAAGGGATGAGGCTGAGGAAGGTGGCAGTGGTGAGATGGCTTGGCATCTGTCTGGAAGGAAGACTGAATTCCTTCAATTCCGCTGTCCCACTCTGTCCTGGCAAGCTAGAGGACAAATGCGAGAATATCCAGGGAGAGGTGAGGAGAGGGAGGGAGCGGTGAGGAGAGGGAAGGGCATGATCATTCGATCATTCATGCAAGGTCTCATCCAACAGGTGCTGGCTGAGCACCAACCAGTGGAGACGTGAAGCTGAGTGGTGAGAGTGTTGTGTGAAGTCAGTGAATAGACTGAGTGGGCAGAGGCTGTGTGTGCCTATATGTCTGTGTGTGTTCATGTGTGCATGTGTCTGTATGTGTGTGTATTTGTGTGTATTCATGTATGCATGTGTGCATGTGTCTGTATGTGTGTGTGCCTGTGTCTGTGTGTATTCATCTATGCATGTATGAATCTGTCTGTATGTGTGTGTCTGTGTGTGTGCCTGTGTGTCTGTGTGTGTGTGCATATGTCTGTATGTGTGTGTCTGTGTGTGCCTATGTGTATTAATATGTACATGTATCTGTGTGTGCATGTGTCTGTATGTGTGTGTTTGTGTGTGCCTGTGTGTATTAATATGTGCATGTGTCTGTATGTGTGTGTGTCTGTGTGTATTCATGTGTGCATGTGTCTGTGTGTGTGTCTGTGTGTATTAATGTGTGCATGTGTCTGTATGTGTGTGTTTCTGTGTGTGCATGTGTGTCTGTGTGTATTTGTATGTGCATGCATCTGTATGGTGTGTATTCATGTGTGCATGTGTCTGTATATGTATATGTCTGTGTGTACCTGTGTGCCTGTGTGTATTCATGTGTGTATGTGTGCATGTGTCTGTATGTGTATATGTCTGTGTGTGCCTATGTGTCTGTGTATTCATGTGTGCATGTGTCTGTATATGTCTGTGTGTGCCTGTGTGTCTGTGTGTATTCATGTGTGCATGTGTGTGTGCCTGTGTCTGTGTGTATTCATGTGTGCATGTGTCTGTGTGTGTATTCATGTGTGCATGTGTCTATGTGTGTCTGTGTGTGCATGTGTCTTTGTGTATTCATGTGTGCATGCATCGTATGTGTGTGTATTCATGTGTGCATGTGTCTGTATGTGTATATATCTGTGTATGCCTGTGTGCCTGTGTGTATTCATGTATGTGTGCATGTGTCTGTATGTGTATATGTCTGTGTGTGCCTGTGTGTCTGTGTGTCCATGTGTGCATTTGTCTGTGTCTGTGTGTGTGCCTGTGTGTCTGTGTGTATTCATGTGTGCATGTGTGCATGTGTGCATGTGTGCATGTGTCTGTGTGTGCATGTGCCTGTGTGTATTCATGTGTGCATGTGTGCATGTGTCTGTGTGTGCATGTGTGTGTATTCATGTGTGCATGTGTCTGTATATTCATGTGTTCATGTGTCTGTATGTGTGTCTGTCTATGTGCCTGTGGGGGTGTCTATGTGTATCTGTGTGTCTGAGTGTATGTGCATCTGTATGTGTGTATTCATGTGTCATGTATGTGGCTGTGTGTGCATGTGCATGTATGCATCTGTATGTGCATGTGTCTGTGTCTATGTGTACCTGTGTATCTTTCTGTGTATATACATGTGCATGTATTTCTATATGTATATATGTGTGTCTATCTCCATATGTGTGTGCCTATATGTCTCTGTACGTTTGCGGGTTTTTTGGTCTTTTTAAGACAGGGTCTCCCTTTAGTCCTAGCTGGCTTGGAGCTCACTATATAGACCAGGCTAGCCTTGAACATACAGAGATCCACCTGCCTCTGCCTCCCGAATGCTAGAATTAAAGGTGTGCATCACCATGCCTGGCATCTCTATACATCTTTACATGTCTACATGTCTCTGTAATTCTCTCAGTGTGTGTCTATATTTGTGTATCTATGCATGCCTTTTGTATATCTATGTATGTTTATGTGTTTGTTTGGGTCTGTGTATTTGTCTGCCTGTGAATCTTCCTGTGCATGTGTATGTTTGCCTGTACTGATGTGTCTGAGTGCATCTGTGCCTATGCATTTTATGTGTATATGCTTGTACATTTGTATATATCTTTGTGTGTGTATTTCTGTGTATGTCTCTGTTTCCATGTGTGTCTATATATCTTTGTGTGTATACATGTATGTATATTTGTGTTTCTGTCTTATATGTACATCTGCGTCTCTGCATCTCTGTGTGTGCATATGTCCATGCTTGCCTGTTGCCAAAATCCCTTCCAGTAGAACCTCGTCCATACAGTGCCCCACCTCCGACTCCTATGGTACCAAACGCAAAATGAGGAAAGACTCTCCGCAAACCACAGTTTAGAAATTCCAGTGCATTCACTTAGGCTCCCTTACGGAGCAAATGGTGGGGTCACTTATAGGTTGGTGGTGCCCTCCCTCCCTTATGTTCATCCCAGGGTCCCAGCCAGAACCTCTGTGACCTCCACACAACATGGCAACTGGGAGGGAGGACAGACCTGCTCCCTGGTATTCCCTGCTTATATGCCTTCAGCGTCCCCTCCCTTATACAGCCAAAGTGAGCTGGCTGGTTGGGAGGGGTCGCTGGATCCCTGGCTCCTCCTTTCCCTCAGAAGGAGAACAAGTCAAGTTTATAATTCTGGGCAGGCATCTGCTGTTCAAGGTCAGGCCTCCTTTTGGAGGATGATCCACAGCACGGTGCCCATGGATTTACAGGTGTATCTATGCTGACCCTTGGAGTCACTGTGGTTCTGCATTCCCATGGTACATGACATGGGCTCTGACCTCTTTGATTAGAAACCCTTGACACCAGAGCTGCAGTCCCCAGAAGGAAGATGCTGGGGGTGAAGAAACTAAACAGGCCATGTTCCTGAGATGGAAAAACTCCTTTAATGAAGGCTGAGGACTCCAATAAAGGGGGTCTTTCATCCACCACTGAGGCCGTGCTGATCTCAAGTTGTCAAAACGCCAGAGATCTGCTGCACGTGGCTTTCCCAGATTCCTCCACTCCTGCCTGAAAAACCCAGAGAATCACTGATTTGGAGAGCGGGTTCTGGGAAGAGCCCAGGGCCCTGCACATGCTCAGCAGGTGCTTCAACATTTAGCTTTGCTTCTAGCCTGTGACCCAAAATTTAAACCCCACATACCCAAAGTTCTTGGTGCACCTATTTACTGCTGACTAAAAAGGCTGTGCTATCAGGAGACTTGCTCCACTAAGAACTGCAGGGCAGTTGGCCTCTTCAAATTTGAAGCAGCATGATGCAGAGCAGTGGCTAAAGGGAGGAATGTGGGGTAAGAATGGACACATATGAGCCAGTGATCATGCCTCAGTTTCCCCATATGTCAAAATAGGAATAAGAATAGTACTTACCTCCCCAGGCTGTGACGTACATGTACTGAGTCAACATATAACAGAATTGTGGAGGTGAACTGTACACAGTAAGCACTAAATAAAAATTCAATCTTTGGGGCCTGGAAAGATGGCTCAGTGGTTAAAAGTATGGGCTGCTCTTGCAGAAGACACCAGTTCAGTTCCCAGCATCCATACGGTGGCTAACAACCATCCATAACTCCAGTTTCTGGGGATCCAATACCCTTTTTGACCTCCTTTGGCATTGCAAGACATGGCACAGGTGCACTTGTATACATGCAAACAATACATATACACATAAAATTTAAAAAGTAAATTAAATGTTAGTAAAATTACCAACTATCATTGCTATTATCCTCAATAAATGGTTTCCTCAATGCAATGTGAAACTACAATTTTAGAAAAAAGGGGGGAAAGAAGACAGGAAAATAAGATGTTACATATCTGCCCATTAATGAAACCAGACAGAAGAACAGATCGGTTTTATGACACCTTAATATAAATATTTCATCATACTAGGCCTAGCTTGAGCTCTGATGTATCTTTTCCTCAAGTGTAGGGAGTTTCTTTTCTTTTCTAAATTAATCGTGTCATGTTTTGCTTAGAATACAGGGAAAAAGGAACAATGAAGTGTCAATGAATGAGCCTGGAAAGGAGGGGAGAGAAAGGAAATAAAGAGAAGGAGGAACACAGGAAAAGAGAAAAGCAGAGGGAGAGGCAGAAGGAGCTTCGCAGAAGTCTGCCCTGCTCACCATGACTGAGACCCTGGTGTCGCCCACTTTTGTCTCCCAAGTTCCTGAGAGTTTGCAGCTGCTTCTCTGCCAGCACACAGCCTTGAGAAGCAGGTTCCCAGCTCTGGCTTACAGAGTTCAAGATCACACAATTCACACAACCGGCCAGAGGTACCTGAGCCCAGAAGTGCTACAGCAGCTGATACTGCTTCTCAAAATCCATCACTCATTCATTCAACAAGCACACTCAGAGCCGTGTCCCATCACTGCTGCAGACACACACACAAGCAAGCCCTCGAGGTCTCACTAGGTAGTTCATAGTCTACTTAACAGAGGTCATTTAAGGGCCTTTCCCCCAGGGTCACATTCTGGGGCACAAGGAACCCCCAAACCATGGGGCCATATAGCTCTGGGACCAAGTCTTATCTAAGCCCATTTTCTGTTATTACAACAGTGTATCTGAGGCTGAATAATTATAAAACTTAGAGGTTTATTTGACATACGGCTCTGGGGGCTGGAAATTCCAAGAGCATACTGCATCTGGTGAGGGTCACAACTACATCGAACAGGCTGGGGAAGCAGTGACAGACAGCAAGCAGGCTAGCTCTGCTCTCTCTCCCTACAAAGCCACTAATGCCATTGTCCAGGCCCCAACCTTGTGACCTCATGTAATCTCAGTCACCTTACAAAGGCTCTCCACACCCAAATTCCATCAAGGTAAAAACTGCTTCCCACATGGACTGTTGGGGTACACCTTCCAGCCACAGCGGGCAGGGACTGTGACTGCTGTGTGAACTTGGACATGGGCACAACCTCCCTGAGCACAGCTCCGTCTCACCAGGTGTCAAATGGTGGTAATAATGATGGTGCCTCCTCTATAGGACAGCGTGGGTCATCATGGAAACAATTTCCCAAACCCAAGCTGAATTTCAGGAAACACTTCCTACAGGCCACTCAACAGAGTCCCTCCCCATAGGTCTGGGTAGAAGTGGAAGATTCTAGATAATAAATCCCAAGGAAAACAAGGCAATTCTTAAATTCAAAAAGGACAATGGGTTTTCAGGAAGTAAGGACTAAGGCACCACCAAACACCATTTCCACTTAAACCAGGAGCCCTGAATATTGATCCAGCAGAACTGCAGAGGATCCCAGGAGGGGAAGGTCAGGAGTGCAGGCAGCTGCAAGCCAGAAGGTACTAGCTGACCTTCCAATGTGGGAAAATACAAATCCCGCTACAGAGAGGTCCCAATGTCAATGTGGGAGCGAGCCACCAAGGACAGGACACTGCTCGGGGAGGGAGGGAGACTCGAGCTTGAAACCAGCACTGCAAACAGAACAGCCTGGCCTGCATGGGACACAGGACCCCAGGCCTCTGCCCCCTTGACCTTGCAATCCTGCAGTTCTGTGTATCCGACCTGTCCTGCCCACTGTAGGGTGGGACCAGTAGGCCTGCCCTTCACCCAAAAGCTGCCAGGAGCCCAGAGCCTCCCCCAGCAGTGACAGCCCAAGTTACCTCTGCACAAGCCCTGCCTGCCTATGTCAAGAACCATGGGAGTCCAAACTCAGAACAGAAATACATTCCATTTTTTTAAATATTTTTATGGGGCTGGAGAGATAGCCAAGTGGTTAAGAGCATCGACTGCTCTTGGAGAGGACACGGGTTCGATCCCCAGCACCCACAAGGCGGCTAAGAACTGTCTGTAACTCCAATTCCAGGAGAACTCCAGTTCCAGGGGAATCTGAGACCCTCTTCTGACCTCCGTGGCATTGCCCAACACAGGTGAACAAACCTACATAAGGACAGTACATTCATACACATAGAAAAATAATAAATAAATTTATAAAATATTTTTACAGCAGCCACCGTGCCCTGATTGGTCAACATTAGCTTAGCGGGAGATAAAAGACATGGTACAGTAAGTTGATAGTGGCTAGCCCTTCATCAGCTGCAGAGGGAAGGGCTGGGCTGGCCTGAGCCTTTGCCTCCTGTCCAGGCCCCTGGGGAAGGTGAGGCCTACACTGGCTGCAGACCACACCTGCAGCAGCAGATGAATCTGCTGTGTCCTCTCTTGCTGCCTCACAGCCACGCTCCCTCTGAAACTACCCAGAGTAAGGGTTAAAGGGAGGGACTGGAGACATGGTTCACCAGTTAAGAGCACTGGCTGCTCTTGCAGAGGGCCCGGATTCTGTGTGGAAAACCACCCCATGTAATTCCAGTACCAGGGAACCCGATGCCTCTACTGCCTGCCTCCAGCACCAGGCATATACGTGGTGCACACATGCATACAGGAGACAAAATATACACATAAAACTAAATCTGCCCAGGTGTGGTGGCGCATGCCTTTAAATCCAGTACTCGGGGAGGCAGAGGCAGGCGGATCTCTGTGAGTTCCAAGGCCAGCCTGGTCTACATAGGGAGTTCCAGGCCATCTGGGGCTACAGGGAGACCCTGTCTCAACAAAAAGAATAAAAAGGCCAATGGAACCTGACAATGATAGTCAGGGTCATCTTCTGGCCTCCAAGGACAGTGCACCCAACACATATTAGTATACATGTATAAAATAAACTAACTACATAAATAAATGTTCTAGCTTGCTTTCTGTTGCAAAAGCAGTGTGGGGCAGAAAGGGTTTATTTCAGTTTACATCTTTTTTTATTTATGCTTTGTGTATTTCATACATCATTTTCCAATTCAGTTCAGGCATATTTCCCTTTCCCTTCCCCCCACCCCACCCCACCCCATCCCAGACCATGCACTCTGCCATAACCTACATCTTTCTCTCAGTTTTTTTTTCATTTTTTAACAATAAGTGATAATTTTTGAGTACAAGCATCCTTCATGTAATGCCCACAATCCACAGGGCCCATTTGGGTCCCACTTGTCCGGGCGGGGGGGGGGGGGGGGGGGGGCCTACAGCCCCACCATCCAGTGGGGGGTGACAGGTTGTTTGTTCAATCAAGTTGATCAAATGAGTGTCCAGACTACATTGCTGTAGTTTCACCATTCACCCCAATCGCAGCCCTTACATTCTACCACGCCCCCTCTTCCGCAGGTTGTTCCCTAGGCTTAGAAAAGGGGCACAGGTGGATGAGAGGTAAAACAGTCCACTCTCTCTGGAGCTGTTGTCTTGGACTCTGGTCAATTCTGGCTGTTTCCTTTCATGGGCTGACAGTTTGTCCAGGAATAACCTTTCAATCCTACTAATGAAGCACAAGCAATTAGATAAATAGGTATTTACACAGTACTAATTGTTATGGTAGGTTACTTTGGTACAGACACAGATGTTTAGATAGTATGTTAATCCATGAATTACATTTTTTTCTGTTAAATATGACAGGGTCTTACTGGGGCTTATAACATCTCCTGACCATTAGAGGATGTAGGCTTGTGGCATCAGCCATGGGTTATTCCTCCAAGGAGAGAGCTAATAGCCAATTAGATTTGGGATATACAGGCATATAGCTACCTCTGCTGCACATTATCTCAAGGCAGGAGCCTGGAGCGGGAACGGGAGTAGAGACCATGGCGGTACTCTGCTTACTGGCTGGCTCACATGCACCTACCTTTCTTACATAGCCCAGGATCACCTGCCATGGGATGGCACCACCCACAGTGGGCTGAGCCCTCCTACATCAACCAGCAATCAAGAAAATCCTTCACAGACATGGCCACAGGCCAGTCTGGTGGAGGAAAATTCCTCAGTTGAGGTCTCCTCTTGCCAGGTATGTCAAGTTGACAAGAACACACCAGCACAATCACCGAATAAATAAGAAGCTTCCTAATAACCCTGGGCAGTGGCTGCTTCCACAGCACTCCAACTTTACAGACAGTAAGACTGAGGCACAGAGAAAGCAAGCAGTATAATGGGAGCAGTGCAGCTTCTCAAGCAGATGGATCTGAGTGGACATGAACTCTGCATCCCGAAGTGATCCTGTTATTATTTACCAATGCTGTGCAGCCTTAGGTAAATCATTTGGCCTCTCTGTTCTCCACCTATACTATGCAGCTCTAGGTTAGTCACCTGACCTCTCTGAGTTTTCTGTGGCTTGACTGAAAACTGAGGACAGGACCCTAGGGAAGATCAGAGGAAGATATTCTAAGGTCAAATAAAACAATGATCTAAATAAGATGCTTGCTCTTCAAAGTCCCAGTGTTGTGAGATGCTCCCTGCTCTCAAGGAGAAAGGAGAGAAAAGTGTAAGAGGCGGGGAAAGCAGAGCATTTCTTGGCAGGCTGGCCAGGGAAGATCTCTCTAAAGATGGCTGTGGACAAAGGTTTAGGGAGGAGTGTCCCCGGAAGCTGAGCATCTGGAACCAAGGTTCACATGGGACAGGAAGGTTGGGGTGGCTGAAACACGGTGAAGAGGAGAATGGTTCAAAACTGGAAATAAAAAATGTAAAGGTCAGAAGAGGCAAAACCACCAGGACTGTGGCAGGCCCGAGTGAAGAGTTGGAGTGAGGCTCCGGAGGCGTCTGCAACTGAGTCTCAGTCTCTCCCAGCTGTGCAGAGAGTAAAGGGGAAGAGACCAGAAGCCGGGAGAATAGGACAAATGCCACTGAAGCCATCCACGCAGGAAGGGATGGTAGAAAGAAAGCCAGAGCTACCAGAAGAACATGCGAGAATGTCTGCAGGGTAATTATTCCTAATAGCCACAAACTAGAAACAAGTCAGGTACCATCAACTGTAAAATGAATAAACAAATTGCATGACATTCACACAGCAGAGTACTATGCAGTAACAAAAAGGAGAATGTGCGGGTATCCATAAACACATGGGTGAATCTCCCTGACACAACATGGAGAATCTAGATCACAACAATTTATTCTATGTGATTCTGTTGACAGGAAGTTCTAAGCGGGCAGAATTAATCTGTGACAGGAGGCCATGGCGTCTTTATCCTTGGGGTGACATTGACTGAGAAAGCAGACAAAGAGTCTGCTCGGGGCTGAAGAAGGTACTCTCTGCTGATGAATGCAGTGATTGTATGAATGTGCTCATGTGTAAAATTCACACTGCTCTGACTTTAAGTCTGTGCTGACTGTGGCATGTGTTAGACCTCGATTTAAAAAGAAAAACATTGGGAAAGAAAAGAAAAATGATGGTGAAATGGGTCAGGCTGTTAACCATGCAGAGAGAGAACAGGGAGGGGTGACCAGGCTGAGCCGGGCCCTGTCTAGTGGTCTGGGAGAAAAATCGCTCTCCTGGGGTTTTGACCGCTTGTTTCATAACCCATGAGCATAGCGCTATCTCACTGCGGCTGTCATGGAAAACCAGGGTGGACCCTGTGGCACACGCAGCCTGAGGGGATGAGAGTTTCCCCAGGAGTGATGGAATGCTCTGCAAAGCACCCCTCATAGAAGCCTCTGGTTCCCAAGCACAGACAGAGGAACCAGGATGGCTGGGTCATGGGGGAATGCTCCACCCTTACCAAAAAGGCATAGGCAGCACCAGACCCCTTAACTCAGTCCTCACCTCTGTTCTCTAAGGTCCCTCATCAGATGGGGAAGAAAGGGCTGGGGGAGCCATAGGCTTGCTGCCTCTTTCTCTACAGAGCAGCCAGCTCTGTGCTCCAAGTCACATGCAAATGACAGCGAGGACCGGTGGGTGTCAGGCTGCCCACGGCCTATGGAAACCAGGCAATTCTTGCTTAGGCCTCCTGCACATCCTCCTGTACCTAAAATATTCCCCCGCCTGATAACGAAGTTCATTCTTGCTCACTTAGATATTTTAGGACATTTTTTAAAGCAGCAAGAGGAAAAAGAAAATGAGTTTATATGTACATGATGAAGTAGGTCTATATGTACCTTTGTTAAGATGAAGTAGGTCTATATGTACATGTGGGAAGAAGAAGTAGGTCTATATACATGTGGGAAGATGGAGTAGGTCCATATGTACATGTGGGAAGATGAAGTAGGTCTATATACATGTGGGAAGATGGAGTAGGTCCATATGTACATGTGGGAAGATGAAGTAGGTCTATATGTACATGTGAGAAGATGAAGTAGGTCTCTTCACATGACTTAATGATAAATCTTGGCTGGGGATGTCATGCATAAAGTCAAGTTCAATTCCCAGCACTCCACACACCATGCATGATGCTTCACACCTGTAACTCAGCACTCAAGAAGTAGAGAGAACAAGAAGTTCAAGGTCATCTTTGGGTGAGTAGTGAATTCAGGTCCAGCCTGGGCTATATGAGATCCTGGAAAGAGAAGAAAAGAGAAGAAAAGAGGAGAAAAGAAGAGAGGAGAGGAGAGGAGAAAAGAGGAGAGGAGAGGAGAGGAGGAAAGAGAAAGAAAGAAAGAAAGAAAGAAAGAAAGAAAGAAAGAAAGAAAGAAAGAAAGAGAGAGAGAGAGAGAGAGAGAGAGAGAGAGAAAGAAAGAAAGAAAGAAAGAAAGAAAGAAAGAAAGAAAGAAAGAAAGAAAGAAAGAAAGAAAGAAAGAAAGAAAGAAAGAGAAAGAAGGAAAGAAAGAAAAAGTGGGGAAGGAAGGAAGGGAGAGGATGGAGGGAAGAAAGGGAAGGAAGGGAGAGAAAGAGAGAGAGGAGGGAGGGAGAGAGGGAGGGAGAGACAGGAGGGAAGGAGGGGCTGGTTGATGGCTTGATCAGTAAAGTGCTCATCTGAGGAGCTGGAGAGATGGCTCAGCTGTTAAGAGCACTGACTGCTCTTGCAGGGGACCCAGGTTCAATTCTTGGCACCCACATGGCATCTAACAACTCTCCTTAACTCCAGTTCCAAAGGATCCAGTGCCTTCTTCTGACCTCTGTGGCATTGAACACCCAAGTCCACTCACATATATGCAGGCAATACACTCGTACACATAAAATAATAAATAAAATAAAATAAAACATGAAGACCTGAATTCAATTTCCCAGAATCCATGTTTAAAAAAAAAGAATTAAAAGCTAGATGCACATGTTATTGTGGCATATTAAAAAAAACCCAACAACTTGCAGGAGTCAGTTTTCTCCTATAATGTGGGTACAGGGATTAAACTCAGGTTTTCAGGCTTGAAGGCAGGTGCATTTATCAACAAACTATCTCACCAGCCTCATTTCATAATTGTAATCACATATACTTGTAATCACAGAGCCAAGGAGATCCTTGTGGCTTGCTGGCCAGGCTGCGCAGCTGGGTTGATAAGTTCCAGACTCGTCTCAAAAAATCAAGGTGGGGCCAGGCATAGTGGTACCCACCTTTAATCCCAGGACTCAGAAGGTGTATTCATGGCTATACTGAGACACAGTTTGCATGTCTGAAGTGCATGAACCAGTAAGTTTCATTTATTATGTGTGTGCACGTGTATCAGGGTGCACATGAACATGCATGTGTGTGGAGGCCGGACACCAACATCATGTGTTGTTCCTCAGGCACTGACCACCTTGTGTTTTGAGACAAGGTCACTCACTGGTGTGAGGCTCACCAATCAGGCTGGCTGCTGGCCAGTGGCAGCAGGGATCTTCCTATCTCTGCTTCCCCAGCGCTCGGATTACAAGCGACTGTCTCGTCATACCTGGTTTTTTGTGTGTGTGCTTTGTTTTGTTTTATTTTGTGTTGTGTTGTTTTGTGGGTTCTGGGAATTGAACTCAGGTCCTCAAAGCAAGCATTTTACCTACTGAGCTATCTTCCTAGCCCCATGACCCACTGGGCTTTAGTATAGCCAGAGAGTCCAGCAACAATTACCGTCTTCATCAACTACAAAAGAAACCCTGTGTTCACCAGCTTCTGCCCTCTTCCCCCACCAGCCATCACCCGGCCCTGCCCTCTCCCTCTTACCGTCTACCAGGAATACACGTCCAGTCTCTTTAGATTCCCCTTTCAGGATTTTCACAGGAATGAACCACATAATAGTGGACTGCGGTGGCCGACTGCTTCCACTTACCGCTAGGTGGCCTGACATCATGATGGAGGTTGCTGTAAAACTTGTGCATTCCTTTAACACAGACATTCCTTGGCAGCTCTCTTGGGTATATATCTACCTGTCACGATGCTTTCTTATCACATAGAATTTTTATTTCCACTTATTTAAAAAGCGCTTTTAGATTTGCTAAGACATCAGTTTTTTTTAAGATTTTTTTTTTAATTTTATTTTTTTTTTTTTATGTGTATGAATGTGCTGTCTGTATGCAGGTCTGTGCACCCATGTCGTGCAATGCTGCGGAGGTCAGAAGAGGGTGTCAGATTCCCCTGGAACTGGAGTCAAAGACAGTTCTCAGCCACCATGTGGGTGCTGGGGATCGAACCGGGGTCCTCTGAAAGAGCAGTTGGCGCTCTTAACTGCTAGGCCATCTCTCCAGCCCCGACATCAGTTTTTATAACAGTTCATATTCTGCACACACTTCCAGAAAAAATGTCTTTCCTTCCTTCTATTTTTGTAGCCCAGACTGGGCTCAAAGGCACTATGTAGCTGAGGATGACTTTAATCTTCTGGTCCTCCAGACCCCAGCTATGGAATCCTGGGGTTGCAGCTATCACATGAAATACATCTCTTAAAATTCCTGAACCAGGCATGCTGGCCCATTTCACAGAATCCTGGAGACTAAGGCAAGAAGATTGCTGTGAGTTCAGTGCCAGCCTGGGCTACATGAGTAAGATCCTGTCTCAAAAAAATAAAATTATCAGGCCTGGAGAGATGGCTCAGCAGTTAAGAGCACTGGCTGTTTTTGCAGAAGACTGGGATTCAAATCCCAGCACCCACATGGTGGCTAAGAACTATCTGTAACTCCAGTTCCAGGGTATCCATCACTTCCTCTGTCCTCCGTAGGCATTGCATGACACTGGTACACTTATATACATCCAGGAAATGCACATTTACACATCAAGTAAAATATTTTTAATTTTTTTATTTATTATTTTTGTGTATATTGAGTATACTGTCTGCATGTAGGTTGGTGCACCCATGTCGTGCAATGCTGCAGAGGTCAGAAGAGGGCGTCAGATTCCCCTGGAACTAGAGTTAAAGATGGTTCTTAGCCACCATGTGGGTGCTGGGAATTGAACCCGGGTCCTTTGCAAGAGCAGTTGGTGCTCTTAACCGCTCAGCCATCTCTCCAGCCCCGAAATAAAATATTTCAAATAACATACAATTATGAAATGAGGCTGGTGAGATAGTTTGTTGATAAATGCACCTGCCTTCAAGCCTGAAAACCTGAGTTTAATCCCTGTACCCACATTATAGGAGAAAACTGACTCCTGCAAGTTGTTGGGTTTTTTTTAATATGCCACAATAACATTTTAATAGAAAAAACTTGAGGGGAGGAAAATTATAGGCAAACTGTACTTTCTGTTCAACTGTTCTGAAACTGAAACTGCTGAAAAAACAAATCTAACAAAACAATACAACATCATTTCCTATACAACTAAGTATTTAACAAGTCCAACTCAAGACAGCAAGAGACTTTGAAGATGGTTAGGCTTCGCATGTCAGTTAGCAGGGGCATGCTGACTTATCTGTGAAGGTTCCACCACTTGTCCTGGTAGAGGAAAGTGGAGGACTTCTGGAGATTTACATCATGGTTTTTTTCACCATTATAGGGGAACTCAAAAAGTTTCTCTTTGCTGCCTTCAATCAGAATACCTTACATTCGTCGTCGTCTAAGGTGTCCCATTTGGAGGAAGCGAATCTGGTCTTTGGCCCTCCACTCATACACATACATGCACACATCACACACATCACACACACATACACACACACACACACACACACACACACACGTTTTTAAAGGTTAACTTTTTAATTCCTGAAATGGAGTCACTTCCTGTCTACTTAGAGGAATCATAAATGTATATCTAGTCAACAAAAATACATTTGATGTCGAGACAACACATAATGTAATTCTTTTTTTTTATTAATTTTATTTATTTCTGTATGTGTATGAATGCACTGTCTGCATGCAAGTCTGTGCACCCGTGTCGTGCAATGCCGCGGAGTTCAGAAGAGGGTCTCAGATTCCCCTGGAACTGGAGTTCTCCTGGAATTGGAGCTTCAGACGGTTCTCAGCTGCCATGTGGTTGCTGGGGATCGAACCCAGGTCCTCTGTAAGAGCAGTCGGCACTCTTAACCGCTAGGCCATTCTTTTTTTATGTTGCATTTTTGATACGCAATTTTTTCTTTGTTTTAATTTTTATTGAGCACATTTGATACATTTCTTAATCAATTTAGACTCATTCCCCCATCCATGCCCACCCCTCATGCCCCCTCCTCTCCCCCCATCAGACCTCAACGTAACATAATTCTTAATTAAAAATACGTCCACCCCCTCTTCCTTGATGGTCCCTGAGTCATGGGTGGGTGAGGTTTCACACAGGAGTCCTATCCAGGGACACGTACTCTGAAGTCTCCTATTCTCTAAAACTTAGGAAGTTGTGGCCCTCTGTGTCCATCTGTTGCATAAAAAACTTGGCAATGCTGGCAGCATGCCCAAGACCCATATGGACTCAATAAGACAAAAACCCAGCACAGATTGAGGGAAATGGGCATCAGGCCCCAACCCTAGTAGGAACTATTGGAAAATAATAACTCTTCCTCAAGAATAGGTCTTCTTTAAGATCTCTAGATATGTTGATGAGACTCATTGGATGACCTTGCCTCAGAGGACATCTGGATACAAATGCTTGATCCAATAGGACTAAATATACCCGACAGAACACAAAAGGCTGTGGGAGGGGCTGGAGGACATGGATGGGGATGGGGGTGTCAATTTGATTGAGCTTATATATGAACTGCACAAAAACTCAAAAATATTTTAAATATAGCCAATAAATGAAAGATTGGATGGATTTTGTCTTGCTTTGAAAAATGAAACTTACTCCTCCCTTAGCTGGAAAAGCTTTCTATTTTTACGATTACTTTCGTGTGTGTACGTGCATGCCACCTGTGTGCAGTTGCCACCAGAGGCCAGAAGGGGATGTTGGGTCCCCTGGAACTGGAGTTATAGGTGGTTGTTAGCCACTATGTGGGTGCTGGGAACCTAACCTGGGTCCTCTGAGGAGCACCCAGTGCTAGTCCCTGCTGAGCCAGCTCTCCAACCCCTAAGAAAATATTGTTGGTTTATTTCATTTCTGAGTTGTTTCCCAATTTGTGAAATGAGGGCAGAGGGGTGAGAACAAAACTAAGCCCACAGGCTGAAGACGAGACTAAAAGTTGGAATAATAAAACAAGAGAGTAATTGTCACATCGCTGAAAGTTACCACATGTGCTTCTCTGTGCCAAATACTATTCTGTGCACTTTACCTCTGTTAACTCGTTTTCCCCACCATCTCCCATTTAATACTCCTGAAAACCCTACAAGGTAAATTTTAATACTATCCCCTGTTGATAAATGAGAAAATGGAGGTGCTGAGGAAGGGAGGAAGGGAAGACAAGATGAGAGGGAGGGAGGGATAAAAGGAGGGAGGGAAGAAGGGAAGGCAGGTTTATTGTTGGCCTCTCTGAGTTAAATCTCAGGCCCTTCTTTCCTAGAGGGGAACACCTGGTCAGCACCTTTGGCACCTGAGCATGAATTTCCTGACTATTTTAGGCAATGACCCACCTGTACCTGTACCTCACAGGGCGATGCCCACAAAGGAGGTGAGTCCTCCTGCAGGCCACCACCTGGCTCAGGTGTGAGTTGCAGGTGAGTCCCTGCCCATCAGTGTGAAAGACCCCCCTCACTGCTCTGCTGAGCAAGCCCTGCAATGTCTCCAAACCTCAGGATCTCATCCATAAACCAGGAGCATCAGCACTACCCCCCAAGGCCACTGTGAGGATACCTCAAGTCAACCTTGCAAAGCTTGGAGCTCAGCCATTGATCTCAGAAAGCCTGTGACCTCTGGCACTGTCCCAGCTAGGCCTGCCTTCCAGACCAGCCAAGCACCCCAGCCAGCTTTGCCCTCTCCAAGTGAATCCAAGAGCCCAGACCAGGCCAACCTTGCCAGCTGTCATGTAGGCTGAGCTGAACCCCATGGATGCACCTGGCTCCTCCCAGATGAATAAATCATCACAGGAGAACCAAGTGCATCCCAGAAACATCCATAGGGTCTGAATTACATATAACAAGACAGTGAAAGCAATTTATCCCAGGCACAAGCAAGCTAGGAAAGGGGAGTTCTCGGGCATCCAAGACAATTTCCAGATATTGCAGTTTCATCAAAGTAATAAGGCCCATACAGGAGCACCTGCCAGGCAGGTCCAGGGGTGCCTTAATTGGGATTATTTATTATCAGAGGAGAGAAATCACACTCCCTCCAGTTCTGACACCTCCCCTGATCACCCCCTGATGCGACTGCTTCTCAGCTCCAGACTCCAGAATGTAAAGCAGGGGCTGCTAGGGTGCCCATCCTTCTGCTGAGAGGTTGAGGGATGGTCAGATGTATTCCAACTACCAGAGATACAGGAGAGCGAGGAGAATGGTAAGAAGAAAAAGTGGTATCGCAGCAAGCAGAAAGACAGAAGGAAGCTGAAAGGCTATGTAACTACTTGTCCAAGATCCTACAGAGAGAGGGAGCTAGAGCAAGAACCTGGCTGAGCACCTGCCAGCAAGTGCCAGCTCTGGGGGAACAAGTATCCACACCCTGCATGTGTGGCCCACTGGGTACATCTCCTTCTTTTCCTGTTGCTGTCATAAAATACCCCAACCAAAGCAACTTAGAAATGATGGGTGTATCTGGCTCACAATCCAGTGACAGTTCATCAGGCAGGAAGTCACAGCACAGGAGCTTGAGGCAGCTGCTCACACCTGCAGTCAGGAGGCAGAGAAACATTAGAGGCTGTTTCTCCTCACCTTCTCCATTTGTAAAGTCCAAGACCCCAGTCCAGGGAGTGGCACCACCCACAATAAGCAGGTCTTCCCACTTGTTAACATAATCAAGATAATCCCCTGCCTAGAGACCCACCTCCCAGGTGATCTTGGGCCCCATCAGATTGACAATTAAGATAACCTATTATAACTCCACCCCTTGTCAACTCGACACCCAAACACATCATTTTTAATCTCTAACCTTCCACTCCTTGAACCCAAAGTCTCATGTTCATCTCATGATGTAAAATATAGTCCAACTTTAAAGTCCACATAGTCTTTAGCAAGTCTAACATGATTTAAAAATCCAAAGTATGGGGCTAGAGAGATGGCTCAGTGGTTAAGAGCACCGACTGCTCTTGCAGAGGACCTGGGTTTGATTCCCAGCACCCACATGGTGGCTAAGAACCATCTTTAACTCCAGTTCCAGGGGAATCCGACGCCCTCTTCTGACCTCTGTGGCATTGCACAACATGGGTGCACCAACCTACATGAAGACAGTACACTCATACACATAAAAAAATAATTAATTTAAAAATCCAAAGCCTCCTATGATGCACTAAAGGAAATCTCTCAACCCTGAGTCTCAGTATAGTGAACAGTTAAGTTACATAGCTCTGCCAGGCATGGTGGCATACGCCTTTAATCCCAGCACTCAGGACGCAGAGGCAGGCAGATCTCTTTGAGTTCAAGGCCAGCCTGGAATACAGAGTGAGTTCCAGGCCAGCTGGGGCTATACAGAGACCCTGTCTCAAAAAAAAAAGTTACATAGCTCAGCAGTATAATGCTATGAAGTCAACATTCCCATTCCAAAAGAGAAGAAAGATCAAACCAAAGTGAGACTGAAATTCAGCAGGGAAAACATCAAATCCTGCAGCTCCATGTCTGGCTTCTGGGACTCATGATGCAATAATCTGGGCCACAAATGACTTAGATAGACCCTGGTCTGCTGCCCATTGTATACATAGCCCTTCTCTTAGGCCAGGTCCACTCCAAATCTGCAGCTTTTGTTGACAAATGTCCCATATCTGGCATCTCTTGTATCCTGGGGTTTCCATTGCAACTGAGTCTTCACTTTCTTGGCTTCGCATAATGGCCTCTCAGAGTCTCTTTGTAAGGACTCTGACTCTGCTACATATTGCCTGGCCTTAGCTGCTCTCTGACACCACAGAGCAGGACTCTATGACTCTCTCAATCTTACATCTTTCATGCCCCCCTCCACAAAGTACTATATGGACTATACTTCCAAATTCTGCTGACAGATCAAATGTATCCCAGCCTCCTTGGACCACAGCTGTATTAACTTCCGTATCCTCATCCTGGGGAAACACTGCCCTGAGCCTACCTATAACAGTCCTTATCTTGCTCCAGTTCTTCTCAGGGCTTAAGGTCACCTGCCCCTGTCTAGATATGTGTCCAAGTTCTAGAAGGACACGGGTGATGACTGTGTCAGTGCCAGGTACCGCACAGATCCTCCCTCAGTAACTGTGCAATGGACAAATTAATGAATGAATGTCCCCCATAGCTCCACTTTAACAGACCAGCCTGGGCAGTAGAATGAATGATGAACACCCCAAAAGGCAGATCCTGGGAGTTGTGGGTGGCCTTTAACCAAGCGTGGGTGGAGAGCATCTGAGGAGGGCCATCTGCCTCAAGTCCATGGCTATTCCACAACCCCAGCAGATGACAAGCAGGACTACAGCCGCCAACTGAGTCCCTGAGGCCAGGAAGTGTGTCCTGTGTACCTGTCCTCCACCCCTCCATGCTCAGCAGAGTGTGAGTGCAGCAGTGACTTCAACGAATCACTGCAGAATGTGTGAATGCAGCTTTACCAATGAAGACTGAGACTCTAGGAAGCCAAGTATTCTGACCCTTTCTGTCACAACTCAAGGTCTGTAAAAGCAAAACTAGTCAGCCCTCGGGGAACACTGGCCCTAACAGTTGCTCGCCTAAGCACTTTTCATGCATGAGCACAGTGGGTCCTAATTGTCATCTAACAAAGTTGACATCCAGGTACAGTCCCCAGTTAACAGGCTCAGAGAGGGGGATGGATTTGCCCAATGTCACACAGCCCATGTGTGTTGCAGTTGACTCAAGTCTGATCTGACACACATTCCTCAAGGATAGACTCACAACAGTCACATTTTGAGACTGATGTATGAACCAGATGGCAACTCATTTGTTTACAGAGAGAAATTACTTTTGTGGAGATTGGTTCAAAAAGTCTACAAATCCTCTACTCTCTCCCTCTTCTTCAAGACCAACCTGGGGAAATGATAATCTGACTTCCTGATGGATAGATCTGAGGCACAGAGAGACGAGGGGCCTCACTGATGTTGGTGGAACTAAAATGATGTGGCTAGGAGAAAGCTTTATGCAGAAAAGATGGTGCAGCCAGGACCCCAGTTGTGAATTGTTGGTTGTCACAGTCAATGTCCTTCGTCTAGACTCATTCACGCTAGATGAACTGGATAAACAAGTGTTCACTGCTCTTGTAACTAATGTGGTCATGTCTGACCACTGAGACAATGCCAGGTCATCAGGGGACGCAGGGGAAGGCGTCCGGCTTCCTGACAAAAGGCCACAATAGCAAGAGATGATCTCACCGATTGTACCTCTTCCCTTTCTGCTTCATATGTGGATGTGATACCGGGAGCTGCAGCAGCTATGCTGCAGCCAGGAGGAGGATGAAAGGGAAGATGCTTCTGGAATGGGGACGAAGACAGAGTCATTGATAAGCCTTGTTGATCTCACGCCAGACCTGCAACTTCCTCCATGTGAAAGCGTCTGTTAAATGTCATATCCGTTTCAAGTACCTGCTGTACAACACAAATCACTTCAAATCCAAATGGCTTCCCCGTGTATTATTTCATAATAATTCTGTGAGTGTGGCCTGCCCGGCGGGGAGGTTATTCTGCTCTTTGGAGCATGGACCAGGGCTGCAGCAATGTGGAAGCTCAGTTTGGTTGGAATGTCCTAGGTAGTTCTTGAGGGTGGCTGGCAGTTGGGGCTACCTGGTGTTTAGAAGTTGGCCTCTCCATTAGCTTGGTCTTTTCACATGGTGGAAGTTCAATGCCCCCAGGGCATCTTCCAAGGGCACAGAGGTGGGCACTGTGTAGATTTCACAGCCCAACTTGGGAGCTCCACGGTCTCATGTCCCCTCACTCTGTGTGATAATTAATGAGGTCAACTTGCCAGGCATCTGGACAGGTCTGTAGGGGAGACTCACCTGAACTGTCAGTACCATGCCATGGGCTGTGGGCTGAACTGAATAAAAGGAAGAAAGCTGGCTAAGTGCTGGTGTCCATCTCTCTCTGTTTCCTGGCTGTGGATGCAGTGTGATTGGCTGCCTCACAATCTTGCCTCATGACCTCCCATCTGTAGGAGCTTCTCTTGCTACGAGCAGGTACAGCACAGTCCTGCTAAGGGAAGGGGAGCACAGTGGCCACCTGCGATCACTGTAGGGAACTGACCCCTTGGCACAGAGGTCAGTTAGTTACTTTTGTAATTCTACCTGAGAGGTACTTCCAACCCAGGTCCTTAGCCTAGGAAGCGGAACACTTCCTGTTTTGGCCATGCTTTCCCACCTGCCCAAAGACTGTTGGTCTGTGGACAGGAATTTCAGGCTGATGGCTAATGGCCTATCTTCAGCCTACACCCACTCACAACTCACTTCACAGATGATGACCTGATAGGTCTCCATCCAGCTCCACGGTACCATCCAACCTTATGCTAGCTTACGAGGGTGGTGGTCTGATAGACCTCCATCCGACCCACTAGCCACTGACACTCAAAGTCCAAGCCTGCTTGAGCCTGTATGCAGGCAAAATAACAATAGGGAATTCTGTGTGATGATGGTAATGGAGAATTTGATTTATTGCCTACTGCAAGTCACTTTTATAAGCAAAATGATGTCATCTCCCAGAGGCAATCACAGACCCCCAGTTTTGAGTGACTGTATACTGCTGCTCCACCTAGCATCATGTGGCTGGCCCCTCTTGGGGTGGGGTCAGAGGAGCCCCATGACTCCCACATGATGCCCTGAGGGATGCTAGCTGAGAACTAGCCCCTAATTCAAACTGGATCCTCCCAGTGCATCATGATTGGCTATAGCCTCAAACCATGAGCCCAAATAAACCCTTCCTTCTTTTTAAAAAAAAATTTTTTATTAATTTCTGTATGTGTATGAATGTACTGTCTGCATGCAAGTCTGTGCACCCGTGTCGTGCAATGCCGCGGAGGTCAGAAGACGGTCTCGGATTCCCCTGGAACTGGAGTTCTCCTGGAATTGGAGTTTCAGACGGTTCTCGGCCACCATGTGGGTGCTGGGGATCAAACCCGGGTCCTCTGTAAGAGCGGTCGGCGCTCTTAACCGCTAGGCCATCTCTCCAGCCCCTAAACCCTTCCTTCTTAAGTTGTTTCTGTCGGGTATTTTTGTCACAGCAACAAGACAAGATTAATGTAGTCTGCTTTTGAAAAGTAAGTCAGACGATGAGCACAAACTCCAGGAAGGGAGAGACCCTGTCTTGTGATTCCAGGAAGCTTGAGCAGCTTTAATGGACCACAGCTATGAAGCTGCCTGGATGCACACTGTCACCAGAAGTACTTTTCCAGATCTGCCCTTGACACAGGATCAGGAAATACTTGTGGGGAGGCTTCATACCCGCTGGAGAAGCTGTCCTGGCAGCTGTCTGGATTCTGTGCTTCCACCATGGGTCAGTATAGACACTGTCCTTTCTTAAGTATGCTAATGCATTCGACTACATGACAGCCGGGCTGCAGGCCTGGAGCCATCCGTAAGGTGACTGTGTGCATGCTGGTTGATCTATAATATATTGACTTTGTGGTTTCATTCTCACAAGGCAAGCTTTGCTGTGCCTCAATTTCTATTTTCTTTCTTTTTTTTTAAACAGGATTTCTTCTAACCCAGACTGGCCTCAAACTGAGCTCTATAGCTGAGATTTTCTTCCTCATGCCTCCCCCTCCAAAATCCTGGGATCACAGATGTGCACCACCACAGTAGGTTTATGCAGGACTGGGAACCAGACCAGGGCTTCAGGCATACTAGGCAAGAAATCTGTGTACACAATCCCTTTTAGCTTATTTTTATTTTTATTTATTTTTATTTTTATTTTATGTGTATGAGTGTTATGCTTGCAGGTGTGTAAGTGCACCTGTGTCATGCAATGCCTGTGCAGGGCAGAAGAAGGTATCAGATCACCTGGAACTCAATTTACAGACGGTTGTTAGCTGTCATATGGGTGCTAGGATTTAAACCCAGTTCTTCTGCAAAAACAGCCAGTGCTCTTAACTGCTAAGCCAACTCTCCCTCCTGGTCCCCCTTTGGCTTCTTAAAACAATATCTCAGGCTGGAGAGATGGCTCAGCGGTTAAGAGCACCAACTGCTCTTCCAGCACCCACATGGCAGCTCATAAAGAACTGCCTTTAACTCCAGTTCCAGGGGAATCTGACACCCTCTTCAGACCTCTGTGTTATTGCACGACTCGGGTACACCAACCTACATGCAGACAGTACATTCATACACATAAAAAATAATAAATTAAAAAAATAAAATAAATTTAAAAAAAATTTTTTTTAAATCTCATGTAGCTTAGGCTGACTACTAATTTGTTTTGTACCTAAGATGACCTTGAACTTCTGATCCTCCTGCCTCTGAGTTCTGGGTTTCCAGGAGTGTTCCACACCATACCTGGCCACACCTGACGACTCCCTCCACTTCTAAGTGCTTGAGAAATGGTCACTGCGGCCATTGAGATGGGCAAGAACTTGATCAAGAAGTCTTCCCTGTGTGCATCCCTGGGTTGTTGGAAGAATCAGAGAGGATGCTTCCTCGCTGTAAAAATATCTTGGAACAGGTAAAAGGGATTGTCCTCATTGTTATCCTGATCAGTCTAGGCTAGGCATCTTATGGTAACAAGTGACATAAACCAGCTTAAGCAAAGAAAGATGCCTTGAAGTCTGAGGGAGCTGACCTCAGGCATGATGGTATCCAGAAGCTCAGAGACCATTAGTCAGATGTGTGTGCTCACCCCTCTCCATCCTGGTCTTCATCTGGCTTCCTTTCTCAACAAGATAGCTTGAGGTCTCATTCCCTAACAATTTAAACCACAGTCCTTGACTTGATTCTCATTGGCCCAAGTTGGGCACTGTGTGCAGAGTGTAACTCATCATCATATCTAAAAGACTGTGATGAGGTTTGTAGCGAAGACTGGGTTGAAGGATGACCCCATACCTAAGAGTCTGAGGTGCTGTCGCCAGAAGAAAGGGAGGGTCGACACCACCAGTGACATAGCAGAAGCACTGTGGGTGAGGACTCTGGGCTCCAAGTCCTCAGGCCTGCTGGGTGACTCCATTTTGCTGAGCATCTTCTGACCTGTTGCCATCACTACCAACTCTACATCTCATCACTTGACAATCAGGTCCTCCTGGTACCTAGCTACAGCCTGACAAGATCCTGAGGTTCAGGAAGGTGACTGATGGCTTCAATTCACGAGCCAATCAGTCCTTAGAGATTCTGGACAGTGACTGTGATTGGTTCATCTTATGGTCCAATTGAAACTTAGAGATTCCTGAAAGTGAATCTGATAGTACAGCTCATGAACCAATCAAGTCTAGTCCTTGGCCAGCCTATAAACTAACTTCCCTTGGACCTTGACTGTCCTTGATCCTAGACCCTGGGGCTTGGATGAGGTGCTCAGCAGGGTTCTCAGCATGAGGGGAGAGAAGAGCAAAGACAGAAACTCTGACAGGGTGATAAAGAGGAAGTTCCTGTGCCTCCTGAGGAAAGGAAAGGGCCTTCCTTCCTGGCTTCCTTCTTTGTATCTCTGCAAGGAAACTCAAGCTAGTAAAAGACATTTCCAAGCCCACGTTTCCATGGAAAACTGTAGGAGAGGGAAGGGTTTTGATTCAGAGTGCTATCTTAAATTTAAAAAATGAAGAAGCAACTTTATCAAAATAACAAAATTTAGGTTACCATTTCAGCCTTGCATGAATTCCAATTCAAAAGAGAAAATGAATTAAGCAGTGAATTTTGGGGTATAATTTTTCTGACAAAATCCTTCACTTTGGGTTTGGCCGTTGGAGTCTGACAGCAAAAGGGGTCATTTAAAAAGTAGCCGCAGGCTTCATGAAGTCTCCCTAAGGCCCCCTTGAATCTTTTGATATGGAAATCTTCCTCTTTTGAAGTGCCCACCCTGTCATTTTCCTTATCGCATTTTCCCTTCAACTGGTAACTCTTCTTGAGGTGATAATAAAAATATTGAATGGCCATTATAATGCACGCGTCCATCAATCAAAACAGTTGCCATAGTAACGGTACATCCATCAATTAAAACAGCAGCCATGACAACTATTGCTCTTGTGGATTCAGCTAAATGCCAGGCACTGGTTCTGCCCATCGGTTGCTCATGGCCTTCTTCTTCACCTGTATTTCAATGTCACCTCCATCAGCTTTGTGAAGTCCTGAACTCAGGGAGATTCACAATCAGATGTTTGTCATTGGGTTATACTGTACACCCAACAGGTTCAGTCAAGGGGACATGGATTCTTAAGATAATAATGGATTGTTCTGGAACTGGGGATAAAGTTCAGTTGGTAGAGTGCGCACCTAATATGCATAAGGCCCTGGATTCCACCCCCTACCCCCAGAGATGCACCTGTAGTCCCAGCACTCAGGAGATGGAGGCAGGGGGATCAGTTCAAGGCCATCCATTCAAGGTCATCCACAGCTCCAATAAGTGTGAAGCTACCCTGGGATACAGAAGACCCTATCTCATAAAATATTAAATAATTTTTTAACAAAAGAGCCCCTGGGTTGTGAAGAAGTTGATGTGTTAGCAAGGTTTCAACCTGGTGTGTGTGGTGAGGTGGGGGAATCACTTAATTTGCCACAAAATGTTTAAGAGCTAAAATTGTATTCAAAACCACTTTTGCAGCAACTTGAGCATCTCTGCAGGCCTTTACAGCTGCGAAGATGAAGGTTATGGTTCACAAGGACCCCTCCGGGTTTTTTTTTAAGTTAATTTTTATTGAACACATTTCATACAACATTTCTTAATCAAATTCAGACTCATTCTCCCCATGCCCACCCCTCATCCGCCCCCCACCAGAGCTCATGGATTCTGCCATACATGTTAAGTCCTATCTTGCCTCTTTTTCTCAGCCTTTTTTAACCTTTCGATGCAGAAGTTTACTGTTTTGGTCAGTTCTTTGAACAGGTTTTTCTCTTTCTTTTTTGTTCCCTTTAATTTTATATTACTCCAAAATATGCATATATACACTCCACACATAAATCAAAATTACAAAGTCTGAAAATAAACTATAGGTCAATTCCAAAACACATTTAGGGATTCACATTTTAACAGTAAATTTGCATCCAGGTAAAAAGAAATATAACTTTACATTCTAAATTACATGTATGTTTTAATGTACTTTTTTTGAAGGTTCTATAAGAATTTAATATAAATTTTACAATAAGTTTATAATATAAACTATACATTATTATAATATTTCAATAACTCAGGGATTATACCAAAATTATTCTATAAAGCTATCAATAATTTTTTTGTTTCCTCCTCTTTGTATTACTCCAAATTATGCCCATATAATCAACACATATGTATCAAAATTATGACCTCTGGGAATGAACTGTATGTTAATTTCTAGATATGTTTTGGGATTCACATCTTTCCCTTTAATTTTATATTACTCTAGAATATGAATACATACCTTCCATCCATATATGGCAATTACAATGTGTGAAGATAAGTGCTGGGCAATTCTAGATCCCATTAAGAGATTCACATTATAATAGCACAGTTGCTTTCAGATACAAAGAATTATAATAATGAAGTTGCTCAGTTTGTCTGCCAACTGGGGATTTGGTGTTAGCATTCACAAGTGAGGGAAACCATTTGCTTTTTTTTTATTCTGGGACTGTGTCACTTCACTTAGCATAATGGCTTCGAGTTCCATCCATTTACCTGCAAAGTTCATGGTGTCATCTTTCTTTACCATGGTATAGAACTCCATTGTGTAGATGTACCATATTTTTGTTATCCAGTCATCAGTCGAGAGGCATTTGGATTGGTTCCAGCTCTTTGATATTGTGAAGAGAGCTGCAATAAACAGATGTACATGTATCTTTGCAATAGGATGAGTCTTGTAGGTATATACCCAGGAGTGGTATGACAGGGTCAGGTGGCAGGCTCATTTTGAGTCTTTTAAGGGTTCTCCACACTGCTTTCCACAGTGGTTGTACAAGTTTATATTCCCACCAGCAGTGGATAAGTGTTCCCCTTTCCCCACAACCTCTCCAGCATTTGGTGTCTTTTGTTTTCTTGATCTTGGACAGTCTTATTGGAGTGAGATGATACTTTAGTGTGGTTTTAATTTACATTTCCTTAATTATTAATGATGTTGAACAATTTTTAAGATGTTTCTCAGCCATCTTTACTTCCTTACTGGTGAAGTCTCTGTTCAGCTCTTTGGTCCATCTTTTGAGTAGGTCATTTTTTTACTTCATTGTTTTTTTTAATTTTTTATTTATTTTTGTATGTGTATGAATGTACTGTCTGCATGCAAGTTTGTGCACCCGTGTCATGCAATGCCGTGGAGGTCAGAAGAGGGTGTCAGATTCCCCTGGAACTGGAGTTCTCCTGGAATTGGAGTTACAGACGGTTCTTAGCCGCCATGTGGGTGCTGGGGATTGAACCCAGGTCTTCTGCAAGAGCAGTCGGTGCTCTTAACCGCTAAGCTATCTGTCCAGCCCTACTTCATTGTTTTTAAGTAGTTTATATATTCTGGATGTTAATGCTCTGTCAGATGTATCACTGGTGAAGGTTTCCTCCCATTCTGTGGGTTTTCTCTTCAGTTCCTTGATTGTTTCTTTAGCTATACAAAAGCTTTTGAGTTTGATGAGGTCCCACTTGTCAGCTGTTATCCTTATTTCCTGTGCAGCTGCTATTTTATTTAGAAAGTCTTTTCCTATGCCTATGTCTTGTAAGTTGCTGCCAACTTTTTCTTCTATCACCTTCAGGGTTTCAGGTTTCAAGTTTAAGGTTGAGATCTTTGATCCATTTGGAGCTTATTTTTGAACAGGGCAAGAGGTAGGGATTTAATTTTATTCTTCTACAAATGGTGATCCAGTTTTGCCAACACCATTTGCTGAAGATGCTATCTTTCCTCCATTGAACTTCTTTGGCCCCTTTGTCAAATATGAGGTGGCTGAAGTTCTATAAGCTCAAGTTTGGATCTTCAATTTTGTTTCATTGGTCGATGGGTCTGTTTTTGTGCCAGGCTGTCTTTATGACTATGGCCCTGTAATATAGCTTGAAGTCTGGTAAAGTAATCCTCCCTGTATTGCACTTTTTACTCAGGGTTGCTTTAGCTATTTGGGGTTTTTTGTTTTTCCATATGAATTTAAGGATTTTTTTCCAAGTTTGTGAAAAAGCTCATGGGGATTTTAATTGGATCTGTATATCAATTTGGGTAGAATGGACATTTTTACTATATTAATTTTTCCAATCCATGAGCATGGGAGGTCTCTCTATCTTTTGATGTCATCTTCAATCTCCTTCAGGGTTTTAAAATTCATGTTGCAGAGGTCTTTGGTGTCTTTGGTTAGGCTTATTCCCAGGTATTTTTTGAGGCTATTATGATTGGGAAGGTCTCCTTATATTCCTTCTCCAGTTGCTTATTGTTGGTATAAAGAAAGGCTACTGATTTTTCTAGGTTTATTTTGTATCCCACCATTTTACTGAAACTTTTAATCGTTTCTAGGAGTTTTCTGGTGCAGTTTTTAGCATTCCTTAGGTAAACTATCATATCATCTGCAAAAAGGGATCGTTTGACTTCCTCTTTTCCAGTTAGCACTCCTTTAATTTCACTTTCTCGAATTTCAAGCACTATATTGAAGAGGAGTGGTGATAGGGGGCAGCCTTGCTGTGTTCCTGCCTTTTAGGGGAATGCTTCTAACTTTTCTCCATTTAGGATGATGTTGGCTGTAGGTTACTCGTATATGGCTTTGATTACATTGAGGAATGAACCCTCCAGTCCAAGGTTTGGTGTATGTATTTATTGATTTATTTTTGGCCTTTTTGAGACAGGGTCTCCCTTTAGTTCCAGCTGGCCTGGAGCTCACTATGTAGACCAGGCTGGCCTTGAACACACAGAAATCCACCTGCCTCTGCCTCCCGAGTGCTGGGATTAAAGGTGTGTGCCACCATGCCTGGCTAAAGTTTTGTTTTTGAATCAGCTTGTCCAGGTCACTCTTTCTTATTTCAACTGTTACCAAACACAACTGGAATTTATAAATAGAGTTACCAGGTGGATGTGACAGGAACAGAAGAACAAAGAATAATGACAGACGTGACTGAAAATGTCACAGTGAAACTTTTTATTGTAAATGCTAAATAAACAATAAAATGAAAGAACTATCAGAGACCATTGGGGGAGGGAGAAATAGATGTCTACGTAGAAGTCTATGCTATATTTCAAATCCTCTTTCTAAACGAGATGTTGAAACATAAGCCTGGTTGAATGATATCCTGAGTATAAGATTCAAGACAGGACCCCCATGCAGCTGTAATCATCAGCTCCTGTCCCAGCAACTAACCTGGGACCCAGAAGTGGGATTCATCTGCTAATTATGTGATGGGAGTTAAATAAACAGAGCAGGCAGCAATGGATCCAGGATGTCCTTGTCTCAAGTCATCGCTACTCTTTTGAAGTTCTTATCCTTGGGGAGCAGGGTCAGGCCTGGGTGATCATCCAGGAGCTCTCCTTCCTAATTTTGAGCTACAGCAGCAAGAAATTGATTCTCTGCAATGCTAATTAACTTATAGCTGTTGAGGATCTTCCTAAATCAGAAACAGCTCTGAAAAATATAACTTCGGAAATCTACGGACAGCAAATTTTCCTTAAATAACCTCTAAGCAAGCATCTTTTTGGAGTGAGAATGAGCTTCTTCACTTCCTGGACAGAGAAGATGAACAGAATTCCAAGTGGGAAGCCCTCAGGTCTCAGAAAACAGCAGGAACCTGGTGTGCTCAGTGCCAAGCGCTGGCTTAGCATGCAGGGTGCCTGGGTCCAGGGCTGCAGAAAGTTAAAATAGAAAGAAGGGCAATGTGGGAAAGCCAGGGAACTAGAGCCCAACACATGTGAGGTAAATCCTGGCTCCCTGGCTTCCTGATTACATACACTCAGAGAACTCAGTTCAGCTGTGTGTGACTCCGTTTCTTCACCTGTGAAATGAGCAAAACAGTATCTACCTCATGGAAATGTTGCATTGTAGGTGCTTAATAATTATCATGAATCTAACCCAGTGGGGGATGTCTGCAATTTTTTCCCTACCAAGCATTCACTTTATTTTTAAAATATATATTTTATTGCTATTAAACTTTTTCATACATCATACATCATTTCTCAATCCAATTTAGAGTCATTTCCCTTTCCATGCCCCCCACCCCACCTGAGTTCATGCTCTCTGCCATACATGTCTTGCATCTTTTTCTGAGTCTTTCCAGAGTTTTCTTTCAAAGCAGAGGCTTATTGTTTTGGGGAGAACTTCACTGTTTCGGTTGTTTATTTCCAAGTTCTTTTGTTGTTGTTCTCTCATATATATGTATATATGCATATGTGTATACATATATACATATATATACATATATATATATACATATCACCTGAATTGGAGGATTTTCCTTTTTTTAGGCTAAAAGATGTCATGTTTTCTTTAAGGAAGTGTTTGAAGGCTCCTCCTTGACAAGCCCAAACAACCATCAATCCTGCCTTTGTGATCCACACTGAGATCTCCCTTCCTATGGTCACCCAAATGAGGTCCAGTAAGCACCGCATCCTGTCTTGATCTTCCTGTACTGGTCTCCGTGATACAGCCTGGGTAGTCCAACAATGGCAGTCTATACTCTGAAGAGGCCAAAACCCCAGTAGCTGCTCAGTCCACAGCTGGATGTCTTAGCAGTCCCCATCTAGCATTGAAGGTTTGGAGGATTCTTAGACATGAGTCTTCATCGCTATTATTTTTTTTAATTATAATTGGTAGGGAACAGGATAAATAGGATCTTTTTTATATTCTGTACTACAAAAACACATTGGTTCTCCATATTATAAAAAGGTAGGACCTTGCTGGGCATGGTGACGCATGACTTTAATCCCAACACTTGGGAGGCAGAGACAGGCAGATCTTTGTGAGTTTAATGCCAGCCTGGTCTACATAGCAAGTTCCAGGACAGCCAGAACTACAGGGAGAACCTGTCTCAAAAAAGGCCAAAAAAAAAATTTTTTTAAGGTAGGACCAGTGAAATGGCTCAGCAGGTAAAGGTGCCTGCCGCCAAGTCTGAGGACATGAGTTTGATCCCCAGGGCCCATAGGATGGAAGAAGAGAATCATCGAATCTTGGAAACCGTCTTCTGACCTCCATGTGTGCTTATGAAATGCACCTCACACACAAGTAAATAAACAAATATAATTCTGAAAAATAATTTATAAAAAGAAAAAGAAAGAAATCTGCAGGTGCATGTTATTAACAGGCTAGCTGGTAATGGTTTGTTTGTTCTGAGTTAGTCCCACCTCCAGCTCAGGTGCCCTTCGGAGAACAGATTAATAGTAACTAGACTCAGCACTTCAAGAAATGCCAAGACATCCAGAGAACTAGGGAAGCAGATGGGGGCGATAACTAGAGAGGAAACAGATTTCACATGTCTCAGTGACTGTGGCTGACCACATGACCAGAGGGCAGGCCTGAGCTCTGAGTACCTGGCTGCCCTCAGAGCTGCTTGTTGCTGCCCCTCCTATAACATCTGCTGGCGATGAGACTGAAGGCAGTTCTTGTTTTCCTAGCTGTTACTCCACTGTCTTGTCAGAGCGCTTGCTCTCTGAATAAGCACAACTTGAAGGAAGATTCAGTTCCTGCCTCTGCTCATTGGTCTTTATGGTCCAGGGCAGACCAGTATTTTAGTTACACGATTGTGAGTTCATTATACAACTTGATGGATTTTACTATGACATTTTCATACAAATGTATCATGTTCTTCGACCATATTCAGCCCCATTACACTCTGTTTTCCCCCACTCCTCTCCTGCTTGTCCTCCCAAGGAGTTTCCCTATGTCTCATAATACCTGACTTCAGAGACAGAGTAACAAGAACAGGATGTGTTGGCACAAAATAAACATATAGACAAATGGAACCCACAGTACAGAAGACCCAGAACACAGCCACCTGATTTTGGATGATACCAAAGCGTGCAGTGGAGAAAAGACAGGCTCTTCAACTAATAGTGCTGGGAAAGAGTTTATCTGCAGGGAAAAGATTGAAACTAGATCCCTATCTCTCACCTGGCACAAAAACCATCTCAAAATGAGTCAAAGACCTTAGTAAGACCTGAAACTTTTGAAATTGGCAGGGAAAACACTTCTGAAAAGGACTCCAGTAGCTCAAGAAATAATAACAGGAATTGACAAAGAGGATTGAATGAGATTAAAAAGCTTCTGCACATTGGGGCTGGAGAGATGGCCTAGCAGTTAAGAGCACCAACTGCTCTTGCAGAGGACCCAGGTTCAATCCCCAGTACCCACATGGCGGCTGAGAACCATCTTTAACTCCAGTTCCAGGGGAATCTGAGACCCTCTTCTGACCTCCGCGGCATTGCACGACAAGGGTGCACAGACCTGCAAGCAGACAGTACATTCATACACATACAAAAATAAAAATTAAATTAAAAATAAATTTTAAAAAAAGCTTCTACACATCAAACTAAATCAAAGTAAGAACACAGCCTACAATGGGAGAAGCATTCAACTGGAGCTCAATAAACACATCTCTGATTCTATAATCGCAAGCCAACAAAGCAGTCACCTTACACAGTGGAGGGGTTGTGTGTCACCAGCCTGGAGGCTCCAAGTCCACGGCGATGGTCTTACTGGTCTATATATCTTCTGAGACACTCTTGTCTTTGGGTGCCTGCCTTCTCCCTCTGCCTTCATATGGTCTGCCCCACCACCACCACCATGCCTATGTCTTCATCTCACCTTACAAGGACACAAGTTGTATTGAATTAGGGCCACGCTCAGTAAACCTTAATCACTTCTTTAAATATATCACCAACAAATGCCATCATGTTCTGAGATACTAGTTAGAGCTTCAGCTCAGGATGGACTTTGGACATTAGACTCTTTCTCACCCATACCTGCCTCTCCAAGACTGCGAACTTGACTATGGTTCTTCTGAAGGAAAGGGGGGAGCTCCTCCCAACCAGCCAGCTCACCTTGGCTGCATGGGGTGGGGGTGGCTAAGAGCATATAAGCAGAGAGTGATGGGGGCAGATCTGTCATGTCTCTCCCACTGTCACCATCTTGTGGGGAGGTCGCAAGAATCCCAGCTGGAACCCCGGATGAACATGAAGAGAGGAAGCATGCCAAGGATCCTTTTAGTGACCTCCTCACCCATTCACTCTGTGAGCAAGCCCATTAAACTGGTTAGAATCTTCTAAACTGTAATTTTGGAGAGTCTTTCCTCATTTTGTCTCTGGGACCTCCGGAGGCAGGGTGCCACATGCACGTGTGTCTCTCAGGAAGAAATTTCTACAACACCATCCATAACTATCTATGACCTGGGTCTGGTCAAAGCATTCCTCTTTCTCAAGTCAGAAGAGTTGATTCCATCTTAGACAGTTTTTTAAAAAAAACTCAATACAGAGAGTTTCTTTGTCTGCCTGAATGTGTATTCTGAGAATAGTCAGGTATGGAACTTCTGCAGTCATAGTAACAAAAGAAAATGGAATAGAAGAAATGAGATGAATCTGAGTTCTAATGTTATCTGAGCCCCTGGTTCACCTGAGCCTGAAGCAAGACCTATTTGACTGGGGGTTTTGTCACCTGCAGTCAAAGAACTCTTGACTGGTCTAGCTCCTTCTTGGATAATTGGGTGCTTATAGAGCTCAAGGAATTAGATAATCTAGCAGCTGAAAATGGGAGGAGTAATGTATTGACAGCCAAAAAAAGGCAAATAATCAAGAATATAGAATACAAGAATGAGTGAGTTCAGAAGAGCTGAGGCTTGGGATCTTCTTCTAATATCAGGAAGTTTGGCTCTATGTCATCTTTAAAGTTAGTTCTTCACTGCCTTACTAGGTTCTGAGAGACAGCATCAATGCTTCATTCAGATGAAATGGGTTCCTCTATCCAGCCTGAACTATTGACTCAACAAACATCTGTGAGGGGCAGATAAAGTGCTTGCTGAATGAGAATGAGGACCCAGTCCCCATCCCAGCACTCACATCACATCTGGGCATGTAACCCCAGGGCTGAGAGCATGGCAGACAGGCTGATCCCTGAAGCTCATTGCCAGCCAGCCTGGTCCAAACCCTGAGCTCCTAGTTTATTCAGTAAGGCCCTATCTGAAAAATTATGCTGGAGACTGATGGAGGAAGACACAGAATGTTGATCTCTGGCCTCCACACTCCCACACATGTACATACACACATACACATGTGCATACCTACACATATATTACATAAACACACACTAGTTAATTAAATTGATTTTAAAAAACATATTTGTGGAACTGGGCATGGTGGCACACACCTTTAATCCCAACACTCAGAAGGCAGGCGAGGGTGAATCCCTGTGGGATAGAGGCTAGCCTGGTCTCTACATAGAGAGTTGTAAGCCGGCTGGAGCTATAGGGAGACCCTGACTCAAATAACAAACAAAAAAATTGTGGAGCTCAATAGGCTTATGAAGAAATCTGCATCTTATGATTCAATGTAGACATTCATTAAATAAGGCATTTGCCATCCATACCATACTGCAAATCCCCAGGACACTCATTATCAAGAAATTATGTTGATGATCACATTGTGAATGAGGATTCATTTTAATGAGGTCTAATAACTCAGAAGGAAAATTTTGACATCCTGTCTCCCAGACATCCTGTCTCCCAGATACGCACACAGTTAGCTGGCCCCATAACCTGCCTCTTGGTCCATAAATCATATCACATTTCTCTGGCGCTACCTTGCTGGGACCCACGGCAGCCCCTGTTGAAGGAGTGAGATTGGGATCATGACACTAGACAACAGCGTGCAGAGAGGATCCTTCCACTTGAATTACCAGAAGAAATGAGGTTGTTGGACAAGAAAGGTGTCCACATGGCAATGGCAGAAGTCTCCCAGACCCAGAGGCAGACGCGGCAGAATGCTTTATCACATCCACTTCCCTCCACTAACAACTCCCATTCCTCCTCAACTCAGCAAGAAAGCCTGTCATGTGCTTGTAAGCTAGGGGCCTCTCCATAGCTTGGTCAAAAAGCTATGCAACGAAAAAATACCTGGGCCAGAAACAAGACTCAGTGGATAAAAATGATTGCACTGCAAGATGAGGAGTGGAGGTGGGAGAATCGACCAGAAGTCCATACTGCAGCTAGTGCTTAGTATACAATGCAACAGCAACACAAGAAGAAGGGCTAGAGGTGGCTCAGTAGTTAAGACACTGACTGCTCTTACCGAGGACCAGCGCTGTTTGCAGCACCCACATCTGGAGGTTCACCACTGCCTGTAACGACAGCTCCATGGGATGCCATGCTCTCTTCTGGAATCTGAGGGCAGTACATTCACATGTGGATACCCCCACATAGATACAGACACCTACACATAACTAAGAACAAATAAATAAATCTTTAAAAAAGAAACCCAGGGCTGGAGAGATGGTTCAGCAGTTAAGAGCACTGACTGCTCTTGAGGTGGACCGAGGTCTGATTCCCAGCACCCACACGGCAGCTAAGGACTGTCTTTAACTCCAGTTCCAAGGAATCCCATGCCTTCTTCTGACCTCCATGGGCATTGCATGACCTGGGCGCACTTACACACATGCAGTCAATACACTCATACACATAAAAATAAAATAAATAGGGGCTATAGAGATGGCTCAGCAGTTAAGAGCACCGACTGCTCTTGCAGAGGATCTGGGTTCAATTCCCAGCACCCACACGGTGGCTAAGCCAGGCATGGTGGCACACACCTTTAATCCTTGCACTCGGGAGAGGGAGGCAGGCAGATCTCAGTGAGTTCAAGGTCAGCCTGGTCTACAGAGTTTGTTCCAGGCCAGCTGGGGCTATAGGGAGACCCTGTCTCAAAAAAATAAAATAAAATATTAAATAAAGAGACCCTATCTCAACAAATTGGAAGGAGAGAACCAACTCCCAAAAGTTTACATTGAATTCTGTGTCTGTACAACACACACACACACACACACACACACACACACACGAATAGTAAATAAATAAACACCTGTCTTTATTTCTTTCCAGGGAAGAAATTATGATGTACTCCCTCTCAACTGAAAATAATCAATTTTCACAAATAGAAAATGTACCATTGAACAATATAAAGGAGTTTAGTAACAAACAACCTTAGCGTAAAGAAATGCAGTTTGTGTGGAGATCAATGCAACAAGGATTTATGCATTTTCCAAGGAGGGAGAGAAGACCTGACAGCGGGTGGAGGGTGGAAGAAAACAGTAAGGGGTGACTCTCCAAAAGGTGCCTGCTAGCCGGGCATGGTGGCGCACGCCTTAATCCTAGCACTCGGGAGGCAGAGGTAGGCAGATCTTTGTGAGTTCAAGGCCAGCCTGGTCTACAGAGTGAGTTCCAGAACAGCTGGGGGTACAGGGAGACCCTGTCTTGAAAAGACAAAAAAATAAACAAATAAAAAATAAATAAAAAGGTGCCTGTTGACTCATGCACCATTTTCTCCTCTCTCTCTCTGGTTTAATGTATACATGTTCAGGGATGGGGGCATTTGCACATGCACATGTATGTATGTGTGTGAGCCTGTGTGCATGTCATGTGGAATCCAGAAGGCAACCTCCAATGTCACTCCTCAAGAGCTGTCCACCTTGTTTTTTGAGACAAGGTCTCTCACTGAGACCTGGGCATCACCAATTAGGCTAGGCAAGCTGGCCAGTGAGCCCAGGGATCCTTCTGTCTCTGTCTCCCAGCATGCATCACTACAGCTGGCTTTTTATACTGGTTCAGTTCCTCGTGTTTGCATGACAGCCCCTTTACCAGTTGGAGCCACTTCCCATCTCCCCCACATATGGTTTTTAAAAACTGGATCTCATGTAGCCAGATCCAGCCTTAAACTCACTATGTAGCCAAGGATGACCTTGAACTCTGATCTTCCTATTTCCACCTCTTGGTTGCTGGGATTGCAGATGTGCACCACTATGCCAGCTTATGCAGCGCAGGGGATGGAACCCAGGGCTTTGGACACCCTAGGCAAGTGCTTCAGTGACTGGGCTCCTTCCCCAACTCTCTGTACTGTTCTCTATCAGCTTTTCCATCTTTATGTTCAGCTGTGCACTTCCAGCCAGGCTTGTCCCATGCTGGTGCTGCATGTAAGGCCTGGATGTAGCTTAGTGACAGAGAACTGCCTAGTTTGCATGAAGCCCTGGGCTTGATCCTCAACACCTCAAAAATGACCAGAAAAAGTAAAAGCTATAGCATAGGACAGGTCAGGTGACCCACATGGCCCAGATAGACTCTCCCCATTCCCTTCCATGTTACCTGTGGCAGCCTTGTCTATGACATAGACCTTGTCTATGGCACAGACCACACAGCTTGATAAACCTAAAGCATTTTTTCTCAGGCTCTTCATAGAAGTTTCTCAGCCTCTGGCATTAAAAATAAACAACTTGGCCAGGTGTGGTGCCGTATGCCTTTAATTCCAGCACTCAAGAGGCAGAAGCAGGTGGATCTCTGTGAGATCAGCGCTGGTCTGGCCTACATAGCAAGTTCCAGGACAGCTGGGGCTACAGGGAGATATTGTCTCAAAAATGTAATAAATGAATTTAAAACTAAATAAAAATAAAGAATTCAGGTGATCAGCATGGGCGGAGTCACCCATGCTAAGCCAGACACTCATGTGAGACAGAAAACTGTGGGCGACCCGGGTGCCAGCACCAAAGGCATGCCTCAGGGACCAGGCGGGATGTCACAACCCGCCTCCCAGTGTCATTGACAGGAGCGAAGTCACCCAGCCATGCTCAGGGGGTTGGTGCAAGGGCCAAAAGAGCAAACTTCCCCCTACCCCCACCCCTCCTAAGTAGTGGTGCAGACTAGTAAATTGGTGGAGTTGTGGTGCAAACCATCCAGTGGGCACAGTCTTAGTGACTCTAGGTTGCACAGCCAATGTAGAGGAACTGAACGAAAGGAAGCACAGTGAGTGACCAACCAATCCTCCATATTAACATTTGAGACTAGCACCAGAATCCAAACAAAAAAATAAACCCACATGCTGAAGCCACAGCAAAACAACATGGAAAAGCTCATAATAAATTCACACTGAATTCAACCAGTCCTATAGACGATCCCTACAATGAGATCCCCCTGGAAGGAACAACTAAAATGCTCAAGTGAAGACTATGAAAATTTTTTAAAAACACAAGAGTGGAATAACCAAGCAATGTGGGATACTATGAAAAGACCAAACTTCTGCATAACAGGAATAGAGGAAGGACAAGAATCCCAAGATAATGGTATTGATCAGATCTTCAACAGGCTAACAGAAGAAAATTTTCCCAAACTGAAAAAAGTCAAAGATATACAAATATAAGAAGCACATAGAACACCAAATAGACAAGACCAGAAAAGAAATTCCCCATGTCATATCATAGTTAAAACGTTAGATGCTCAAAACAAAGACAAAATACTGAAAGCCACAAGAGAAAAGCAATAGATTACATATAAGGGGAAACCCATAAGAATCACAGCTGACTTCTCAGTGCAAACTATGAAAGCCAGAAGAACATGGACCGAAGTATTCCCAGTGCTAAATGACTTTAGATGCGAACGAAGGAGAAAGAAAAATATGTCATGACATAAACAAAATTAAAGAATACATGTCAAAAATACCAACACTTCAGAAAGTACTTGAAGCAATTCAAAGAACAGAGGAAAGGAGCAACTATCCCCAAGCCACTAAAGAGAGAAGATAATAAAAGCATAAAAGTGTAAATGCAAACCTAGACCAAGTATTCCAAGCAAATGGTACCAAAAAGCAAGCAGGAGTTGCCATCCTAATACGGACAAAATAGACAGAAGAGACAAAGAGGGCCACTACATCCTTGTCAAAGGAATGATTACCCAGGAAGACTTCACAATCCTAAATGTTTATGCACCAAACTCAGGTGCAGCGAACTATATAAACACAATTCTGCAGGTCTTCAAGGCACAGATTAATCCCTGCACACTAATAGTGGGGGACTTCAATACCCCACTGAGCCCCTTGGATAGATCAACTGAACAAAAAATCAACAGAGAGACATTGGAATTGAGCAATACAATACAACAAATGGACCTCACAGACATCTACAGAATATTCCACCCAAACACCAGAGAATATACTTTCTACTCAGCACCCCACAGAACATTCTCCAAAATCGACCACATACTGGGACACAAAAAAAAACCTCAACAGATGAAAAAGACTGAAATTATTTCATGCATTCTATCAGAACACAGTGCAATAAAGCTCAATATTAACACCAGAATAAGCCTGACTAGCTACAAGAACACATGGAGACTAAACAACACAATCCTGTATAATGAATGGGTCAAGAAAGAAATAAAGACTGAAATAAAAGTATTCATGGAATTAAGCAAAAAAGACAATACAACACAACAAAACTTGCGGGATACTTTAAAAGCAGTCCTAAGAGGGAAATTTATAGCCTTAAGTGCCCACATTTAAAAAAAAAAAAAAACAGAAAAGGAACAAATAAATGATCCAACACTACAGCTAAAAACACTTGAGAGACAACAACAAATGGACCCTAAACCCAACACACAGGAAGAAATAACAAAAATCAGAGCAGAAATCAATGAAATTGAAACAAAGAAAACAATACAAAAAAAATCAATGAATCCAAAAGCTGGTTCTTTGAAAAGATAAACAAGACAGACAGACCTCTAGCCTACCTAACAAAAAGAAAAAGCAACTCCAAATTAATAATATTCATGATGAAAAGGGAAACATCACAACAGATAAAGAAAAGATCCAGACAATCATATGAGAATACTACAAAAACCTATACTCTACTAAGTTTGAAAACCTAAAAGAAATGGATCTATATCTGAAATCCTGGGAACCAACAAAGCTTAATCAAGAAGAGATTGACAGTTTAAACAGACCCATAACGTCTGAGGAAATTGAAGATGTAATAAAAAATGCTCCCAACTAAAAAAATCCCAGGCACAGATGGTTTCACAGCAGAATTCTATAAAGCATTTAAAGATGTCTTACAAGTATTACTACTCAAACTGTTAAAAAGAATACAGAGGGAAATTTCCCAAACTCCTTCTACGAAGCCAGCATCACTCTAATACCAAACCCAAGCAAAGATACAGCCAAAAAAGAAAACTATAGACCCATCTCATTAATGAACACAGATGCAAAAATTCTCAACAAAAATACTTGCAAATTGCATACAGACCCACATCAAAAAGATCACCCATCATGACCAAGTTGGATTCATACTAGAGATGCAGGGATGGTTCAACATATGAAAATCAATAAATATCATAAAACACATAAATGGACTGAAAGACAAAAACCACACAATCTTCTCAATTGACTCAGAAAAAGCCTTTGACAAGATCAAGCATCCCTTCATGTTTAAAGTTCTAGAGGGAATTGGACTGAATGGAACATTCCTAAATATAAACAAAGCCATATACAACAAACCCACAGCCAACAAACCCACAGCCAAAATCATCCTAAATGGAGAAAAATTAGAAGCATTCTCCTTAAAGGCAGGAACCCAGCAAGGCTGCCCTCTATCACCACTCCTCTACAATATAGTGCTTAAAACACTTGCTAGAGGGCTGGAGAGACGGCCTAGTGGTTAAGAGCACCGACTGCTCTTGCAGAGGACCCGGGTTCGATCCCCAGCACCCACATGGCGGCTAAGAACCGTCCGTAACTCCAATTCCAGGAGAGCTCCAGTTCCAGGGGAATCCGACACCCTCTTCTGACCTCCGCGGCTTTGCACGACACGGGTGTACAAACATACATGCAGACAGTACATTCATATAAATAAATAAATAAATAAATAAATAAATAAATAAATAAATAAATAAAATTTTTAAAAATAAATAAAATAAAATACCTGGGAACAAACCTAACTAAAGACACCAAAGATCTCTACAAAAGAAATTGTAAACCCCTGAAGAAGATCGAAGATGACATCAAAAGATGGAAAAACCTCCCATGTTCATGGATTGGAAAATTCAATATAGTAAAAATGTCCATTCTACCCAAATTAATATACAGATTCAGTGCAAACCCACTTAAAATCCCCAAGAGTTTCTTCACAGACTTGGGAAAAAAAATCCTTAAATTCATATGGAAAAACAAAAGACCAAGACCACAAATAGCTAAAGCAACCCTGAGTGAAAAATGCAATACAGGGGGGATCACCTTAGCAGACTTCAAGCTATATTATAGGGCTATAGTCATAAAGACAGCCTGGTACTGGCACATAAAACAGACCCATTGATCAATGGAACAAAATTGAAGATCCAAACTTTAGCTTGTACAATTTCAGCCACCTCATATTCAATAAAGGGGCCAAAAAGGTCATTGGAAGAAAGATAGCATCTTCAGCAAATAGTGCTGGCAAAACTGGATCACCATTTGTAGAAGAACAAAATTAAACCCCTACCTCTCACCCTGTACAAAAATCAACTCCAAGTGGATCAAAGACCTCAACATGAAACCCGAAACTCTGAAGGTGATAAAAGAAAAAGTTGGTAGCATTCATCAAGACATAGGAGTAGGAAAAGACTTTCTAAATCAAACAGCAGCTGCACAGGAAATATGGTCAACAGCTGACAAGTGGGACCTCATCAAACTCAAAAGCTTCTGTACAGTGAAAGAAACAATCAAGGAACTGAAGAGAAAACCCACAGAGTGGGAGGAAACCTTCACCAGTGATACATCTGACAGAGAATTAACACCCAGAATATATAAACTACTTAAAAAACAAAGAAGAAAACAAATAACTCACTCAAAAGATGGAGTAAAGAGATGAACAGAGACTTCACCAGTGAAGAAGTAAAGATGACTGAGAAACATCTTAAAAAGTGTTCATCATTGTTAATAATTAAGGAAATGTAAATTAAAACTACACTAAGGTATCATCTCACTCCAATAAGACTGGCTAAGATCAAGAAAACAAATGATACCAAATGCTGGAGAGATTGTGGGGAAAAGGGAACACTCATCCACTGCTGGTGGGAATGTAAACTCGTACAACCACTGTGGAAAGCAGTGTGGAGAACCCTTAAAAGACTCAAAATGAGACTACCACCTAACCCAGTCATACCACTCCTGGGTCTGTACCCACAAGACTCATCCTACTGCAAAGATACATGCACATCTATGTATTGCAGCTCTTTTCACAACAGTGAAGAGCTGGAACCAACCTGGATGCCTCTCAACTGATGAGTAGATAACAAAAATGTGGTACATATCACAATGGAGTTCTATGGAGTGGTAAAGAAAGATAACATCAGGGCTGGAGAGATGGTCTAGCGGTTAAGAGCACCAACTGCTCTTGCAGAGGACCTGGGTTCGATCCCCAGCACCCACATGCAGCTGAGAACCGTCTTTAACTCCAGTTCCAGGGGAATCCGACACCCTCTTCTGACCTCCACAGCATTGCACGACACGGGTGCACAAACCTACATGCAGACAGTACATTCATACACATAAAAAAATAAGTAATTTAAATAAATAAATAAATTTTAAAAAAGAAAGATGACATCATGAACTTTGCAGGTAAATGGATGGAACTTGAAACCATTATGCTATGTGAGCAACGTTATTGTTATATTTCTTTCTATCTGAAAGCAACTATGATGTTATAATGTGAATCTCTTAATGAGCCTTGGAATTAACTTACCACTTACTTTCAGCCATCATAATTAATGTATATGGATACAAGGTATATATTCATATTGTAGAGTAATATAAAATTAGAGGGAAAAATGTGAACTCCTAAACATATATTGGGGTTAAAATACAGTTTATTCCTGGAGGACATAATTCTGGTACATATATGACATTTATATAGGCATATTTTGGAGCAATACAATTGAGAGGGAACCACAAAAACATAAGGACTGTGTCAAAGAACAGACTGATGTATTAAATTCTGCCCAAAACAATAAACCTTTGCAGAGAAAAAAATCTTTAAAAAGATTGAAAGATTAAGGACATGTATGGCAGAATGTACAATCTGGGGTGGGATAGGAGGAAGGGAAAGGGGAGTATGTCTAAATTGAACTGAAAAATGATGTCTGAAATACCAAAACATCAATAAAAGTATTATTAAAAAAATAAAATATAAGCCAAAAAAAAAAAAAAAAAGAATTCAGCTAGACCTGGTGGTGTACAACTGTGACCCAGCTCCTTGGGATACTGAAGCTGGAGGAGCCCAGGTTCAAGGCCTGAATCAGTTCAAAGTGGAGCCAAAGACAGCCTGGTTAACTTAGTGAGAAACCCCATTCCACAACCCAGAAATAAGGGCCAGCAGGATGGCCCAGCATGGAAAGACACTCAGCACACAAGATGGCCCAGCATGGAAATGCACTGAGCACACAAGATGGCCCAACATGGAAAGACACTCACCACACAATATGGCCCAGCATGGAAAGGCACTGAGCACACAAGATGGCCCAGCATGGAAAGGCACTCAGCACACAAGATGGCTCAGCATGGAAAGGCACCCAGCAAACAAGATGGCCCAGCATGGAAAGGCACCCAGCAAACAAGATGGCTCAGCATGGAAAGGCACCCAGCAAACAAGATGGCTCAGCATGGAAAGGCACCCAGCAAACAAGGTGGCCCAGCATGGAAAGGCACTCACCACACAAGATGGCTCAGCATGGAAAGGCACTCAGCAAACAAGATGCCCCAGCATGGAAAGGCACTTACCAAACAAGCCACAGGACCTGAGTTCATGCCCTGGGATCTGAAGGTGAAGGAGAGAACCAACTCTCAAAAGTTATCCTTGACCTCCATACTTGTGTGGCCATGCACCAGCACACACATACACACAATAATAATAACAACACATAAAACACAGTAGATTTTTAACTTAAAATGTGAATAACAGAAGGCTAGAGATTGAATTCAGCAATAAAGCACTTATCCCACATGCTCTGAGGCCATAGGGTCAATTTCCAGTAGCAAATAAATAAATAACAAAACCCTTTAAGGGCTAAATAAAGGAAAGCACTCCACACCAGAGCACATCAAGTAGCACATGTCCCCTAATCTAAAGGAGCAGCAGAGGCTCCGACCTCTTTGTGTCTCTCACGTGTCCCACAGAGACAAGGGAAAGTTCTAGATTCGTCCAAACACAAACACAGTTCAAGTCTGTTTCACATGAGAGACTTTGCCTCAAAACTACTTTGTATTAATAAGTGAGGAAGGTCCATATACCAGGTCTTATATCACGTTTAGGGTGTTTTTTTTGGGGGGGGGGCCAAAGTTTCAGACCATGGAACCAAAGGAGAAAGGAGCCATGGTGTGAAAGGGCTTTCCCAGAGCCATGGGGACAGTCAGTCATGCAGTCCGTATGTGAGTTACAGTCATTTCGAGATCCGTGTGCCTCATCCCCAGTAAGCACTGAGTTTGGGAGGTAGCCTGTTCTTGATGCTGGCAGCTGACCTGTCCCTCAAGGTGCCTAGGTAGCATCCTGTAATCATACACTATGTAACCTTGCCCTGCATGGAGACAACTGAGAAGGCCCAATGTCCTCTGTGGGGCAGGCTTACCCCCAGTTGAGAGCTATTGGCCTAGAACACTAGGTTCAAATGTGTTCTGATCTGCTGGCACTTATTGGCACTTAGCTACAAGGGGAAGTATAATATAGTAATTAAAATTGGAAACTCGCACACACTTTTAATCCTAGCACTCGGGAGGCAGAGGCAGGCGGATCTCTGTGAGTTCAAGACCAGCCTGGTCTATATAGAGAGCTCCAGGCCAGCTGGGACTAAAGGGAGACCTACCTCAAAAATACCAAAAAAAAATTGGAAACTCATGGTCCTGGATGTAGCTCAGGGGAAAAGCACCTCTTTAACATGTACAAAACATTGGGTTTCTTTTCTTTCCCAGTGTTTGTGTGTTGAAACACTAGGTTTCTTACACGCACAGAGAGAGAGAGAGAGAGAGAGAGAGAGAGAGAGAGAGAGAGAGAGAGAGAGAAAACCATCAGAAAACTCAGTTCTGAGTTTTAATCTTCTGACACTTCTGTCTTGAGCACATCTGAGTACTTCATCTATAAAGCAGTGATAACTGCCACTCTCCTCACTAGATTGTCACAAAGGCCGAATTCCTAAGCAGAGACTTGCAAGTGTATTTCACAAGAGAGTCTCTGCCTCAAAACTTTATTTCTTCTGTCACAGTAGCCGGGACAGACCCTCTGGACCAGGAACTCATAGGTTGCCTGTTACTATTACCCATCTGATGCATACTGCTGCAAGTGACACCCCTACAAGGACCCACCGTCTCTAACAAAGAGACACCCAGAGGGTTTAGTTGGTGTGGCAGGGACAGCGAATGCTCCCAACATACCCAGGTCTGGCTCTGTATTTCCCAGGCTCCCTTGCTGCTGGGCTGAGGCCAAGTGGCTGAGTTCTGACAAACAAGGATATGAACCCGAATGAGGCCTTCCTCTGTTCCAGGGATCTTAAGCATCGAAGCGCTTAGAAATTAGCCTTCCAAAATTTATAAACACAGACACACACTCACACACAAGAGATACACACAAACCACATATAAGCATCGCACATACCCCACATAAAAACTATGCATATGTATGCATGCCACATATAAACATCGTACGCACCCCACATATAAACCACATGTACACACATATCACATACACAAACATACACACACTATTAAACAAAACCATCCTCCCCTATAGAAAGAGATGGCTCTACCCTGCACAGTAACCAAAGTTCTCTGGACCAGAAAGGAAGGAACATCCAAGTCCGCCCACTAGACCTTCAGTTCTTCCTGCAGGATCAGAGGACTTTATCATCCAGCAATGTCTACAGAGAGGAAGACGCTTCCTGTCTTCTGTTATTCAAGAATTTCTGAACACATCCTATTAGTGTCTTTTACTAGGAAGCCTTAGACCACACTTAGACACAGAAAGTCCCTGCAGGTATGTGTGTGGAGATAGCAGTTCCATAGGTGGAAGGAGCCTGGATCCCTGAGTCAGCGGCTGGAGGAGCCCTACCCACCACGTCAGACTTTGTTGGAACAAAAGTAGACCTGGGTGCTGCTCAACCACTGAGATTTCAGGTGTGTTGCAGCAGCTAGTGATAATTATGCTGACAAATAAATATGACTTTAACATGCACTAAGTAAATGATATTGTGAGTGTGGCAGGGCACACTTTTTTTTTTTTTTTTTTTTTTTTTTTTTGAGACAGGGTCTCCCTTTAATCCCAGCTGGCCTGGAGCTCACTCTGTAGACCAAACTGGCTTTGAACTCACAGAGATCCACCCGCCCCTGCCTCCCGAGTGCTGTACCCCCACGCCCAGCAGAGCACACTTTTAATCTCAATACTTGGGAGGCAGAGACAGGCAGAGCTCTGTGAGTTCAAGTCCAGCCTGGTATTTATAGAGAGTTTCAGCCATCCAGGGCTACATAGGGAGACATTATCTCAAAGGAAAAGAGTTATAGAATTTGGGGTCACATTTTGTAACCCAAGAAACCAAATTGAGCCACCGATCTTCAAGAAACCAATTAAAACAGCTAACTTAATATTAAAAAGGAAAAAAAGGAGCCATATTCAATATGGCCACATTGGGAAAAGAGACAAAGAGATCGAGTGACCTCCTCCAGTCCTGAAATGAGACTAAAGTTTAAGTTAATTGGGGCTTGGGATATGAACATCCAAGCGGTCCTGGTAGCTGTGACCCTGCCTACCCACCAACTGTCCCATCTTTATCTGGGCTTCAGTTTCAGCTTGTGAAGTAGTCTGACAAGGTGTTAGGATTGTGTACCATATCTGAACTCTGGCTGGAACATTTTCCTTTCCCCAGAATGAGATTCCTTGGGAAAATTCCAATCTCTTTAGGGTCTATTGTTTCAACAGTCTGGTAGCTGGACTGAGAGACACAAGGGACTTTGCAATGTCTTTGTTTCTGAGAGGAGAACTTGTCAAAGAAATAAGAGAGCAAACAATCCTTAGTGAGGCAGGAATGATAAGGATAATGGAATTTGGAGACAACACAGACCATCCAGAACTGACAGAGGAAAAAATGGTAGTGTCTGAGAGATGAGTGGTGGCCACCCTGGCACACACCCTCCAGCCTCTGCACATTCAAATGTCACCAGCCCACCTGGTCTGTGAACATCCATCCTGGAGCCAAAACCATGAATGACTTTCACACCAACTTAGACACTTGCAGATCATCCTAGGCTCAATTACAGCTAAACCAATAACAGACCCCAAACACTGTGATTAGAAAATCACCAGCCCAGCCGCTAACTGTGTTTGCCAGCTCTTCATCACATTAGTGTGGTCATCAGTACGGCTTGATCCTCCCAAGAGAGAACCAATCACAAGCCAATTTCCTTAGTGTGGGACTTTCATATCATCAGTTTGGAACTAATATCTCTTGGGAAATAAACTGTCAAATCAATAACATTTGCTACCAGGAAATATTTGGAGCAAACGATAGCCTGGAGCCTATAACAGAGATGCCATGAGCTGTTCCTGACACTTGGAAGCTGGGGTGACTCAGTACTCTGGGGGTCTTCCAAGGGGTCAATTTGGAAATACTATTTGAAGTCCTTGACAAGACAGAGAGGCCTCATTAATATTACTTCACAACATTATCACTAAAGCAAACAACATTTATCAGGTTCCTTTCCTGAGTGGCTAAAGCAAGATTGTTGCTTTAAGCAGTTTATGGAGAAATAAGCAATTTGGGGTGTTAGCTCATAAAGAGGTTCAAATTCTGGATCTGAAATGAGGTAGAGTGAATTCTTCAGTTCTCTGGATCTCTCTTTGCAAATCTGCACAATGGAAATTTAAAAAGTTTCTTCCCAAAAATGGCTGGTGATTGAAGAAAGGTAAGCAAAGTGCCCGTCTTAGTGTGAGGCACATAGTAGGTCTTTAACAAGTAAAAATACAGCTCTGACTGTAAGAACCTAAACAAGTGAATGTCCTTCAATTGAGCCATTAGAGGGAAGTGATGTGCTTGATTCCAGTCTAGATTGACTACACATAATTCTACCAAAAATGAAATGTCACTTTGTATCATGGTAACAAAAGGAAGTGGGCCGATCCCCTTCTTTAATCTTTACTCTCCTCAGGAAAATTGTGATATCTCACTTCCTGTGGTCTGAATGTTTATATCTCCCAAAAAATCATGCTGGAATTTAATTCCCAATATGAAATGAAACTCCAACAATTCCATAGGAATAAGTATCCTGAAAGCCACAGCCGGCCAGACATTGTGGTCAAACCTATAAACAAGTGAAATCTGAAGGAAAAACTTATAAAGTCACATAAACAGAAGAGACATGAACTTTAGAGAAGCAACCACAGGAGAGCTGGCTTCTCAAGAGGGATGGCCAAAAGTCAATGAAAGGAAGGGTCGCCCAAATTAGAATTCCATATGAACAGAAATGTCCTTAAACATGGAAGCAGAAGACAGACTGAAAGTGAGAGAACATGTCACCAGCTGTTGGGTGACAGCTTCCTCAAGAGACACAACACAAATATCTACTCACCCCAGGTAGGATACCAATGACAGACCAAAATGGTGATCACACCAATGTTTGTTGGCAAACCAATGAGTTTACTGGAGTCACTTACAGGAACATGGCTGGAAGGACTATGATGAGAAGCTACTTACAGGAGCATGATGACCTGAAGGCAGCTGCATCATCAGGCTGCCCATCCCAGCCTGGGCAACAACCCTTGAAAGTTGTAGCCCTAGAGGTCTCTGGGTGGTATGCAGGCAGCTTATCAGCACATGGTTTCCTCTTCTTAGCAATCCTTACTGCTCATATAACCTTGGAGAAGGAGGAGTCTTGTGAATCTGGTAAGTTTCAGGTACTTCTGGAGACTTGTGAGTTTACTTCCTGAGGCTTAAGGAGGGTCCCTCCAGGATGGAATGTTTCAGCTCAGAGGAAACATATATGCCAACTACGAATGATTATCAAAGATAATTTTGATGAAAAATGGAATATTATCCCTAGAGAGAAAACACAAAAAGAATTAAAGCCCACAGGAAAAGCATATGAGAAAAAAACATTAACATTGGAAGCAACAGCAGTAATTTCTAATAAGGTTTTAAATATATGTATATTTAAATAAAATACATGCAAAACACAGAAAGCAGATAGTTTATAGCATATGAACTATTAGACTACAGTATAATACACTTTCATATTCTCTGGAAATGATGTTTTAAATACTGGTTAAAAAATACCGGTTTATGCCAGGCATGGTGGCACACGCCTTTAATCCTAGCACTTGGGAGGCAGAGGCAGGCAGATCTTTGTGAGTTCAAGGCCAGCTTGGTCTACAGAGTGAGTTCCAGGACAGCTGGGGCTACAGGGAGACCCTGTCTTGAAAAGACCAAAAAAAAAATATATATATATATATATAGATATATAGATATATATATATATATTCCAGTTTATATTAAACACCAATAAACAAAGAAGCCATGTCTTCATTTCTAGGATAATTGCTAAAAGATAGTATAATTAACAGGTTAATAGAAATCTGATTTTTAAAAATTGATTGGCCCAAGCCAGGTGTGGTGGTGTGCGCCTTTAATCCTAGCACTTGGGAGGCAGAGACAGACAGAGCTTTGTGAGTTCAAGGCCAGCCTGGTCTACAGAGCAAGTTCCAGGACAGCTGGGGCTATAGAGAGACCCTGTCTCAAAAAGACAAAGAAAAAAAATTGATTGGCCCAAATCACAGCAAAAGACCAAGAAAAGAAAAAACAAGTGGACAAATAGAAAGAGATACTAATATGAAAATTTCATAGCAAAGTGCTTTGGTAATTCCATTAAATGTAAATGGACTAAACACTCCAGAGGGAAGATTTACTTTGACTGACTATATTGGAACAATACATCCACTGTTTTCATGAAATGCATCCAACATAGGAGGATACGGAAAGTTGAGAATGAGGACTAGGAACACTGCACAAAAGCTAAAAAGCTAAAAGCATCAGAACAAGGAAAATAACTAGATGTGAAGAGAAAATGTCCAGAGAAAGAGCGGATGCACCAGAAGATAAAATATTTTTTTGGTATTTTTGAGACAGGGTCTCCCTTTAAGTCCCAGCTGGCCTGGAGCTCACTCTGTAGACCAGGCTGGCCTTGAACTTACAGAGATCCACCTGCCTCTGCCTCCCGAGTGCTGGGATTAAAGGCATGTGCCACCATGCCTGGCCAGAAGATAAATAATTTTATAATTGCATGCTCACAGTAGGAAGCTTTCAAGATCAATAAATCAAGAAGTTGACTAAAAGAACATGCACAAGAACTGTGCAAACCCAAGTCAGACAAAGGCCCAGCATGCACGGAGGAGGTGGGCAGGAACCCCCAGCCCAAGCCGAGGCTCTACTAGCAAATGACAGATCCTGGGAGTGGGAGTAGGAGAGTCAGTTTTCCATACAGGCATAATGCCTGGTAGGTTAAACAGACTCCATGGCATGAACCTATACCCAGAAGTACTGGAGAGGCACAGATTGGATTTGATGGGCTTTTAAAAAACAAAAAAAAAATGTTTTAAAGTAAAGAACAGATAATAATGGAGGACATGAAGTCAAGAGGGGCTGGTGGGTGGGGATGGAGAAGAGGGAGAGGGTCTAAATGTGATCAAAATACACTGTATGAAATTCTGAAATTAGGGCCTGGAGAGATAGCCTAGCGGTTAAGAGCACTGACTGTTCTTGCAGAGGACCCGGGTTCGATCCCCAGCATCCACATGGCAGCTAAGAACCTTCTGTAACTCCAGTTCCAGGAGAATTCCAGTTCCAGGGGAATCCGAGACCCTCTTCTGACCTCCGCAGCATTGCACGACATGGGTGCACAAACCTACATGCAGACAGTATATTCATACACATACAAAAAAAAAAAAAAAAGAAATTCTGAAATTAAAATATTTTTAAAAGAAGTTGCCTAACTGTAAATATAAGGATCCATATTTAGTATATAGTACCAAATTACATTTGTCTAGGGATGTGACATCCTTAGGGTTTTCTCTAACATCTAAAACCTCTCTAGCCATGTGTATTTGGCTATTTTTACAGTACCATACATGAGTTCCCTCCCACTGAATGGTCTTTAAAGTGCCACTGCAGCCCGTATATTGTTTGCTGTGCCAATATTGTTTTGGTTATTAGGCCTTAAAGCTGGGATTGAACTATCAATTGATATTCTCCCTTTGCAGCTTGCATAGTGTCCTTGAAAACTGAGAGCTAACCTGGTGGCTTCCAGCTCCAGCTCCAGTGTTCCAAGTCCTGTGTCCAAAGTATATCCCTGTCTTCAGCAATAGGATCTTATCTTCAAGTTCTGAGAAGCAATCAAGGGCTGTGACAAGAGCTTGTATAATTTAGGGAGTCTTTGGGACCACGCTGACCTCCAACTCAAAAGGAGGTTTCTCCTGTCTGACAGTGTTTCCTTTATATAGATGTCAGCTATAGACATGGACTCATGTAGGGATATTGTATGTGTAGTTTCCCAGTAGGATTTTGAACTAATTCATTTCCCTCTGGTTTTTCACAGCAGCTAAGCATTATTTATCTCTCCTCTCTCTCCTGTCTAACTCTTCCTCCTTCTTTCCTGTTAAAGTACTCCCACTTTCCCCATTTAACCTTTATAATACATGTCTCCTATGATCCCTCCTGTCTTGAGCTCATTCTTCCCCTTTACTCCATGGTTCCTTGTATATTCTACCCCTTCCAGGTAATACTCCCATTTTACCCACCCATTTCCCCCTTGATAATCTCTCTCTCTCTCTCTCTTCTCTCTCTCTCTCTCTCTCTCTCTCTCTCTCTCTCTCTCTCTCTCTCTCTCCTCTATGGTTTCTTTCCATTTCCCTGGCCCCTGCAGTTACATCAAGATATGCACTCACATATAAAGATTTGGTGCTAAAAGCAACAAATGACGGAGAACACACGTCATTTGTTTTTCTGAGCCTGTGTTACTTCACTTAGTATAACAGTTTCTAATTCCATACATTTACCTGCAAATTTTATGATTTTGTCTTTCTTTACTACTGAGTAGAACTCCATTGTGCAAATGTACCACATTTTCATTATTTGCTCATCAGTTAAAGGACACTTAGGTTGCTTCCGTTTCTCAGCTATTATGAAAAGAGCAGCAATGAACATGGATGTACAAGTATTTCTGCAGTAGGATGAGTCCCTTGGGTATATGCTAAAGAGTAATATAAGTGGATCATATGATTGATTCATTTTTTAATTTTTTATTATTTTTTATGTGTATGAGTGTACTGTCTGCACGTAGGTTGGTGCACCAGTGTCATGCAATGCTGCAGAGGTCAGAAGAGAGCATTGGATTTCCTTGGAACTGAAGTTTAAGATGGTTCTTAGCCACCATTCGGATGCTGGGAATCGAACCCTGGTCCTCTGCAAGAGTAGTCGGAGCTCTTAACCGCTGAGCCATCACTCCAGCCCCAAGGTTGATTCATTTTTAGTCTTTTAAGAGTTCTCTTAAAAGAACTGCTTTCCATAGTGGTTGCACAAGTTTCAATACCACCAGCAGTGAATGAGTGTTCCTCTTTCCCCACAGCCTCTCTAGTATTTGGTATCATTTGTTCTCTTGATCTTAGTCAGTCTGAATGGGGTAAGATGCAATCATAAAATGGTTTTGACATGCATTTCCCTAAATGATGTTAAATGCTTTTTAAGACGTTTAATAGACATCTTTATTTCTTTTCTTGAGACAAGTATACCAAGTCACCACTGATCAAAGAAACTTCTTGTGCAACAGAGACAACAGATTTCCAAAACCGGTCACATATAAAGAATAAGTGTCGGGATGGAGGGATGGCCTAGTGGTTAAGAGCGCTGACTGCTCTTGCAGAGGACCCAGGTTCTATCCCCAGCACCCACATGGCAGCTGAGAACCATCTTTAACTCCAATTCCAGGAGAACTCCAGTTCCAGGGGAATCCAACACACTCTTCTGACCTCCACGGCATTGCACAACACGGGTGCACAGACCTACATGCAGACAGTAATTCATACACATAAAAAATAAATAAAATTTACAAAAAGAATAAGTGTCTGTGAGATGCTCAGCCCTAAGTGACACATCTTCAACAGAACCTCTACACCTAAGGTTCACAGAACATAGTGGAACAAGAGATAAAAAGAATATCCCTTGTTGCATCTCTAAACTCTCATCAACAAAGCTCCCTCATGCAACAGAGGGTGATGAACACAAAAGGCCACACAAGTGTAGAGATTGAGAATCTGCAGAGTGGGGGTCTCTGCACAGGACTCCTATACTAAACTTTATCCACCCAGAGCTCAGGGACCATTTCAGAAGATGAGGCAGAAAGATTGTAAGAGCCAGGGGAGGAGGTGCATGACCATGTGAAAACAGAGGCTTACAGGCTCCTGGGACCCTGCTCATATGAACCTACAGCAATGGTGTCAGCATGCACAAGACCCATGCAAACTCAATCAGATAAAAACCCAGCATAAAAACTGGGGAAATGGACAGCAGGCCCCAGTCTCAGGTGAAGAACTATTGTCAGCTGATTACTCTTGGGTAAAGGAGAGTTATCTTCTTTATGGGTGAGATTCTAGATAGGCTGACTAGACCCCAATGGATAAACTTTCACTGAAGGACATCTGGGTACACTGACCTGATTCGACAGCCCTTAACATATATGAAACCTGGTGTGGGGGAGGGGAGTCATGGAGAGTGTAGATGGGGGTATAAAGATGACTAAGATGTTTTGTATGAAATGCACAAAATTTCAATAAAAATATACATTAAAATATAAAGAAACTGGGTGTGGTAGTACACACCTTTAATCCCAGCACTCGGGTGGCAGAAGCAGGCAGATCTCTATAAGTTCAAGGCAAGCCTGGTCTACATAGCAAGTTCCAGGACAGCTAGGGCTGAAGGGAAACCCTGTCTCAAAAAGACCAAAAAACTAACAAAAAAAAGTAAAGAAGTTGACTAAAAAGAAAGGTAGCTACATCCATAGGTAATAATTGGATATTTTCAAACTCTTATTCAGAAACTTATTTTTTAAATGAACTAAATTTTGGTATGGGTATGGATTTAGAAGAAATAATAGCATAATTAATTAATTTGAGCAGTTTGACTTTTAGATAATGTTACCTGGCAGTGGAGAACTGAAAAAAGAAAAGAAAAAGAGAGAAAGAAAAGAAAGAGAACCAAATATAAATCCTGGAACTTACAGCTTATCTTCTTAAACAGTGGCACTCAACATAAGATGACTTGATTGCGGTGGATGAACTTGCACCGAGCAGCATTTGCGGGGGGGGGGGGGGGGGGGGGGGGGGGGGGGGGGGGGGGGGGGGGGGGGGGGGGGGGGGGGGGGTGGGGGGGGTGGGGGGGGGGGGGGGGGGGGGGTGGGTTGGGGGTCGGGGTGTTATTTTTATTTTGTGGTTTTTTGTGGTGGTTTCTTTGAGTTGTTTGGTTGTGTGTTCTTTTTTTTTTTTTTTTTATTTTTATTTTGTTATGTTTAGTTATATTTGTGGTGTTTTTTTTTTTTATTTTTTTTTTTTTCTTTTTGGTTTGTTGTTTTTGATTATAATTTTTTATGTGTGTTCTTTTTTTTTGTAATGTTTATTTATTTTTTTATTTTGTTTGTTTCTTTTATCTTTTTATTTCTGTCGTCGTTTTGTTTTTTGTTTTTTTTTTTTTTTATTTTGTGTTACTGGTTCTTTTAGTTTTTTTTGTGTTTTGTTTTTGTTGTGTCATTTTTATTATGCTTTTTGTTTCTGTGGTGTTTTTTTCTTTTATTTTTGTTTTCGGTTTGTGGTGTTTGTTGCTTGTTGTGTTGATTAGTTTTTTTTTTTTTTTTTTTACATTGTTTGTTTCTGTTTTATTTGTTTTCTGTATTTTTCGCGTTTTGTTTTTGTTTTTTTTTGTTCTGTTATTTTTTTGTTCTTTTTTTTGTGTATTTTTTTTTGTCTTTTCGGGTTTTTTTGTCATCAATGTCCGGCACTTATCCAAACACAGCCGATTTTTTTTTCTTATTAAGTATTTGTTGTTTTTCATTATTTTATTTTTTTTGTCTTTTTTTCCTATTTGTGTTGTTTTTCTTGTTTTTTTTTTGTTTGTTTGGTCTTTATTGTTTTTGTCTGTTTTGTTTGTTTGTGGATGGTTTTTTTTTGTTTTTTTATTTTTTTTTATTTTGTATAACGGCTTTTTGCGTACATTTTTGGTTTTTGTTATTTTTTATTTCTGCTCTCTGTTTTTTTTGTCAGCGATTTATTTTCCCTATATTTGTTTTTGTTTTTTTATTTTTCTCATTTGTTGGTCATTTTTATGTTTTTTTTTTGTTTATTTGGTTTTTTTTTTTTTTTTTTTTTTTGTTATATAGCCTTCAAGTATACATATTCACTTATGTGCATTTCTGAGGGGATTTCATTTCCCTCTGTTTCCTAGCCCAAGATACATTCATATCTACTCTCCCTCCCCCTCCCATCCAACTTCCTACTGCGCTACATATCTTCTTTCTTCTACTCTATTTTTCGCGTACTTGACCCCTTTTTGTTCATTTTTTGCCGCCCTGCTGCTTCCACTCCGCTTTCGCTGCTCCCTCCCACCCTTCACGCTTGCCCCCTCGTCCCCCCTACCTCATACCATTTTCCACAATCCTCCGTTTCTTCCCATTTTCCACATTTCCTCTTATTCCCCCCTTCCCTTATTCCCCCCCTTCGTTCAACTCATTTTATGTTTAGGCCCTGGGCCCCCCTCCCCCCCATTGCCTCCTCGCCCTCCCCCACTTTTCCCTTTGCCCCCCACCGGGGCTCCTATTCTCCCCTTGCTCCCCCTCGGCGATTCCTCCCGCAGTGTTGTGCCCAGCCCTTTCCTCCATCGCCCATCGGGCTGACCTACGGCCGTTGATCTCCTTTGTTCGTTTACTCTGGCCATGCCCCTTCACTCCGCGTGCGTCCCGTCCCCGGCATGGGATGCTAGACAGGCGCGCCCTAGTCTCGCACCGACCCAACCCCACACCACAACAACACACTGCGTCAGACACGGTATATTCACACCCCACTGTTTTACAAGCGTTCCCATTATTGCGGAGGGCGCCCGTGGTGGCGCACGCCTTCTTTAGTCCTAGCAACTTGGGAGGCAGAGGCAGCTCGGCTCTTTGGAAGTTTTCAAGGCCAGCCTGGTCTACGATGAGTTCAAGGAAAGCTGGGAAAAAAGAAAAAAAAAAAAAGCCTGTCTCAAAAAAGACCCAAAAAAAAAAAAAAAAAAAAAAAAAAGAGTTTCCATTATTCAGAATGCATTTTCTAGTCACAACACTATTATGTTAGAAGTCAATAAGGGTAATTAAAACATTTTTTAAAAGTCTGTTCAGGAACTAATAAGGAATCATCACATTAGGAATTCTTTTAACTGAATGATAATAAAAATAATATCTGGGGCTGGAGAGATGGCTCAGAGGTTAAGAGCACCAACTGCTCTTGCAGAGGACCCAGGTTTGATTCCCAGCACCCACATGGCGGCTGAGAACTGTCTTTAACTCCAGTTCCAGGGGAATCCGACTCCCTCTTCTGACCTCTGTGGCATTGCACGACATGGGTGCACCAACCTACATGCAGACAGTACATTCACACACATAGAAAATAATAAATAAAAAACACTCATATACATAAAACAAGTAAATAAATAAAATTAAATTTAAAAAACAAATAAAAATAATATCCATCAGAAATCTGGCATGTAGCTAAATCTCTGGTTAGACATGAACTCACATCTTGCAATGAGTAAGTTAGAAGAGGTCATTGAAATCATAAGAAGAGGTCATTGAAATCAAACATAAATAATGATATGAAGCAATTAGAAAAGAACATGTCAAATCCAAAGAAGAAAGTAAATAATCATGAGCAGAAATCAATAAACCAGAAAGCAAGCTTACAACAGAAAAAAAAAATCAACAATAAACAAAATTACTTATTTGAAAATTGATAAATTCCAAGCAAGATCTTTTCAATCCTGAAAACACAATAACAGAACATTATTTTTAAAAAGAGAAAAACTTTATTTTAATGGAATTTGAAACTTCACATGAAGCACACAAATAAAAAAAGCACACCACTATAAAACTGACACAAACAGAAACAAAACATCTGAATACTCTGCTTCTTTTTACTGAACCCATAATTAACTTCTCCACAAAGAACTCTCTAGCCCCAACCATGTTCACTGGTGAATTCTTCCAAGAATTTAAAAAGAAATAATAATGACCTCCCTATTATCTAATAGAACATGTAATCGGAGATAGAAAGAAGCAAAATACTTCTCAATTCATTTCTGTGGAGTTAGTATAAACTTGGTGCAAGCAGGCAGATACAAAAACCCCAAAGAGGAAATTAAAGGAATAGAAAATTAGAAGCTAAGATCTCCTGTGGAGCCAAATATGAAAAAAATCTTAACCAAAATATCACATCCAATGCAACAATATAACAAAGATTGTGTCCTGGCCAATTTTGGTTTATTCGAAGAATTTCAAAGTCAGTTTCATATTTGAAAAGAGGCCAGTATAATTTTCCACTTGAAGAAAGACAAGAGCAAGAGTGTAGAATCATCCTGTGTTGTTTAGAATGAGAACTGACCCTCATAGGTTCCTGTACTTGAACACTTCTCCTCAGTTGATGGAGATGTTTAGAAGGTTATGGACCCTTTAGGAGATGGAGTGTGGCTGGAGGAACTACATCACTGGGACCAGCTTTGATGGTTTATAACTTGGTCCCACAGGAAATTCTCCCACTCACTTCCTGTGTGAGGATAGAATCTAATTAGTCTGCTTCCTGCCTGCCTCTTGCTGCCAAGCCTTCCTCATCATGATGGGTTGTCCCCTCTGAAACTATAAGACCCTTTCTTCCTCAACCTGCTTTTTGTCAGGGCATCTGTCACAGCAACGGAAAAGTAATACAAATCCCAAGAGATGCATGACAGAAAAATTTGAGGGCCACTTTGACTTAATCTTTGCAAATGAGAAGGTTTTATATAGAACAGCTATTTTAAAAATCATCAGTAATGGTAAAATATTGAAAATTTGTTGTGCCAAGTTGAAAAATGGGTGGAGATTGTGTATCATCACCACGTTTATGGGCCAGATCGGAAATCCTATAGAAAAACAGCCAGCTGTTTGGCCCAAACTCCCCAACAACTTTCTCTAGCACCCAAGAACTACTGACCAGCTGTGGCTAGCACCTTCCTATTTCTTCACCGCCAGTAGACTAGGGGTTCCAGGCAGCTGCTTTTCCCCAGAGGGGTCTGAATTTGACTGAACACAGGCAGAAGGTCCATTACTATCCCTCGTCCCCAACAGCTGCTTTCTGTACCTTTATACCCTGAAAATCCTGCACCTTTTTATAGTTGTATAGTCAACACATTTTAAGTCAAATTTTCTCTGTTTAAATTACAGATCTGCTTTCTGTGTCCTCTCTGGACCATAAGTAATTCAACACCAAACTGAATTCAGAAATAAATAATCTTCTGTAAATTGGATGGGAAGACTCCATGTTGTAAAATAAATCATCTTCAGGCTGAGGAGATGGCTCTGTGGGTAACATGCTCGATGTACTAGCAGGAACATTTGGGCTTGGATCCCCAGCGTCACATAAAATCCAAGCATGGAAGCACCCCTGTGACCTGGGCTCTTGATGGGTGGAGACAGGAGGGTGGCAGGGGCACACTGGCTACCCAGCTGCGAGAACTGGAGAGTAGGGTTCAAAATATACGGTTGAGAGGGATTGAAGAAGACACCCAACATCAGTTTCTGATGTTTGCATTTGTTCTCTCTCTCTCTCTCCCTCTCTCTCTCCTCTCCCTAAAACTCCAACCAAAACGGACACAGTTTTTTGCTATTGCAGTTGATGAACTGGCCCAGTCACTCATGTAGAAATTAGAAAGGCTAAGTTGCACATGTTCCAAAATAACCCGGTTGTTAACAAAGTTATAAAACTTATACTCCAGGTATGAAGACTAAGAGTAGAGCTACCAGCTGAGACAGTGGAGAGAATGGTGCCAAGACAGACAGTTCTGTAGAAGGCAATATGGAGTCCAGAGGCAGGCCCACCAGGGAAAAGTGACACACATGCACACAGACACATATAAACATGCAGACACATACACACATATGCACACATACACACATATATACACATGCATACACATACAGATACATACACACAGACACATACATAAACACAACATACATACAGACTTACACATAAACATATACACGTACAGAGACACACGTACACACATACCTAATACACACACACAGATACACACACTCATGAATACATATACATACTCACATACACACGCATTTAAGCATAACCATGTAAATATATTTAAAATAATAGTTATATATAAATATATTTATATAATATATAAGTATATAGAGAAGTTTGTGTATTTGATATGGGAGCTTAGAACTCAGGGCGGGCAGTTGGAGAGAGAGGGAGGGAGGACCGTCATGCAGGCTAGTGCACAGGTGCATTGGGTCCCCCCTGGTGGCTAAAAGTGGCTGTCTATCCTGCTACCTTCCCACTTCCTGTTAATAAAACCCTGAATCCCTTCATCTCCTGAACAATCTGTTCTGTGTCCCCAGACCTGGATGTGAGTGTGAATCGTGACTGGCTTGAGGCAGCCATGGTGGACTTGGGTCACTCTCTGGAGTCTTGTTTCATCTGATTTATAGTAAACAATCTGAACAATGGGAATGGGGAGCGGAGGGTGGGTGGGGCCTCTGGAAAATATTTGCCCTGCTGATTAAAAACAAACTCACAAGAAGTTCTGGAGAGGTGGCTCTGTGGATAAAGGTGACTTCTACTTCCAGAAGACCCAGGTTCAGTTCCCAGCATGCGCATCAGGTGGCTCACAACCACCTGTAACTTCACTCCCAGGGGACCCAATGCCCTCTTCTGGCCTCCATGGGCACCTGCATACATGTGGCACATACACAGACACATAAATAAACATTAACAAGAAAACCCACAGGGGAGGACCCAGCCCCACAACCATTTCCTGAGCAGCAGTGTGGAAAATGGGACAACGTGAGCTCTCGGTGACTTCAATACACAGATGACGAGCCTCACTCAGAACAAACTTCCTCCATGATGCTTTGGATGCTCTCGGTGACTTCAGTATACAGATGACGAGCCTCACTCAGAACCAACTTCCTCCAGAATGTTTTGGATGCTCTCGGTGACTTCAGTACACAGACGAGAAGCCTCACTCAGAACCAGCTTCCTCCAGAATGCTTTGGAATGCTCTCGGTGACTTCAGTACACAGAGGACAAGGACGAGCCTCACTCAGAACCAACTTCCTCCAGAATGCTTTGGATGCTGTGTGACTTTTTCTTGATGTTTAGCCCTTCCTGGTAGGAATTTCCTTGACTCATAAGCTGTGGTTTGAATGAGAAATGTCCCCAGTAGGATCGAGTCTTTGAACACTTGGTCAGTTGATGGTTGTGCTGGATAGCTTTAGTGTCAACTTGACACACCTGGGTTGGGGAATTGGCTCCATTGGATTGGCCTGTGGCCACATCTGTAGAGTATTGCCTTGATGGTCGAGCAGTGTGGGAAGGCCCAGCCCACAATGAGTAGTGCCACCTGGGTAGGTTGTTTTGTACCTTATAAGAAGGCAGGTTGGGCATGAGCCAGGGGAGCAAGCCAGTGAACAGCATTCCTCCATAGCCTGTGCTTCAGCTCCTGCCTCCAGGTTCCTGCCCTGAATTTCTGCCTTGGGCCCCCTAAGTGATGAACTGTGACCCAGGAGATGTAAGCTGAATAAACCCTTTCCTCCCCAAGTTGGTGTCAGTCAGAGTGTTTTGTCACAGCAATGGAAGACAAACTAGAACAATGGTGTTGATTGGGGAAGGTCATGGAACTTTTAGAATGCGTGGCAATTCAGGAGGAAGCACATGGGGGGGGCTTTAAGAGTTCTTATCCTCATCACACCTCCACTTTCTCCCTCTCTCTCTTCCTCTCTGCCACTGGAGATGTGCACTTTCAGCTTTTGGCTCCTGTCTCCATACCTCTCCCCACCATTTGTCCCTCTAGAACTATAAGCCAAAAGAAACTCTTCTATAGGTTATGCTGGCCATACTGTGTTATCACAGCATCAGAAAGGTGACTAATATGTCTGCCAGGGCACTCTTCTTTTGGTACCATTTACTCTTTGAGAATTTTAGACCTGTATACAATATACTTTGGTCATGTCCACACCCAACTTCCCTCCTCCGAGTTCCCCCTGAACTCCCTAATGCATCTTCCTCTCAAATTAACATACTTGTATTTTTTACTTTTATTTTTTGACCCGCTGAGTCCAATCAGTGGTGCCCATATATACATGGGTAAGAGGCCATCCTCTCAAGCCCAGGCAAACTGCTAGCGGCTACCCCTCAAAGAAAAGCGACTGCCACCAACTGTCAATGGCTCATTAGTTGGGGGTGGGGCTTTGGGAGCACCTCCCTCTCCACGCTAGAATTCTAACTAAGCCTAAACACTCTAATGGGTCTAACCTTAGCCACCTCCATCCTGCATAAAATCCAATGGAAAGATGGCTCACAGCCCCCAAACAAGTCCCAGCATCCTCCTCGCCATGCTCTTCCCTGGACAGCCCCACTCCTCAGACCCTTCCTCACATTTCTAGAAGAGTCCAGGTTGACCATTACTATTCCCATAAACTGCTCTAATCCCCTGGCTAGAGGCCGTGTGAAATGTCCCTCTCCTTGCCCCCATGGTGTGGTCCTTAGCATGTTCTTCCACGACCTTTGTTTCTGAGCCTCTCTCCCATCTGTTTCATGGCTGCAACGTCTTGGGTAACCTCTAAACTCCCATCAAAGGTTTGCTGACTGAACCCTGTCTTAGGCATCATCCATTGCTTTGTCCTCATCTTAAAAGGAGATGAGGAAGCTTTCGGCGATCTCCAAGTAGGGCTGGGTCTAAAGCCAGGGAGAAGGCAGTGGCCTCCCAAGGGCCTTCCCCTTTGATAGTTTCAAGGCCCTTCAGTCAGAATGCTGACATTCAGAAGCTGAATATTGCAAAACTGTCAACAGCTTCCCCTTCATAAGAGTCTAGGAAGTTCTCTTGGCTCATCTGTGCCTTCACCCAGTGCAAATTTACTGGACATTGCTGATTCTGTCATTACGTGAGGCATCAGGGCTGTAATGAAAAACGGAAATGGACCATGCCTTCACGGAACCCAACCCTTGGTGGGGAAAAGAGACAGAATGCCTGTGGCCCATGCTGCAAAAGCTATCGATGCTGTGACAACCAAAAGAGCTGTCTGCCTTCTGACCACTCTGCCTAGGGCTGAGAACTCAGGACATTCCTCAAGAAGGGCCATCCAAGATTCCAAATATACAGTACAAGTGGTTGGCAGTGTTCCAGGGACAGGGAAGAACATGTGGGAAAGCTCAGTTGTGAGTGAGGGCTCGGGCAGTGGCTCAGCAGTCAAGCGCTTGCAAGCAGCTTGCGTATGCAAGCAGAGAACCCAAGTTCCATCTCCAGAGCCCATGTAAAAAGCTAGGCGTGGGGATGGAGAGATGGCCTAGCGGTTAAGAGAGCCGATCGCTCTTACAGAGGACCCGGGTTCGATCCCCAGGACCCACATGGCGGCTGAGAACCGTCTGTAACTCCAATTCCAGGAGAACTCCAGTTCCAGGGGAATCCGATACCCTCTTCTGACCTCTGCGGCATTGCACGACACGGGTGCACAAACTTGCATGCAGACAGTACATTCATACACATACATAAATAAATAAAATTAATTTAAAAAATTTTTAAAAAAGCCAGGCGTGGCAGCATGCCTGTAATGGCAGGGCTATGGAGGTGGAGACCAGTCCTTGGGCTCAGTGACCAGGCTAGCTAATCAGCAAGCCCTAGAGCTAGAGGAAAAGCCCTCAGCCTCTGACTTCCTTCCACATGCCTCTGCACACATGAACGCACACACACACACATACGCACACACACACACACGCACACACACGCACACACACACACACGCACACACACGCACACACACACACACGCACACACACACACACACACACACACACCTTAAAGATGAGAGAATGTAAGAGCTTTTAAAAGGTCCAGTTTAGTTAAATACACAGTGAAAGGGCTTAAGAGCAGATAGGTAGAAGCCATGTTGAGAGCCATATGACAAAGACAGGGAAGTTCTGGAGGGAATGGGGAGCCACTGAAGGTTTTAGACAGGAGAGAACAGTCAGGTTTTCTGTCAACTCCCTCTAAGTTACTGTAGAGGGTGTGCTTGAGTTAGACAGGGGGTGGGACTTCCAGTTAAACAGAAGATGGTGATTTAAACAAGGAGAGATTTGGGGGTAGAAACAGCAAAACACATACTGCTAAAGTATTTATATCACTGCTCCAGTCTCTCTCTCTCTCTCTCTCTCTCTCTCTCTCTCTCTCTCTCTCTTTCTCTCCTCTTTTTGCTTCTCCCTCTGCCATTCCCTCAATCTCTTTCACACACACACACACACACACACACACACACACACACACAAAAGATTCTAACACACTGACCCTGAGTGTTATTCAAGGAAGCTCTTCAGATTAGTGTCACATGAGTTTGGTGCACACTGTGTCACATGCAGTCAAGCAAATGTCACACTCCAGGGCATCAGAACCTTTGATGCATGACTATGAGCTTTCCTACAGGGAATACAGCCAGAGATGCTGCTGGACCTCAGCTGCTTGTGGGCTCTTCTCCCTGCACTTTTCCCACCCTAGGAGAAGAAACCTTCACACAATGCTTCCGTCCTCACTTGTTCCAGAGCATTATCCAGCACATCCTGCAGGCGCTACATTCAAAGGAAATGCTGATGTGACCCCTTCCAACCCTCCCCAGTGCTGCCCTCACTCCAGTCCACCATGACCACTCACCTCTGTTGCTCCATCACCTCCTTAGGTGGACTCCGAGCCCCCACTCTGGCTCCTACGCTCTGTTCTCCTGACAGCTGCAGAGTGGTGGAAATGCAGTTGGATCAATTTTTTACTTAAAGCCACCCATTCCATAGTCTTACTTAGTTCCCATTCCATGGTCTTACTTAGTTCCCATTCCATGGTCTTACTTAGTTCCCATTCCATGGTCTTACTTAGTTCCCATTCCATGGTCTTAGTTCCCATTCCATGGTCTTACTTAGTTCCCATTCCATGGTCTTACTCAGTTCCCATTCCATGGTCTTACTTAGTTCCCATTCCATGGTCTTACTCAGTTCCCATTCCATGGTCTTACTTAGTTCCCATTCTATGGTCTTACTTAGTTCCCATTCCATGGTCTTAGTTCCCATTCCATGGTCTTACTCAGTTCCCATTCCATGGTCTTACTCAGTTCCCATTCCATGGTCTTACTCAGTTCCCATTCCATGGTCTTACTCAGTTCCCATTCCATGGTCTTACTCAGTTCCCATTCCATGGTCTTACTCAGTTCCCATTCCATGGTCTTACTCAGTTCCCATTCCATGGTCTTACTCAGTTCCCATTCCATGGTCTTACTCAGTTCCCATTCCATGGTCTTACTCAGTTCCCTTTCCATGGTCTTACTCAGTTCCCATTCCATGGTCTTACTCAGTTCCCATTCCATGGTCTTACTCAGTTCCCATTCCATGGTCTTACTTAGTTCACATTCCATGGTCTTACTTAGGTCCCATTCTATGGTCTTACTTAGTTCCCATTCTGAGCATCCACTAAATACTTGCTCCTGGCTCTAGGGCCCGACCACTCCAGCCCTTGCCCAGCATCCTGACCCTCTCCCCACTCCATCCACGTGGGCCTTCCCATCACCCAGCTCCCTACGCCCTCCAGGTTCACTGCCATCCCTGGGCTCTGTGTTTGTAATCCAGGAGCACTGTTCTCCCAAGCCCTGTGTACTAACTGTGTCTCACCGGACTGTCTCAGATAAAGGGGGGAAAGAGCATCTTCATCATGTACAACAGAGCTGTACACCTGGCTGGAGTTCAAGAAGGAATGAACAAGCAGATTTATATTTGAGTGTCAAGGCACCAAAATACTCAATTTTGAGACTGCATTTGGGTGGAGAAATATGGCATTTGCTTCTTCTTGCTGCCTCCCAGATTAGGAGAAAAACAGCTTGTACAAAGCATCTACATTCCTTCCTTTGCTCTGCAGAAACTATTGTCTCCTGGCACCTCCCATTCAGGGAATAAAAAGCAAAGCCAAGCTCTGCAGGTTCATTCAAAGCACTGCTGTTGACTGGAGGTGGACACCAAGCAGCCTGGTCTACTTGTATCTCTGATGCAAAGCTCAATAAATACAGGAAGGTCAGAGGAAAGGGGAAAGGAAGGAAGGGAGAGAGAGAAGGAGAGAGGGACAGAGGGGGGAGGGTGGGATGGGGAGAGGAGGAGAGAAGAAAAGGAACCGGCACACCAAGCCATGGAGTCTTGCCCCTTATTTCCTGGCTGGTCTGACCCTCAGCCCCGCTTATTTCACCACACCCTTTAGTATTTTCTAGAAAGAGCCCAGCCCAGAGGAACCCTGAACACAAAGACAGAATGCTCTGGAATCACCCAGGCAGGATTCTGAATAAATGGGAGGTCTGAACCGAAATTCAAATGCTGACACCATCTGATCCTGACCTGAGCAGAGGGTTCTGTATTGCGGCCAACCTCCTGCTAGTAAAGAGACCTAGGGCCACTTATGTATTTCTCACCCCTCTGCTTGTTCTATTAATTTCTGCTTTTACAGGACATTTCAGGAGCCAGAGAGATGGCTCAGCAGTTTAGAGTGTGTGCGGCTCTTTCAGAGATGGCAGGTCAATTCTCGTCTCCCTGACGGCCAGCAATTCCAACTCCAGGGAATCTTCTGGCCTCCAGGGGTGCTGCATTCGTGTGCACATACCTGCACATAGACAGACGTTCATACATCAATAAAACTTTTCAAAAACATCATTTAGAGGGCAGACGGGGCTGCTCAATCAGTAAAGGCACTTGCCACCTGACAGTGACCTGAGTTACCCAGAACCTATGTAAATGTAAGCAGAGAGAAATAACTCTGCACAATTGTCCTCTGACCTCCGTAAGCATGCACACCACACACACACACGCACACACACACACACACACACACACACTCACCCATGCATGCATGCGCACATGCTGATAATAAATTAAAATCTTTAAAAGTCATTGCAAGAATTCAGCACACACATTCTGTGTGTGCTTACCACAGGTGCTGGCACATAACAAGTGTGGAAACGCTCTGCTCTTAATGTTAATAATGAGCAGCTTTCCCCCAACACTTCAAGCCTCAGTTTCTTCACTTTCAGCATAAGGTAAGGAAGACTACTGCACAAGATTATTGTCAGGATAAAATAAGCACTGTCAACCTTTGCTGCACCTTAGAGTCACCTAATGAGGCCACCCAGGTCCTGATGCCATGCCAGCTCCAGACAAATCACATCACCCATGGCAACAGGACCCACGCACCAGCATGAATTTTAACTCTGAATGTGATTCCAATTCGCAGCCAAACTTGAGCCTCACTGGGGTTCTGAGAAATGGCATTTGTAAACACACAGTAGCTACCAACAAACCTCCCTTCCTCTTAGTCTGGAGGCTCTGGGAGCATCAATCCTTGCATGACCTGAGACCTTCACTAACTCTGTGATTATATAAGCTGAGCTGAAAAAGCTTTGCAAAATCAAGTAACACACAACTACACAGACATAGATAGGCTATGTAAATCATATGCAAATCAACCATTCATTATGCAAACAATCTTGTGGCCCTTCTAACTGTTTCCTAGGTCTGCATAAGGCCCCAGGAAGGTTTTAGTTGAAATAATTGCCTTAAATGATAAAAACACAGAAAGTTCCTGTCTCAACACCAGATGTTCCCCAAACAAAGCAGCTCTTGAGTGAGAGGTGACGGCCCAGCAGAGAAGAAAACGGGCTTGTTTTCACTCTAATCAAGAAACGGATAATCTTTATGTGGGGTTTAATTATCTCAGAACTAGGTGCTGTTCCCCACCCCCCACCCCCACATCAGAAAACATCTAAAATTATTGGGGGTTTTTTGTTTCTCTGTTAGGTTTTTGAGATGGGTCTGTGCTATGTAGCCCAGGCTGGCCTTGAACTCACAAGCCTCCTGCTTCCACCTCCTGGGTGCTGGGATTACAGGTGTGCACCTCTGTGCCTAGCCAGGAGTAAATTACTAAGACCGTCTTACCTTGCTTTTTTGTGTGGCTTTAGAGGCACTTTAGAAATGCCGTTAATTAAGCCACCCAACAGCTTTGTAAGAACTCATTTAAAAAAAACCCTCACCCTCCTGAGGTGAGATGATATAATTTTAGTATAGGTGTGACATATATATATATATATATATATAGATATATAATCCAAAATATGTTGAAGCAAATTACAGATCGGAGGGAACAAAGCCAGAGGAAACTAGGAACAGGGAGACCGACTGAAACAGTACAGTTCTACGCCAAGACAATAATCCTCTGCTTTGAAAAACTGTTTGAAAGAAGTCAGAAAAAGATAACAGGGCGCAGGAGATGGCAGGGTTCATGAACTTGGGTCGGGGTGGGATGGAAGGGAATTGCTCTTAACTGGAAATGAGAAACGATGTATGAAATGCCCAACAAAAACTTCACTAAAATTTGTTAAAACAAAAACAAAAAAACAAAAAACAAAACAATTCTCACCCTCATTAGAAGACAGGGCTAATCCACAATCCTCAGATCAGCCATGGCAGCTCACTAGGCTGGATCCACACCTGTGTTAGAAAGGTGGGACCCTTGGGGCTGGAGAGATGGCCTAGCGGTTAAGAGCGTGGACTGCTCTTGCAGAGGACCCAGGTTTCGATCCCCAGCCACCCACACGGCGACCGATAGAACCGTCCTGTAACTCCAGTTCAGGGCAATCCAATCCCTCTCTGACCTCCGCAGCATGCACAACCACGGTGCACAAACCTGCATGCAGACAGTCATTCATACACGTACAAAAAGGCGGGACTCTTAAGCCAGGTGTGATGGCCAACGGACCTTTAACACCTTTAATCCTAGCACTCAGGAGTCATAGCAGCGCAGATCTTTGTGATTACCAAGGCCATCCTGGTCCTAACAAGAAGTTTTATAGTTCCATGGACAGGTTTTGGCTATGACCCGTGAAAGCAAAACCCTGGGTTCTCTAAAGACCCAAAAAAAAAAAAAAAAAGAAAGGCGGGACTCACTAGCTTGCTGAGTTCATTCACTCAGCAGGTTTTTAAATTGTTTTTACATTTATTTATCTACTTACTTATATGTTCATTTGTGGGGAGTTGGGGAGTGCACACATGCAACAGCATATATCTGGAAGTCAAAGGACAACTTGCAGGAGTGGGTTCCCTCTTTCTACCATGTGGATCCCAGAGATGGAATTCAGGTCATTAGGTTTAGTGAGGCCTTGATATTGGCACTATTTCCCCCAAGCAAAAAATGTTCAGAGCTTTCAATAGGTACCCACTGTATCTCAGCTCCCTGTATCTATAGACATGGATCTGGGTTCAAATCCCAACCCTTCTACTGACTTGCTGAAAGCGATTACAGCATTGTCTGTCAGGTTCATTTCAAGGTAACAAATATAATCAATTGTGGACATGTAGGGGACTCAGACTAAGTGCTTGATAAAGGGGAATTTGTAATGGTGGTCCTCAGCTACCCAAACAAGAGTGAGGGAGAGCAGATTTGACAAAACAACAGCAAGATGCCCAATGTTGACAATGAATACATTGTTTGGGCAGAGAAATGACCACAGCTGACATTTTATTTTACTTATTATTGTTGCTATTATTATTATTAGAGGAGTTTGAGGTAGGCTCTTATTCTCTAACCCATACTGGCCTGGAACTCACTATGTAGCCCAGGCTGGTTCCAAACTCATAGCAATCATCCTGTCTCAGCATCTTCACTGTTGGGGTTGTAAGCTTGAACTACCACACCTGGTGACTACTGTCATTTTTTTAATTTTTAAAATTTTTATTTTCGAGAATTTCATACTAAAGTACTGCCCTTGTGTTTTTTCATCCCTCTCTGTCCCCCACCAAATCCTTCCATGACCCCCCACTCCCTCTCATCCTTTATTATTGTTATATACACATACATACATTTATAGCTATATATATATATATATATATATATATATTATTCACTGAGTCCATTTAGTGGTCCTCCTGTTTATCTGGACTTAGAAGTGCCCATTTGGGGTTAGATAAGCTCTCCAGGAGCTAGTCCCTGGAGAAAACTGACTCTGTCCCTCGACATCTGTGGTTGTTTGAATGAGTGTCCCACATAGGCTCCAAGTGTTTGGACATGTGGTCCCCAGTCTGTGGTGCTGTTTAGGGTGGGTCAAGGAACTCTTTTTTTTTTTTCATTTTAAATTCTTTGATCTTTTTGAGCTAGTATATAAAGAAAATCCAGAGTCATTTTTACAGATTTTAGAGAATCCACACTAATACCAAAATAATGGATTATGTTTAAAATTGTGTGATCTAATTGGTAGAACATAAGGGTTTTTATCTGTGTGTATGCATATGTGAATGTGTGAAGACACACGTGAATACATACATGCATACAAATGTCAACATACAGATACATATACAAGCTGTTTTCTGGTTAATAACTTTTTGGTTTTGGTTTTGTTTTGCAAATTGATGTATGTTTTGATGTACTTTTTATAGTAAGATCAGGTATTATATTCGTTAAAAAAAGAAAGAAAATAATTACTCGGTTTGCCATACAAATATGGATTTGGTGCTAGGATCCACAAATGAGGGACATCATACATCGTTTGTCTTTCTGGGACTGTGTTACTTCACTTAGAGTAATAGCTTCCAATTCTATCCATTTACATGCAAATTTCATGATGTCAAACTTTTAAGAGGTGTGGCCATGCTGAAGGAAGCCAGTCACTGTGGATGGGCCTTGAGAGTTCTCAACCCTGGCCAGATTTCCCTTCTCTCTGCTTCTTGTGCCTGCTTGAAGATGTGATCACTCAGCTTCCGGTTCTGGACACCTGTGCCACCCTGCCTCCCCCACCCTTATGGACTTTAACCTCTGAACTCTAAGCTCAGATAAACCCTTCCTTCTGTAAGTTCCCTTGGTCATGGTGTCTTATCACAGCAACAAAAAAGTAGCTAATACATCGTCTAAGCAATTAATAACTTTTTTCTGTCTTTTCCAGACAGGGTCTCCTTGTAGCCCCAGCTGTCCTGGAATTTGCTCTGTAGACCAGGCTGGCCTTGAACTCACAAAGATCTGCCTGCCTCTGGCTCCCAAATGCTAGGATTAAAGTTGTGCACCACCACGCCCAGTTACTTTTAACCTAAGTATATATCATGGACTATATCCAACATACTACAAAATGATGCATTGTTTCTCTGAGGCCTGTATTTTTTTTTTTGAGACAGGGTCTCCCTTTAGTCCCAGCTGGATGCTCTTGCAGAGGACCCAGGTTTGATTCCCAGCACCCACATGTGGCTAACAACCATCGTAAATCCGGTTGCATGGGAATCTAAAGCCCTCTTCTGACCTCCTGTGTATCACACAACTTGGGTGTACTTACATACATGCAGGCAAAACACTCATATGCAAAATAAAAATAATAAATAAAAATATTTTTAAAACTTTGGTTTCAATCACAAATAAGTGTGTGTCAGTTGCTTTTGCTTTGCCAGATAAGGATATGGCGAGATGTTCCTTCAAAGAACCAAAGGGTGAAAGGTGGACAGATCGAATGGGGGTGTGATACACATGCCTATAATCCCAGGACCAGAGAGGCTAAGGCAGGAGGATCACAAGTTCAAGACCTGACTGTGATATATGGCAAGACCCTGTTCCCAAAAATATAATGTTTAAATATTTTATGTTATGTGTATGAGTATATTGCTTACATGTATGTAAGTGTACCCATGTCATGCAATGCCCACAGAGGTCAGAAGGGGGTGTCAGGTCCCTTGAAACTAGAATTATGGACTGTTGTGAGCTACCATATGGATGTTGGGAACTGAACCTGGGTCCTCTGCAAGAGCAGCCAGTGCTCTTAACCACCAAGCCATCTCTCTAGACCCTCAAAAAATATTTTTTAGTGTCTAGGGATGTAGTTCAGTTGGCAGAACACTACCTAGCAAACAGGCAACCCTAGACTCAGTCCCCAGCCCCACATAAATGAGACATGGTGGCGCACAGTTGCCACTCAACATCTCTGCAGTAGAAGCAGCATGACCAGGAGTTGGAGATCATCCTTGGCTGTACGGTGAGTGCAAGATCAGCCAGGCCCACTTGAGACCCTGTCTCAAAAAAAAAAAACAGTAAGATTTTTTTTTAGACAAGGTCTCCCTGTAGCTCCGGTTGTCCTGGAATTCACCATGTAGACCAGGCTGGTCTTGAACTCACAGAGATCTGCCTGCCTCTGCCTCCCAAGTGCTAGGATTAAAGGCATGTGCCACCATGCCCCACAGGTTTTTTTTTTCTTAATATTCTGCTACAATTTGGGGAAATGATGTTTGTTTATTTTGTTAAATCATAGGCCTTCTTTGCTGCTTTCTGTGATTCTAAAATTCATTCCCTAAACCCCAGCTCTGTCTGTAGAGCAAGGGAGGCGGAGGCTACACAGAACTCTGCTCTACAAGGATAAGGCTTAACTCTGAGAACCAGCAAAGGGCAGCCCTGAACACAAGGGACCCCTGAGGTATTCAGACACCACTTCCCAGAGGGCAGGTGGCCCAGGAGCTGTGTCGGCAGCCCTCCTCAGTGAGGCTGACACTGCTTCCTGGGAGGAGCAGCCACACTCTTGGACACGGTTAAATTTCATTTTTTTCCCATTGGGAATAACCAAGGCACTTCTGATGAACTGGGAATAACCAAGGCAATTCTGATGAACTGCTTCCTGTGAGGCCCCACCACTGTGTGAACACAGTCGTGTCCTGGGCTTTCTCTACACTTGGCCCTGACTCACTCACTACCAGGTATCTACCTCCTCTTTGGAGTCACTGCAGTCAGAAGCCCTTGTGCTAGAAGCACCACTTTCAGAGTTGCTGCCCTGAGCCCAGCTGGGGACTCACCACACACAACAGATAGACATGACTAACCCCATTTTATCACTGGTGTCATCATTCCGGGATGGAATGAGTCAAACTCATGGCAGGAGGTGGTTCTCAGGGTAGATGGTAACCAATCACCATGTGAACCACGTGGCATCTGTGGTGCGCCAGCAGCCCGTGTGATGTGGTGGGCAAACTTGGTTGGTTTGCCTGACGTTGATAAGAAAGGTAAACAAAATGTACTGTCTTTTCTATCAAAGGTTAAAAAAGACAAATTTCCATTAAACCTAATTAAATTGTAAAGAAGCCAATTGGCAGAAATACAAATTCCTCCGGAGTCAACATTTCCTGAAACCACAATGTAGGCTTAAGTTTCATTTCTCCCTAGAGAAACTGAGATGCTCTGCATTAGCTAATCGTGTAAGACAGTGAGGACAAGCTCTAACCACTCAGAGTGAGCACAGGACGGCTTTTCCTTATGGATAAAAGCACAGCAGGGCACACACACATGCCTCTGAGCTTGCTTGCTTGGTCAAACATGGCTACAACCCTTCTGCAGAAGTAAAATTTTTAGCCTTAACAAAATATTTGTTATTATGTATCATTTTCTTGAGACCTGTACCCCCAGATTCATTTCTTTTTCTTTCTTATATTTTACTTATTTTTACTTTATTCATATGTGTGTTTCACCTACATGTATGTAAGTGCCCATGGAGACCATAAGAGGACACTGGATACCCCAGGACTGGAGTTATAGACAGCGCCATCCCTGGGCAGGTGGGCCTGGTCTGTATGAGAAAGGTCGCTGAGCGAACCAGGGGAGCAAGCCAGCCAGCACTATTCGTTCCTGGTTTCTGCCTCAAGCTCCTGCCTTGAGTTCCTGGCTTGTCTTCCCTTGATGCTGGACTGTAACCTGTAGGAAGAAATAAACCCTTTCCTCCCCAAAGCTGCTTTTGGTCATGGTGTTTATCTAAACAACAGAGACAAAACTAGAGCGCCTGCAAGCACAGGGCCCAAGTTTGAGTCTCAGAACCCACATTAAAAAAAAGAAAAAAGGGCCAGGTGTGGTGGCGCACGCCTTTAATCCTAGCACTCAGGAGGCAGAGGCAGGCGGATGTTTGTGAGTTCAAAGCCAGCCTGGTCTACAGAGTGAGTACCAGGACAACTGGGACTACAGGGAGACCCTGTCTCGAAAAGACCAAAAAAAAGAAAAAGAAAAAAGAAAAAACAAACAGCCTGGGCATGGCGATGCACAGTTATAATCCCAGCACTGGGTGGCTGAGATACACAGATTCCTGGGGCTCAGGGGTCAGCCAGCCTCACCTTCTCACTGAGTTCCAAGCCAGTGAAAGATCCTGTCTCAAAAACAGGGTGGACAGAGCCTAAGAAACAACTTCCACATGCTTCCATACACACATATGTAAGTGTACCTGCATTGCATACACACTGACATATGTAGCACACACACACACACACACACACACACACACACACACACACACACAACATGCAGCTTTTCAGGACAACTTTCAAAGAGCCCTGGATCCCAGCTGAGGAAGGCACCCAGCAAGCTTGACAATCCCCCCAACCTGAGGTTGGGACTCCAAAGCTGTCCTGGGAACTGACCCATGGGCTTGCAGTCTGTTATGGATGTTTCATCTCCTCTTTCATTCCTGAAGTTTCTAACACACTTTCCCAAAGCCCACGCTGATTTTTCCCATTGTCCCATGGAAGTTGGACTACAGCTCTAATAGTTTAGCTAAAAGTCGTGCCATGCACTGAGAAAATCACCATTCAATTGGGAGAAGGATAGCCAGGTTCCATTGGAAGAAAATCTAATGCCGGGTGGGTACAGTGGTCCATCTTAATCCCAGTCTCGGAAGGTGGAGACAGGGTGTGGGGGGTGGTCCCCAGAAGGAGCTGGCCTGTGGGACTAGCCATACCAGTGAGCTCTGGGTTTGATTGAAAGACCGACCTACCCCAATGCATAAGGTGGAGGAGGAATCAATAAGAGGATGATTCCCAGGCCTCAGGTTCAGTCCTCCACATGCACATGTTTACATATACACACACTTGTGTAACCCTACAAATGCAAAGATGCATGGATATACATATATGCACACCACACATGCATGTGAAAATGGAGAGAAAAAATTCTGCACAGTACCTGTAATGGCCAGAAATCAGATGAATCCACCAGTGCCTAGCACAATGACTAACAAATGGTAGGCACTGTGCTATGCATGTTTGTATGTATGTGCATGTTTGTATGTATGTGCATGTTTTTGTATATGCAAATGCACGTGTTCATGTACATGTATGTATGGAGGCCAGAGCACAAACTCAGATGTCATTGCCCCAGAAACCATCCATCTTTTTTTGAGGCTGAGTCTCTCAGTGGCCTGATGCTTGCCAGCTGTGCCACACACTAGGCTGGCTGGCCAGCAAGCCCCAGAGGTCTGCCTGTCTTCCTTCCCAGATCTCTGAGATAAGCCCACTCCATGGCACCCGCTTTCTTTTATGTGGTCTCTGGGGACTGGATCCAGGTCTCCAGCCGCAAGGCAAGCAATTTACTGACTGAGCCATCGCCAAAGCCCTCAAAATCTTTACTGAACAGTGAGTTGATGGTGCCCTCAAGGGAGAACAAGCTCCTGTCACCACATTAGTACTGAAGGCAGGCGGACCTTAGCTCAACGCACAGAGAAAGGCACAGCCAACAGAGGGGCAGTGGGGGCCCAGGCACTTTCACATCCTGCTAGCTTTCCCAAAGTGTAGACAAAGGACATAGCAGCCTGGGATGGACCATGATGAGGAAACTGAAGCTTGGGGTTACACTTCTTGCCCAAATATCATTTCTAATGCCTGGTGGCCTATAAATAGAATATCTGCCTCAACTTCTTACCCCAAGTGCATTTGATTTTTTGTTTTCTCTCACTCGCTCGCTCTTGCTGTCATTGAGTGTGTGCGTGCACACGTGGGGCTTCTGGGGGGTGAACTCACCTGTGTGTATACATGCAGAGGCCAGAGGTGGGTATCAGGTGTCTTCCTCAATCATCCTACACAGTTTCTCATTGAACCTAAAACCCATTATTTTACCCAACAAGCCTCCAGGGCCCAGCTGTCTCTGCCCTGCCCCAGCACTGGCATGACAGGCACCTGCACCCCAACTTAGCTTCTATATGAATGCTGGGGCTTCAAGCTCAGGTCTTCAGGTTTGTGCACAAAGTGTTTTTACCCCCGAGCCATCTCCCCAGCCTCCCGTTCATTTTCAATAACTGGATCAGTACTTTGATACAGGAAATGTCCACCACTCAGAGATTCCAAGAACATATTTTCCCATCAAAGCAGCAAGCTGGGCTGGTGGTCCAGACCTGGGAACTGCATTCACACTAACCTATTCCCCATTACCACCCTGCCACTTAATAGAAGTGTGGACTTGGGGAAAGTAGTTTACCTCTAAGTAGAGAATATACATAAACCCCCAGTAGACTCTAGTCTTCTATCCTTCCTTCTCAGGACCTGATCTCCCTCTTCTGGCAAGAATGTGTAGACTTTCCCTTGGGGAACCACTGCCTGGGGCATTCTGTTTCAGGTGAGGTTAACTCAACCCATACCTCCGTCTGTGAGCACATGACCAAGACTGACCAATCAAAGCGTCCGTGCATGCATGGCCTCTGTGATTGGTCAACGAAGATCAAAACAGAGTCTCTCAACTGGGGACAGAGTTAACAGAGTGAGCCACTGAGAAAAGAGAAGCTGAGTGGGTCATGGGCACCCCTGAAACTCACTAGTCATCACTGGAGGATGACAACTGAGAAGTGCTTGAAAGGAAAGCAACTCAGAAGAGGACTGAAGGCCAAAAGAGAAAGAGACATGATGAGAATGATAGGATCCGCTCCTGCCTCCGGCAGCATCTACTCTGGAGTGGGATCAAACGAATCCTAAAACGCCACTTCCTGTGGCTGTGGAATGGGATGCAGTGGACTGCCACTTGGGATGGTTGATCTCAGTTGTCAGCTTCACGGCAGCTAGAATCATCTAGGAGACAAGCCTCAGGGCAAGGCTTCGGGAGATTCATAGACTAGGTTAGTTGAGGTGGGACAACCCATCCTAACTGGGCAGCACCATCCCTGTGAGTAGGAATCTTGGACTGAATAAAAAGGAGAGGTTGAGGGTGAACACCAGGATTCATCTCTCTCTCTGCTTCCTGGCTGTAGATACAATGTGACCAGATGCCTCACGCTCCTGCCGCCATGTGTTCTCCGCCATAATGGACGGCCCCCCTCCAACATGTGAACCACAGTGAAACCTTCCTTCCTTAAGTGCTTCTGTCAGGTATTTGTCACAGTGATGGAAAAGTAGCTGATACCTCCTGGCACCCACAGCGCACCCTGGCAGCATCAAGGCCTCCTCTATGTGCTCATCCAGGGTGTGACACACCTCTTTCTCCTCTGGATACTGAGCCCATGGAGCTGCTGCGCCCCTGAGGGTGGGGCTACTGGCTCCACCTGCTGGACTCACTCACCTTCTGCTCTGCTTCTATGTATTCTAGAGGATTTTCTGTGCTACATCCAGAGCCCCTTGGATCCTGTCACGGTCTCTTTAAAGTGCTGAGCTTCTGTATACTTTGCTGCTGCAGCTTTAATCCTCTGACCTTCAGGACATCATCCTTGAGCTGCTAGAACTGAATCCATCCCTCAGGAGTTTGGAGAATTTACACACTCAGGGACATCCATTGTCAGCGGCTGGTTTGTGGGTAAAAACACCTATTTTCCTTACCTGGAAGCAGGGCATATGCTGAGTGTAATTTATACCCCACAACTTCCCACAGGGCCAGGCTAAGCTCAGAATGTCTCCTGTAACAAAAGCCCTTTCCATCTTTCTCCACTTGTTCTTTGTCCTCTCTCATTCTCTACTTTCTGGGTCTTCCCATAAGAATTTCTTTTTGCTTTGAGAAGATCTCATATATTCATCTAGCCCAGGCTGGCCTCCACCTTGCTATATAGTTAAAGATGACCATGAGCCACCCGTCCTCCCGCCTCTACCTCCTGAGAACTGGGGTTCTCAGGGGTGCACCACCACACCTGGTTTTATGCAGTGCTAGAGACTGAACCCAGGGTTTCTCGAATGGTAGGCAAGTATTCTACCAGTCTAGCTACATTCTCAGTGTGGACCAGGCTGGCCTCCATCTCACAGAGATCTGCCTGCCTCTGCCTCCCAAGTGGCCAACAAAGACCTCTTGATAAATAACTTAGTTGCGCACAAATCCTCATCTCTAGTCTGCTGTTGGAAGAAGTCAGGCTAACACCCCTGTCCAGCCCCCACTCTTATTCTGGGAGAAAATTCCCATTCCTACTCCTTGTGCTTTGCTTAAAAAGCTGATGATCCAGGTCTGGCCAGTTTACTTTTTCTACACACTACCCTGGTGATTGGCTCAAGGATAATCACACGACTGGAATTAGTCTACTGGAACTTGAGCTCGTGGATTTTGCTATGGTTTTAGGGAAAAAGAAAACATGTTTAGATTATGGGTAGTTTCTGACTCTTGAGCTGCAAGTGATCAAGGGAGGAGAGGGTCTTCCTGGGAGGGAAGCTGGCAGGATTGGAACAGGAGGTGTGGGGTCTGGAAAGAGCCTGGATGGTGGCCTCGAAACAGCTTGGATGGTGGCCTTGAAACAGCCAGGATGGTGGCCTCATATCTGTGGATCTAGCTGTACCTGACCTTCCATGGGAAATTAATCTGTTCTTTAGCTCTCAAGTACATTTTCTTCCCATATCCACCTGTCTCACAATGACCCTATGAAACAGGACCCATGGCTATCCCCACTCTTTAGATGAGGAAACTGGGACTCACAGAGGTGAAGTTGCTTGCTCCAGATCACACAGACTTCAGATGAATTTGGGTCTCTGGACAAAGAGTCTTAGTGTGGGACTCTCCCACCACCCCATTTATCCATGCCCACAGTATCTAGCACAGAAGAGGAAGCCATAGGTGCCTGCTGGCTGGCTGGATGGATGGATGGATGGATGGACAGGTGGTGAATAGATGGAAAGATGGGAGGGAGGGAGGGAGGGAGGGAGGGAGGGAGGGAGGGATAGAAACATGAAGAAGTGCATTAGTGAGCGAGTGAATGGTAGGAATGGAAGGAAAAGCAAACAAGAATTTTGCTCTTTCCAGCACTTTTAACAGGTGAGAGATGCTCATATCTAGTGGGAAATAATCCCTCTAATTACAGTATCCTCGGGTAAAACTCTCAAGGACAGGGACGGGTGCTGGCTCGATCTGGGAGCCTAGAATGTTAAGATCTGTGTTTTTATTTCTAGAACATCCCATTTAATGACACAGTGGAAAACCCAAAAACCTTGGAAGTAAATCCGGGATCAAATCCATAGTCAATCACTTTGGAGCTACATGACCTTGAACCAGACAGTCGGATTCTCAGCTCTGTTCTCATCCATAGAAAAGAACAATTCGCAGACGCACTTTCCATTGGAGAGGAGACACACACCGCTTGTGCTCATTTCAACAGCAGCTCTCTTCAGTACATCTCTGTGCTCCTGATTCAGTCCCTCTCCCCTTTAAGACAGAGATGGCAATAGACCTTTCAATTTAAAGAGAGCTGAATAGTTCCAGAAGCCTTTTCACATAATGGCCACCAACCAGCTACCTCCCCAGAGCTCTGGGAGCATAAATGGGACATTACATAGGAAGTGCTTTGAGGGCCTTGGAAGGAGAGAGGAGAGAGAATCCGGAGGGCTATTATTAGACATGGGGGAGCAAGAGCAGGAGCCACACACGCCTCTCGTATAATCAAACTGACATTGAGGTTTACAGCGCATTGAACACTGCGTTCCAGTCCAGGGAGCTAAAAATGGAAACTTGCAAAAACAGCGGCAGGGTTCAAATGGGAGCAGGAGGGGTGTGTGCTAAGCGGCTGCCTGGGGGCTGCAGAGCAGCAAAGATGCTAGCCGGGGTTCTCGTCACCCAAGCTAGGACAACAGCCAGCCTCAGGGGGGCTGGGACCCGAGCTCTACCTGCCAGAGGCTGTCACGTGGGCACCAGAAGCTGCAGCTTGGAAGAGTCCGGGAAAGAGCCAGTCAGAGCGCCAGGCTGGCCTAGTGCAAATTATTTCATCCTCCAGGCCTCAGTAGCCCTTTCTGGAAAGTGGAGCTATTACAAGGTTTTGGGGGGGGGGGTGCTCATTAGTTAGTATGAATTAAATATCCTTTATCCAAAATGCTGGAAGCCCAAAGTGTTTCAGGTTTGGGATTTTTTCCAGATTCAGGAATGTTTGCATATGCATAATTAGATATCTTAAGGGTAGAAACCAAGTCTGTACAGAAATTTATATCTATGCTTTAGACACACCTTCAGTTCCTAGCCTGAAGGTAATTTGGTGCTGTCCTGTGGCAGGGCCATTATTTTGATAGCAGCCAGGTGTAGAATGAGGCCAGGTGTAGAATTTTCCATTTGTAGCATCATGTATTTATTGGGTGTTTTTTTGTTGTTGTTGCTGTTGTTATTTGTAGCCCAAGCTATCCTGGAGCTCACTACAAAGTCCCAACTGACCTTGAACTCATGGCAATCCTCCTGCCTCAGCCTCCTAAGTGCTGGGATTACACACAGGAGCCACCACATCCAGGGTTATCATTTCAGCATTCAAAAAATTTTTAGATTTTTGCTAGAAATATACCTCAGTGGCAGAGCACTTCCACAGCATGTGAAGGTTCTGCTGGTCCCCAGCTCTGAAAAGCAACTTTAATTTTTGATTTGGGGATATTTCTTAGAAAAGAAGCTGTTACAGTTTCCTTTCCATTGCTGAGACAAGCACTCTGACCAAAACCAACTTGGGGAGGAAAGGGTTTATTCGGCTCACATCTCCCACAGTTCATCACTGAGGGAGCCCAAGGCAGGAACTCAGGGCAGGAACCTGGAGGCAGGAGCTGAAGCACAGGCCATGGAGGAATGCTGTTCACTGGCTTGCTCCCCCAGTCCATGCTCAGCCTGCTTTCCTATACAACACACAAACAACCTGCTCAGGGGTGGCAAGGCCCACAGTGGGGTGGGCCCTCCCACATCACTCAAAATACCCCACAGACGTGGCCACAGGCCCAAGGAAGGAAATTCCTCAATTGAGGCTCCCTCAACCCAGGTGTGTAAAGCTGACGCTAAAGCTGTCCAGCACAGAAACACTAACAAGATGTTAGTGTGAGGCAGTGAGAGACGTCAGCCCAGGATGACGTCAGCCTGGTTCACCTCACCTTGCAGCCTTCTCAATCGTGTGCATGTGTGTGTATGTTTATATAAATATTTACATGTGTAAAAAGACATGTTGTAAGATGTATGCTGGTATATAAGCTTATTTATTTGTTAAGCACGTACTGTGTGCTGGGTGCTACCCCTGGTGTGAGGTTTCAGCTGTAAACAAACTAGATGAAGGCCCCGTCCCTCAGGGAACATCCATTCTACTATGTGGTTATAATAGTTATATTTACATAATGCTTAACAATGAACATTATCAAAATCTCTTTTCTCCTCTGAAATTCAGCTCATACAACCTACGAGCAACTCTGCTCTGATGTTTCCAATCTGCAAATCTCTTCCCACTGCTCCAGGGTAGGCTTTCCCTGGCAGTCTCCTTGGGGCATCCAGCTAAAAAGAAAATTAAAAATTAAATCTGGAAGTAGGCCATGGTGATGCACGCCTTTAATCCCAGCACTGAGGAGGCAGAGGCAGGTAGATCTCTATGAGATCAAGGCCATCCTGGTCTACATAGCAAGTTCTAGGCCAGCTGAGGCTATAGGGAGACCCTGTCCCAAATAAAAAAAAAAAAAAAAAAAGAATTAAAGCTGGGACTAAGAAAACAGGTCAGTCTGTAAAGAGCTAGTCACATAAGCATGATGACCTGGGTTTGAACGCAGCATCCATGTCAAGAAAAAACGTTAAAAAGTGAAAAGATGACATTGAGGTGTTGTTTGTGTCATTTTTTTCACTGCATATGACACTGTGACAATTCCTTCACTATAAAAATAGCTTTCTGGGGCTGGAGAGATGGCCTAGCGGTTAAGAGCACTAACTGCTCTTGCAGAAGACCCGGGTTTGATCCCCAGCACCCACATGGTGGCTGAGAACCGTCTGTAACTCCAATTCCAGGAGAACTCCAGTTCCAGGGGAATCCGACACCCTCTTCTGACCTCCTCCGCGGCATTGCATGACATGGGTGCACAAACCTACATGCAGAGAGTACATTCATACACATAAATAAGAAAGACTGCATCAGAAAATGGACTGAAATGGTGAATTGGAAAGGGGGGATGGGTGGGAGAGGGACACGGGTGTATATTCGATTAAGGCATATTTAATTGACGTGAGCCCAGCAAGTACCCAGTTTCACCTAGACACTGTCTACAGGACACATGGTGTTTTAGGACTTAGTAAAAGTAAAAGTAAACATGTGTATATTAAACAACATTGGTTTACAGAATCTGATAAAAATGGTAATGCATCTGAATTAAATGGAGATATAATTCGCTGTTGCCCACATTTGCTTTACATAAAAATCTGTAGAAGCAAGACTTTGGGATTGACACATACAAATGTTCTCGATAAGTTCTCTGTTGAACAGTATCAACCTGGGTTAAGCATTCTCGTTTAGATGGATTTTTAATTAACGTAAAAATTAGGATTTTGGCTTTTCCCAGTTAATCATATAATAGGGATAGTCACCCAAAACAACATGGGTGAATTTGCTGAAATCTATGCCTTGACTCAACCCTATAGGTTGCGGGTGGTAATGCGGGGGTACAAAACTGAGGACAACGGGTGTTCTGTCTTTTGGAGACTCATACGCTAAAACAAAAGGGGGGGGGGATACAGAAGACATGAAACCTTTTCATCAAAAAAAACCCTTGCACGAGATTCAAATCTTAAAACGAACTATGGGGGAAAGATTTGCATGTTCCAACAGGACAAACGTCACCATCTTAAAGGCTGAGAAAGAAAGATACAGGGGTTTGNCTACCCACTCTTTATATTGAGGAAACAGAGGACTCACCCCCCCCCCCCCCCCCCCCCCCCCCCCCCCCCCCCCCCCCCCCCCCCCCCCCCCCCCCCCCCCCCCCCCCCCCCTCCCCCCCCCCCCCCCCCCCCCCTCTGAGGTGAAGTTGCTTGCTCCAGATCACACAGACTTCAGATGAATTTGGGTCTCTGGACAAAGAGTCTTAGTGTGGGACTCTCCCACCACCCCATTTATCCATGCCCACAGTATCTAGCACAGAAGAGGAAGCCATAGGTGCCTGCTGGCTCGGATGGTGGATGGATGGATTGGACAGTGGTGAATAGGGAAGAGGGAGGGAGGAGGGAGGAGGGAGGGAGGGGGGGAGGGATAGAAAACATGAAGAAGTGGCATTAGTGAGCGAGTAATGGTAGGAATGGAAGGAAAAGCAAACAAGAATTTTGCTCTTTCCAGCACTTTTAACAGGTGAGAGATGCTCATATCTAGTGGGAAATAATCCCTCTAATTACAGTATCCTCGGGTAAAACTCTCAAGGACAGGGACGGGTGCTGGCTCGATCTGGGAGCCTAGAATGTTAAGATCTGTGTTTTTATTTCTAGTACATCCCATTTAATGACACAGTGGAAAACCCAAAAACCTTGGAAGTAAATCCGGGATCAAATCCATAGTCAATCACTTTGGAGCTACATGACCTTGAACCAGACAGTCGGATTCTCAGCTCTGTTCTCATCCATAGAAAAGAACAATTCGCAGACGCACTTTCCATTGGAGAGGAGACACACACCGCTTGTGCTCATTTCAACAGCAGCTCTCTTCAGTACATCTCTGTGCTCCTGATTCAGTCCCTCTCCCCTTTAAGACAGAGATGGCAATAGACCTTTCAATTTAAAGAGAGCTGAATAGTTCCAGAAGCCTTTCACAATAATGGCCACCAACCAGCTACCTCCAGAGCTCTGGGAGGATAAATGGGACATTACATAGGAGTGCTTTGAGGGCTTGGAAGGAGAGAGGAGAGAGAATCCGGAGGGCTATTTTAGACATGGGGGAGCAAGAGCAGGAGCCACACACGCCTCTCGTATAACCAAACTGACATTGAGGTTTACAGCGCATTGAACACTGCGTTCCAGTCCAGGGAGCTAAAAATGGAAACTTGCAAAAACAGCGGCAGGGTTCAAATGGGAGCAGGAGGGGTGTGTGCTAAGCGGCTGCCTGGGGGCTGCAGAGCAGCAAAGATGCTAGCCGGGGTTCTCGTCACCCAAGCTAGGACAACAGCCAGCCTCAGGGGGGCTGGGACCCGAGCTCTACCTGCCAGAGGCTGTCACGTGGGCACCAGAAGCTGCAGCTTGGAAGAGTCCGGGAAAGAGCCAGTCAGAGCGCCAGGCTGGCCTAGTGCAAATATTTCATCCTCCAGGCCTCAGTAGCCCTTTCTGGAAAGTGGAGCATTACAAGGTTTTGGGGGGGGGGGTCTCATTAGTAGTAGAATTAAATATCCTATCCAAAATGCTGGAAGCCCAAAGTGTTTCAGGTTTGGGATTTTTTCCAGATTCAGGAATGTTTGCATATGCATAATTAGATATCTTAAGGGTAGAAACCAAGTCTGTACAGAAATTTATATCTATGCTTTAGACACACCTTCAGTTCCTAGCCTGAAGGTAATTTGGTGCTGTCCTGTGGCAGGGCCATTATTTTGATAGCAGCCAGGTGTAGAATGAGGCCAGGTGTAGAATTTTCCATTTGTAGCATCATGTATATTATTGGGTGTTTTTGTGTTGTTGCTGTTGTTATTTGTAGCCCAAGCTATCCTGGAGCTCACTACAAAGTCCCAACTGACCTTGAATCGATGGCAATCCTCCTGCCTCAGCCTCCTAAGTGCTGGGGTTACACACAGGAGCCACCACATCCAGGGTTATCATTTCAGCATTCAAAAAATTTTTAGATGTTGCTAGAAATATACCTCAGTGGCAGAGCACTTCCACAGCATGTGAAGGTTCTGCTGGTCCCCAGCTCTGAAAAGCAACTTTAATTTTTGATTTGGGGATATTTCTTAGAAAAGAAGCTGTTACAGTTTCCTTTCCATTGTGGACAACACTCTGACAAAACAACTTGGGGAGGAAAGGGTTTATCGGCTCACATCTCCCAGTTCATCACTGAGGGAGCCCAAGGCAGGAACTCAGGGCAGGAACCTGGAGCAGGAGCTGAAGCACAGGCCATGGAGGAAGCTGTTCACGGCTTGCTCCCCGTTGCCTGCTCAGCCTTGTTCCATCAACACACATAACAACCTGCTCAGGGTGGCAGGACCCACAGTGGGTGGGCCCTCCCACATCACTCACAATACCCACAGACGTGGCCACAGCCAAGGAAGGAAATTCCTCAATTGAGGCTCCCTCAAACCCAGGTGTGTAAAGTGACGCTAAAGCTGTCCAGCACAGAAACACTAACAAGATGTTAGTGTGAGGCAGTGAGAGACGTCAGCCCAGGATGACGTCAGCCTGGTTCACCTCACCTTGCAGCCTTCTCAATCGTGTGCAGTGTGTGTTGATTTATATAAATATTTACATGTGTAAAAAGACATGTTGTAGATGTATGCTGGTATATAAGCTTATTTATTTGTTAAGCACGTACTGTGTGCTGGGTGCTACCCCTGGTGTGAGGTTTCAGCTGTAAACAAACTAGATGAAGGCCCCGTCCCTCAGGGAACATCCATTCTACTATGTGGTTATAATAGTTATATTTACATAATGCTTAACAATGAACATTATCAAAATCTCTTTTCTCCTCTGAAATTCAGCTCATACAACCTACGAGCAACTCTGCTCTGATGTTTCCAATCTGCAAATCTCTTCCCACTGCTCCAGGGTAGGCTTTCCCTGCAGTCTCCTTGGGGCATCCAGCTAAAAAGAAAATTAAAAATTAAATCGGAAGTAGGCCATGGTGATGCACGCCTTAATCCCCACATGAGGAGGCAGAGGCAGTAGATCTCTATGAGATCAAGGCCATCCTGGTCTACATAGCAGTTCTAGGCCAGCTGAGGCTATAGGGAGACCCTGTCCCAAATAAACAAAAAAAAAAAAAAAAAGAATTAAAGCTGGGACTAAGAAAACAGGTCAGTCTGTAAAGAGCTAGTCACATAAGCATGATGACCTGGGTTTGAACGCAGCATCCATGTCAAGAAAAAACGTTAAAAAGTGAAAAGATGACATTGAGGTGTTGTTTGTGTCATTTTTTTCACTGCATATGACACTGTGACAATTCCTTCACTATAAAAATAGCTTTCTGGGGCTGGAGAGATGGCCTAGCGGTTAAGAGCACTAACTGCTCTTGCAGAAGACCCGGGTTTGATCCCCAGCACCCCCAATGGTGGCTGAGAACCGTCTTTAACTCCAATTCCAGGAGAACTCCAGTTCCAGGGGAATCCGGCACCCTCTCTGACCTCCTCCGCGGCATTGCATGACACGGGTGCACAAACCTAAAAAAAAAAAAAAAAACACATAAATAAATAAAATATTTTTAAAAAATAAAGAAAAATAAAAAATAGCTTTCTGAATCATTCCAAGTAATTTGGGTTTCATTCATTCTAAAAGTTATGTGTATGTGTGTCTGTGTTTGTGTGGGGGCAGGTGTACATGGGTGCAGAGGCCAGAAGACAGCATTGGATCCTGGAGCTAGAAGTGGTTGTGTGTGAGCTTTCTGACATGGGTGCTGGGAACCAAACTCAGGTCCTCTGGAAGAACACTATATACTCTTAACCACCGAACCATTTCTTCAGCCTCCTGAAAATAACTTATATTTAAAAAAGAATCTTGCCTACAAAGGCACTACATGATCCTTGTAGAAAAATCAAACATGGAAAAGCAAGAAGTTATCCCTGCCCCTAATTTTTCTTGCTGAAAAAAAAAAATGGTATTTCAGAGAAAGTGTTTGTTGACATTCCTTACAGTGATTTTTTTGCATTAAATTATATAATCTCAGAGCTCAGGGCATCTAGAGGTTTTAAGCTTGCTCTTTGCAGGCTGTTCCACTACTTCCCTTGAGGCTACCCACTCTTAATTCCTATGTGCTTTCTAATGGTTAACACCATCTTCTTAAGGTTGGCAAACTCTTTTCTACAGTGCATGTACACCACTTCTGTCCTTTCCTGTGTGCTCCAGGCTTTCTTCACAGAGCTGGGAGGGGGGGAAAAAAAAAAAAGACAAAGCAAAACAAAGACAAAGCAGAGCCAAACAAACAAAAATCCAAGCGGAAGGGCTTGCTTCCCATTGGACGAGCTCTCTGTCCCCCGATTCCTCCCATCTCGGTGTCCCTTCCGGCTCAGAGTTCATCTCCGGCTCCTCCGGAAGCAGGAGAAATCTCACAGCATCTGGCTGTGCAGCCAGATGCCCTGACCTCCTTGGACACACTTCTCAATCTTCTCTTTGCCTCAGTTTCCTGAATTGAGAAATGAGGATAACAGGACGTAGATCTGAGATGCCGTGGGAATTAAATGAGTGCCAATAAATACAGAGTCTTTAGGTGTGTGCGTGTGTGTACGGGTGTATTTATGTGTGTACAGGTATGTGTATACAAAGTGTGTATGTGCATCTGGAGGTATTGTCCACCTAGTTTTTTTGAGACAGGGTCTCTCACTGGCCTGGGACTTACAAGTAACGCTAGAGTGGCTGCTCAGCAAGCTCCAGGGATCCTGTGTCTGCTCCCCAGTGCTGGGCTGACAGGCCTGTGCCTCATGCTCTGGGCGCTGGGGATGGAACACAAGTTCTCATGTTGCGTGACAAGCACTGAGACCAGGCACCTCCCCACCCCCAGGATTCTGTATTACCTACTTTTTGTTCCTGTGGCAGAAGGCCTGACAACTTAAGGAAGAATTTATTTCAGAGGGTTCAGTCTGTGGTGTTCGGCCCCAGGCACTCGGACAGGACCTCTGCAGCAGGAGGGTGTGGAGACACAAACCCAGACACACATACACATAATTTTTTTAGTTTTATTTATTTTTGTATGTGTATGAATGTACTGTCTGCATGTAGGTTTGTGCACCCGTGTCATGCAATGCTGCGGAGGTCAGAAGAGGGTCTCGGATTCCCCTGGAACTGGAGTTAAAGATGGTTCTCAGCCACCATGTGGGTGCTGGGTATCGAACCCAGGTCCTCTGCAAGAGCAGTTGGTGCTCTTAACTGCTAGGCCATTTCTCCAGCCCCACATACACAAAATTTTTAGAATGAATGAATGAAACCCAAATTACTTGTAATGATTCAGAAAGCTATTTTTATAGTGAAGGAATTGTCACAGTGTCATATGCAGTGGAAAAAAATGACACAAACAACACCACGTCATCTTTTCTTTTTTTAACTTTTTTTCTTTCTTTTTTACATTTAAAACATAACAGTAGCCAGTAGCTGATGGTGTATAATGGGTGTGTTTTTTAGTTAGAAGCTGGAGGGATTGCCCAGTTGTTAGGAGCACTGGTTGCTCTTGTAGAGGACCTAGTTTGGGTTCCCAACACACACATGTTGGGCAATGGTGGTTCCCTGCACCAGTTCTGCACAAGACCAAGCCAGTTAAAAGTTCCAGCATGGATCTGGGAGGGGCTCCCACAGTTCCAGCCCTAGCAGAGAGGCTGTCAGCAGTTCTTGACTGCTGGGAGAGGGAGAATCACATTCTTTCAGGATTGTGGCCACTTGCAGGTTCCCCATGCTCCAGTGGATGACCTCAAGCCTGTGTTCATATGGAAAGCACTAACTGGACTCAGTGGGCTAAATTTCATTTATTTAAAATGTAAAAAAATTAAAACTTCATTGAGCATACATACCACACTGCCATTATCTATTTGTTAATGGACATCTAATCTGGCTCAATAACCTGTAACTTTTAATGAAATAACATTAATAGTGATGACCATTTCCTGATTTTAATGGTATAGTCTTAGGACAAATAACATCCCAAAGAAAATCAAAAGAAGCAGAGGTCAAATATGCTATAGATGAGAGGGCGTGACAGCTCATTGAGTGAAGGTGCTTGATGACCTGAGCTTCGCCCCTCAGACCCACAAGCTGGAGGGAGAGAATGGACTCCTGTGACTCCCTGTGACTTCTACATGTGCACCAGATTGGACAGACAGACACACACACACACATACACACACACACACACACACACATAATAAATGAACAAGTGTAATAAAAACATAGAGGAGAGAATTCTTGAAGGGAGGCCATGAAAGCCACAGACATGATGAGAGACAGCAGTGAGCTCACCAGTTAAAGGAAAAGAGAGTCTACCTGAAAGGCTGGATGGACAGTAGGGAAGACATACTTGAAGGTGTGGTGCTCACCTGTAGAAGTTCAGAAGTGTGGTGGTCTTCCTGTGCCCCTTTTCTAAGCCTAGGGAACAATCTGCAGAAGAGAGGGCATGGTAGAATGTAAGGGCTGCAATTGGGGTGAATGGTGTAACTACAGCAATGTAGTCTGGACACTCATTTGATCAACTTGATTGAATATACAACCCCTCACCCCCCGCTGAATGGTGGGGCTGTGGGGGTTTGAGCACAACAGCCTGCAAATTGGTTTCATATGAAGGATGCTTGTACTCATGGATTATCACTTATAGCTAAAAAATGAAAAAAAAAAAAGAGAAAGATGCAGGACAGTTATGGCAAAATGCATGATCTGGGATGAGGTGGGGGTAGGGAGGAAGGGAAAGGGAAATATGCCTGAACTGAATTGGAAAATGATGTATGAAATGCACAAAGCATCAATAAAAAAAATAAAAAAATAAAAATAATTAAAAATAAATCAATTAAAAGCAAAAAAAATAATAATAATAAGTGTGGTGGTCTTGAACTCTAAAGAGAAGTAGAAGCCAACTGCATCGTCTGGGACCCAAGAATGATTGGATAGAACATGGGGCTTTACTTGAGTAGGGTACAAGACAGGAAGGCTCATGGGAAGATTTTCCTTGACTGTGTAAGTGTGCGTGGTGTACATATATGTTTCATGCATTTGAATGTGTGGGTCTGCAGTTGTATGCAGATGGGTGTCTGCATACATGTGACCAGAGCTTGGCGTCGGTATCTCACCACTCTATTTACTGAGGAAGGGTGTCTCACTGAACCCAGAACTTACCAAGTCAGCCAGTCTAACTACCCGGCATCCCTCAGAATTCCCTGTCTCTGTGTCCTGAGCACTGAGTCCCTGGTTCTTTATGTGGGGGCTAGAGACCCAAACTCAAGTTCTCATGTTTATACAGAAGCATTTTATCAACTGAGCATCTCCCCAGCCTCTCTTAGGAGGTTTTCATAGGCCTTAGAACAGAGCCTGATGCTTAGTATAATACTAACTCATTAGTTAGCTAGTTAATGGGTTGATTGCTCAGTTTGAGGGGGAAAGGATGTAATTTTATTTGTCTGTTTTCAATAAAGGACTACAGAGGGGTGAAACCAGACTGGATATCCTTTCAAAGGATCTTATCACATACAAGATTAATTTCCTCATTATTTCTGTTGTAGACTCTGCTTATCTCAAAGCATCTTAGACCTGTGGCACAGAATCCCCCACCCCACCCCCACACTCCACTTCTTCTGTGCCCGTTACCCATGTCCTCTAGAAATATTCTACATCGAGTTGTCTCCTTGACTCTGGTTTTTTGCTTCAAAGCTTTTCCCAAGCTGTAGAATGAACTTCCAGGGTGTATTCTGTAAGTACAGAGGGGACCAGACCCCAGGAGCAATCCTCAGCCTAGGGACCTTCAGACCACTGAAATAAACATGAACCCATCTCGCCCAAGCTCAGGAGGCTGGTTCTAACTGCACTGCCGGACCTCCTTAGCGTGGGCCTGTTCGATAATGAACCCTTGTCATTTCTCTGCCTTTCTGTTTCAGTCTGCCATTCTTGCCTTTGTGTGGTGTGGTGTGTGTGTGTGTGTGTGTGTGTGTGTGTGTGTGTACAGACGTGAAGGCCTGAGGTTGATATTATCTTCCTCAATCAGTTTCTGCCTTATTTGGGGAGACAACATCTTCTCACTTAACCCGGAGCCTACCCATCTGGCTGACCAGCAAGCCATCAAGATCTTCATGTCCCTGCTGAGATTACAGGCACTCACTGCCATTCCAGGCTTTGTACATGATGCTAAGGATACAAACTTGGGTCCTTGGGCTTGTGCAGCAAACATTCTGCCAACTGAGCCATCTCCCCAGCACCCATTCTTACATTCCTGTTTCGTGAGTAAACTAAACCCCAGCTACTTTCTTGTTTCATGAGTAAACTACACCCAAGCTTCAGTCTTGGGTCCTGCTTTGAAGGGAATCCAGACAAAGATCGTCATTCCTCACAGTGAGAGCCCTGTGAAGGCTGCATTGGACTCAGCAATACCCTACGCAGGTCCTCCATCAGGACCACTGACTTCCTCCAAATGCTGAGCGGATGGCCCTCAGCTCTCACTTCCCTACAGGGATGGCTTCAGCTACAGAGCTGTTTGACCTGAGGTTGTACCTCAGGGCTGCCTGCATCGGCATACCCAGTGGCATACTAGCCTCGTCCTCTATACCCAAGCTAGGACATTCCTAAGGCATCACCCAGTTTCAGGATTCTCTGGATGCTTGGCTAAGTTCCCATTTAGACTGCACTGCAGCTCTTGGCCCTGGCGCAGTCCTGGGTGGATCTTTGTACCCAAAGGTGTTGATCCAAATGCTCATCTTAACACCCTGCACATACAAGGATCTGTCTTCTTCACATAGAATTTCTCTGCAATGCGGGCCAGGGCCTTGTCCATGCCTAACTCACAAACATTAGTGTATGCTAATGGGTTGGTTGATTGATTGATTGATTGATTGATTGATTGATTGATTGACTGACTGACTGATTTACTTGGTGGTGAAGGAGCTCTCCACAGAAACACTCCTAGTCTCATCTGTGACTTCAGGCTAAGTGAAACCCTCTTTCCGCCTGTTCTAGCATCTCTCCACCTTTGGGATCTGAGCACGTCAGTGTCTCTAGATTGTAGCTGCCAGAGACCTGAGTGGAACCAAGTCATTTCCGAGCTCCCATCTCCTAGGCTTTCGCCTTCCTCCCAACACAAACCCAAAGCTACAAAAAAGCAAAAGACAAGCCTGTCTAGGAATACTCTACGCCAGCAGAAACCCAATGGTCAAACCCAACCTACTCAAGGTTCAGATGGCTTTTGGAAGAAAGTCTAGATGTACACACAGGAAATAAAAGCCAACTGCAAAATGTACCTAGGGCCGAAGGTAAATAGTCCATTTTCCACGGACCTACGTTCTTCTATGTATGATTAATTGTCCAAAGCTAGGAACTGATGGTGTTGTGACTTCAGCCTGTGGAGGAGGACTGGCTGCACCTGACCCACGCTCCAACAGCACAGATGTGGCAGACAAATGGTGGCTGCCTGTGGACTGACCAGGGCAGCAGCATCTGCTTGGGATGAGGCCACAGCAGGTCAGCCTTGTGGGAACAGCAGCCAGCCACGATGAGCGAACTCTGAAGATTTCCTGCCTCTGAGTAATGAGGATATGATGCTTAGGGTCTTGTTTTAGAAAGCAGTCCACCTGTCAGACACAAGCGTCAGACTCTGTAAATAAGCAGACCCCTTGAGCAGCAATTTGTCTTCTGAAACTGCATCCCAGTGTTAATTTATTTGCAAGGATGCTCATCAAAGCACTTTTAAAATAATGACAAAAGACTGGAAATAACCTAAATGTCCTCACTAATAGAATTTGTTATATAAATCATGGTCTAACATGTCAAGAAAGATGGTCATTAAAACCTATGCTGTGGGGGCTGGGAAGATAGCTCAGTCAGAAAGTACTTATTGCACATGAGGACCTGAGTTCAAATTCCCAGCACTCATGTGTGGTGGTGTATGTCTATAATACCAGGAGTAGGGCAAAAACAGGTGGATCCCTGAAGTGCATTGGCTGTCCAGCCTTCCTGAATCAGTGAGCTCCAGGTTCAGGGATTGACCTTGTCTCAAAAAAAAAAAAAAAAAAGAATAAGAAGGAGATGATAATGAGAAGAAGAAGGGAAGGAGGAAGAGGAGAAGAGGAGGAGAGGAGGAGAGGATGAAGAAAGAGGAGAAGAAGAAGGAAGAAGAAAGAAAGAAGGATAGAGAGAAGAGAAGAGAAGAAGAGGAGGAGGAGGAGGAGGAGGAGGAGGAGGAGGAAGAAGCAGAAGCATGGGGGCTGGTTACATGGCTCAAAAGTTAAGAACATGCTCTTATAGAGGACCTGAGTTTGGTTCCTAGCACCCACACTGGGCAGTTCACAATAGCCAGTAACTCCAGCTAACTCCAGGGTATCCAATACCCTCTTCTGGCTTCTGCATGTACCTGCACTCATATGTACATACTCTCAAAACACACACACACACACACACACACACATACACATAATAAAAAATAAAGTAACATCTACATAAAGGTGGAGAGCATTCAAGGAAGATCCCCAACATCAACCTCTGGTCTCCACACATGTGCACATAAACAGGGAACAGCGGTTGATTCTGGTCTTAGAGAAAAATATGAGTCTGGACTGGGTTAGGGGATCACTTAAGGACACACAGCTGAGTGGTCGGTCTGAGATTCCAACCACATTTGTAGATGCTGGAGACAAAGCTCTTGATCAGGCCCTGTCTGTGACTTTAAGGTGTCTTTAATTATGGTGGGAAATATCCAGGTATCCTAGTTTCCTTTCTGTTGCTGTGATAAAACACTCTGACCATAAGCAACCTAGGGAGGACAGGCATTATTTGGCTTATACTTCCAGACCACAGTCCATCACTGAGGGAAGTCAGGCCAGAAACCAAAGCAGGAACTTGAAGTCGAAACCTTGAGAAAATGCTGCTTGCTTTCTTGCTTGCTCACAGGCTCACGGTTAGCTAGATTTCTTATCCAGTCCAGGAGCAGCTGCCCAGGGAACGATGCTGCCCACAGTGAGCAGGGCCTCCTACATCAATCACTAATCAAGCAGCCCCTCCCCCAACAATCCACAGACCAATCTGATCAGGGTATGCCCTCAATTGAGACTCCTCTAGACTGGGTCAAACTCACAGTTAAAGCTATCTAGGCACCACAAAGTGACATTAAGTGAAAAAAGGGGGAGGGTCCCAAGTGAAATGACATCATCAAGGTCAGAATCATGGGAAAAAGCAGGACCCTAAAGCATTACCATAATTGGGTCTGGTGAGTGGGAGCCAAGGCGATCCCCCTTCCTGATCTTTTTCTGTTTTCCAACATTTCCAAAGTGAGCATCTATGATTTTTGTCTTCGACAAATATTAAAAATGATATTCCATCCCACTTACTGAAAGAAATTAACAAAACACTCTTGTAAAGGACACAGTGACTTGTGGTTCAGGTATGTTCTAATTACGCCTGTTTGTTCCATCGCTGATTTCCCCAGCCTCCAGACCACTTACACAGCAGGATCCCACGCTCTCCAGATCAAGAGCTCTTTGCTGCATTTCCCGCTATGCCTGGTCCTAGCCCAGCTCCAGCGAGGAACAATCCTTGTACTCTCCCAGTCCCCTCTTTTCAAATGGAGAATTCCACACATAAACAGACTATGATTATCCAGAAGGAATGGAAAGAGCAGCGGGAAGATTTGTTCCTCTCCATTTTCAGGGAAGAAAATTGAACTTCCAAAAAGCATGCTGCTCAGATGAAATTCAACACGTGCACAACTCCACTCTCCCTCCACACACCTCAACACCCACAAAGACGTTCATGTCTCACACCAGCAAGGTGAGTCAGGAGTCTGACCTTGTACCAGACCCATTTGCAAGCCCAGGGTCTGCATGCCTTTCCAGGACTCTCTGCAAATGGCCTCTTCTGAACTAAAACAGCAACCAATGGTTTTAAACCAAACACATTTCAACTTGCTCCAAAGCTTCTCTCTGTGTACACCTGTCACCCACGTGACCTTGAGCTGGTCACGTGACCTTAATTGGCTGAGTTTTCACTAACCAGAAATGATGGTCTCTTCCCATGAGGATGTAGGAGTGTGTATTAGTCAGTTTCTGTTGCTGTGATAAAGCACCATGACCAAAGGAACTTATAAAAGGAAGAGTTTATTTGAGCTTACGATTGACAATTCCAGGGAATTAGAGTCCATTGTGGCGGGAGGCGTGGCGGCTGGAGAGGCATGGTGGCTGGAGCAGCAAGCCGAGGGTCACATCTCGCAAAGAGCACAGGAAACAGAGAGAGCAGCTGTAGGCCATGAGGCCTGCCCCCCAACAACGCACTTCCTCCAGCATGGCCACACCTTCTAAGACCTCCAAAAACAGTGCCACCAACTGGAGACAAATGTCTGAATACTTACAGCCTATGGGGGACACGCATTCAAACCACCACATTCCACTCCCTGGCCCCCATAGGCTCCTATATAAAATGCAAAATGCATTTAGTCCGACCTTAAAAGTTCCCACAGTCATGGGGCTGGAGAGATGGCCTAGCGGTTAAGAGCGCCGACCGCTCTTGCAGAGGACCCGGGTTCGATCCCCAGCACCCACATGGCGGCCAAGAACCGTCTGAAACTCCAATTCCGGGAGAACTCCAGTTCCAGGGGAATCCGAGACCCTCTTCTGACCTCCGCGGCATTGCACGACACGGGTGCACAGACTTGCATGCAGACAGTACATTCATACACATACAGAAATTAATAAAAAAAATTTAAAAAAAAAAAAAGTTCCCACAGTCTGGGCTTCGATTGGGGTTAATGGTGAAACTACAACAATATAGACTGGACACTCATTTGATCACTTGATTGAACATACAAGCCCCCCCTTCAGGATGGTGGGACCCATGAGCTGTGTGGGTTTGGGCACAACTGCTTGCAAATTGGTTTTACATGAAGGATGCTTGTACTCACAATTATCAACCTAGTGTTAAAAAAAAAAAATGAACAAAACAAAAAAAAGCAAAGATGCAGAAAACTTATGGCAGAATGCATGATCTGCGATTGGTAGGGTGGGGTGGGGGGGAAGGGGAGGGATATAATGCCTGAACTGAATTGGAAAATGATGTATGAAATACACAAAGCATCAATAAAAATAAATTTAAAAAAAAAAAAAGTTCCCACAGTCTTTAACCAGTCTCAATGCCATTCAAAAGTCCACAGTCCAAAGTCTCCTCTGAGCACTCAGGCCAGTCTCCCAAACTGTAAGCTCCTGTAAAATCAAAAGACAAATTACATACTCCCAACATACAGTGGAACCGAATACACATTCCATTCCAAAAGGGAGGAATAGAGCATAGTGAGGAAAATACTGGACCAAACAAGACCGAAAACCTGCAGGGCAAACACCAAGTCCAGTAGCTCCACATGCAACTTCTGGGACTTGACTTCCAAAGGGCTTAGATGGCTCAGCTCTTCCAGCTTTGCTTGCACATAATCTCTTTCTTAGGCTGGTACCACTCCCTGTATGCAGCTTCCTTGGCAAATATCTCACAGGCTGGGATCTTGAAAGTCTTCTTGGGGTCTCCGCTGCCAACCAGGCTTCACATTCACAGCTTCAAGCAATGGCCTTCAGGGCCCTTTATGCAGGGACACCCCTGCTGCACTCTGCCTGACCTTGGCAGCTCTCTGAAACCGTGGAGGAAGAACTGATGACCTCTTCACTCTTGAACTTCATGCCTCTAAAGCCAGCACCACTGAATAAAAATTGCTGAATCTGGCTGCAAGTTCAGGATGGACTGCTGGCCTATTTCAACCACATTTGCAACTTTTCTCTGCCCTGGACTTGCTGGAGGATTACTGGGTTGGTCTTGCCCTGAGGTACTGATTCTTTTGTTTATCTGTAATCTCGAGGTCTCTCCTTAATTGATTTAATCTCCTTATGAAAGGGAGCCTCTCCTTCAAATGCCTTGGCCCCACCTTTAATCTTCCTAGTGCAGTTATCAGATCCAAACTGTACATTCTGCATTTCTTTCTGCCCATTGCTCTTCTCACTGTAAGATCTGCCACAATATTCACCATTAAAGGCCACACCACCATTTCTACATTAGGCTGTTCTGAAATATCCTCCCGCCAAAGACATCAGTCCATTGCTTTTCTTTTTTTTTTTTCTAAATTTTATTTATTTCTGTATGTGTATGAATGTACAGTCTGCATGCAGGTTTGTGCACCCGTGTCGTGCAATGCCGCGGAGGTCAGAAGGGGGTGTCGGATTCCCCTGGAGCTGGAGTTCTCCTGGAATTGGAGTTTCAGACGGTTCTCGGCAGCCATGTGGGTGCTGGGGATCGAACCCGGGTCCTCTGTAAGAACGGTCGGCGCTCTTAACCGCTAGGCCGTCTCTCCAGCCCCAGTCCATTGCTTTTCAACTTAGCATCAGGCAAGCATTTGGGCTGTGGGCAAACTGCTGCCAGACTCTTTATCAAAATATCCCAGTTGCTGCCTAAGTCTTTATTTTCCCCTGGAACCACATCTTTTGCAGCCATGCTTTCTTCCAGGCCTCCACTAGAATGGCCCTTTAAGCTCTGCTTACAGTAGTCAACAGTCTTTCTAGCCCAAAGTTCCAAAATCTTCCACATTTCTCCAAACATCCTCATGGTCAGGTTCTTCACAGCCAACAGCCCACTCTCTGGTACCAAATTACTGTATTAGTCACTTTTCTGTTGCTGTGATAAAGCACCATGACCAAAGGAACTTATAAAAGGAAGAGTTTATTTGAGCTTACGATTGACAATTCCAGGGAATTAGAGTCCATTGTGGCGGGAGGCGTGGCAGCTGGAGAAGCATGGTGGCTGGAGCAGCAAGCCGAGGATCACATCTCACAAAGAGCACAGGAAACAGAGAGAGCAACTGTAGGCCACGAGGCTTGTTAAAACTCACTAAGCCTGCCCCGCAACAACGCACTTCCTCCAGCACGGCCACACCTTCTAAGACTTCCAAAAACAGTGCCACCAACTGGAGACAAATGTCTGAATACTTACAGCCTATGGGGGACACTCATTCAAACCACCACAGAGTGACAAATGAGATCAATAAGTGAAGTGGAGTGACTGACATGGTGTGGCTATCAGTGAGGCTGTACTGCTGATGGTGTGGCCCAATTAACAGGGACCAAAGAAATTTGTGGTGTGGGGTGTGTTTTGACTCAGAGACCTTGTGAGTTTCCTGTTGCTGATGTAACTGATTATTACAACTCAGTGGCTTAAAAAATATCCAGTCAGGGGCTGAAGAGATGGCTCAGCAGCTAAGAGCACCAACTGCTCTTGCGGAGGACCCGGGTTTGTTTCCCAGAACCCACATGGTGGCTAAGAACCATCTTTAATTCCGGTTCCAGGGAAATCCGACGCCCACTTCTGACTTCCATGGCATTGCATGGCACAGGTGCACCAACCTACATACAGACAGTACACTCATACACATAAAAAAATAATAAAATAAATTTTAAAAGATTAAAAAAATCCAATCAAGTCACCAGCAGAGCTGTGTTCCTTATGGGTTTATGGAGGAAAACCTGCTTTCCAGCTTCTAGAAAGTTCCAGGCTGCTTTCCTACTGGTCACTTTCTCCATCTTCCAAACCAGCAGGGTAGTGTCTTGAAATCTCTCCTCTTCTCTTCCTTCCCCCTTCCTCCTCTCTTTCCCACCCCTTCTTCTCTCCCCATATTTTTTTTTGGATTCACCAATCCATCTTACACTGACCCTCAAAAATCCACTATAAGGGCTGGGTGTGTTGGGTGCTTGATTAGCATGCATGGAGCCCTGGGTTCTCCCCAGACTGTATAAACAAGGGCGTGGCAGCACCTGCCTGTAACCTAGCACTCAGAAGGTGTAGGTAGGAGGATCAGCAGTTCGGTGTCGTCCTTGGCTAGGTTGGAGCTGGGGGTAGTCTGCACTCATAAAACCTTGTCCAAAAAGGAAAGAAGAAAGAAAGAAGCAAGCAAGCAGAAAGAAGGAAGGAAGGAAGGAAGGAAGGAAGGAAGGAAGGAAGGAAGGAAGGAAGGAAGGAAAGAGAGAGAGAAAGAAAGAAAGAAAGAAAGAAAGGAAGGAAGGAAGGAAGGAAGGAAGGAAAGAGAGAGAGAGAGAGAGAAAGAAAGAAAGAAAGAAAGAAAGAAAGAAAGAAAGAAAGAAAGAAAGAAAGAAAGGAAATAGAAAAAGGAAGGAAGGGGAAAGAAAGGGAAGGGAAGAAAGAGAGAGGGGGAGAAAGGGGGGGCAAAGGAGAGAAGGAAACCCACTATGACCATCCCAGCTAAAAATGAGACCCTTCACATTATCTCCAAAGCCCCTTTTGCCATGTAAGGTAGAATATTCCTGCATATTCACAGGCTTCTGTGGTTAGCATGTGGACACTTTTGGAGCAGTCTTTGTTCTACTTACCACAGAGATAATAAAGAAAATTGTGACCACCAAACATGACACTGTAACCCCTGCCTTCTCAAGGGCTTGTCCCTTGGTTGGCACATAGTTCACTGAACATGTACCAGATGCCAGGCTCCCCAGAGAAACCCCAATTTGTGCTAAAGAGGATTGTGAAGTTGGAAGATCTTTCCCAGGTTAATAACCAGCCCATCTGAGATATATATGTTTGCATTTTCCAAGAAGTAGTCCACTACGTTAAAACATCTCTTTAAAACTCTGACAGCCAAATGCTGTCATGTTCACGATGTGCTAAGGTCCAGGAGACCCTGTGAGTCACCACCAAGGCACAGAAAGATAATCCTAGAAGCAAGTGAAATTTCCCCTGCAGCCCAGGGTCCTTGAAGACCCTGAGCTGAGTGGTCAGTGACTTTGAGAAGAAGAAGTAGCACTTGGTGGTCGAGGGCATGAAATTCAGGGGCTCATAAATTCAAGTCCTACCCAGACACTTGCTGGGCAGTGTGTTCGGAACCTGGTACAAAGTATAAACTCAAGTTACAACTCAAACCCAACCACGCAGTCTGCCACTGAGGAACAGCTGGCATTATTATTTCTATTTCCCTCTCGTCAGCAATGCTCTGGTGGGAGCTGCCAGTGCCCCTTTCCTCTCAGTACCTGATCAGTTCCCACACATTCCTCAGCCTCTTCTAGCTTAACACTTCCCTAGGGAAACCTCCCCAACCCTGAGAGAAGACATCCGGTCTCCTGCTTAACATTCTCATAAGACCCTGAATTCTCTTTGTAGCCATAATCCCAATTATGAAGTAATTATTTATGTAATAATTTGTTTGATCCCTGACTTCTTCAACAATGTGAGCTCTCCAAGGATAGCAGTTAATTGGGACCATGTAACTGATTCTCTCTCACAGGATCAAACATGTCACTTCTAGGCAGAAGCACTGCAAAGTTGGCATGGTAACTCCATAGTTAGAAACTTCCCTATAGCAACAGGGCCGGCCAAGGGTCCATCCACCTGGGCCCCTGGGTAACTGTGCAAAGAGCGCCCTCTGCTGATCATGTTGGGTATGTGTCACATAAAAAAGGAAAAACATCTTAACAAGGTTAGAACTGTAAACTTGGCCTATCCTAACCAATACATTATATTCACAGCATTCAGCACAGTGTGGAATGCATAGAAATAAATGAAAATACAAACAGACATCAGAGTCTGTGGTATTCCCCCACCAGTGGGGACAGATCTTCACTATCAAACTAGGTCACTGGTTAATCTAGAAAGTGAAAGGCCAGAAAAGTACTGAAAATAAGTGACTGGGGAGTGCTCGGGCACAACTGGAGCATCTTCATCACCCCTGCAAGGCTCAGAATACATCACAGAAGAGGGGCAGAGAGAGTGTAAGAGCAGGAGGATGGAGTGGAGTGGTGCAATCTTCTGGACATGATATGGCCACTGTGCTCTTGAACTCACAGCAGCTGAGCTTACCTGCACAAGACAAGACTGGGCCCATTATCCCATCATCATTCTGTCATGGAGTGGGGACAGCTCAGGACACACACACACACACACACACACACACACACACACTTATTTAGGATCATAAGCAGTTAATAGTTGGGAGGGAGGGAGAGACTTCCTCCAGTGGTACAGTTACTGATAAGGTGCCCATGCCCCCCATGCCCCTGTAAATACCCCCTGCCCATGCTCCTGTAAGCAGCTCTGATTAAGCTCACTGGTTCATCAAAAATTGGAAAGTAACAAATTGGGGGGAAGGGGCTAGTTGGGATGGAAGAAGGGATCAGCCAGAGGGAGGGAACTAGAGACAGTAATGAAAATAAATACGATTAAAATACATTATATGCACTTATAAAATGCCATAATGAAGCACATTATTAGATATAATTAACACATGCTATTAAAATTCTTTAAGTGAAGGACCAGGATCTCTGTCACAGGTCTGGCAGCTGGAAGGCAGCTCTCTGAACTTGAAGCTGCTACATACAGGTCACACAAACACTCAGTGACTCTAAGCACAATTAGGTACTCAACAGATTGGGAAAACCCACAACAACCCAAGCCATTAGTTACAGAGCATTGTTTAGAAAGTGTTTCAATTTATAATATTTATGAATTGATCTGTAGGAACTGCTCATCAATATAACTAATTGGCTTTATGGCTTTGTTTGCTTGGCTGATGCTTTGGACTCCTGTTTTCGGGGTCCTAAAGAAAATGGGAACTCTGCTGGCCATGGGGGTACACACTTTTAGTCCCAGTAGTCAGGAGGCAGAGGCAGGTGGATCTCTGTGAGATCAAGGCCAGCCTGGTCTACATAGGAAATTCCAGTTCCAGGCCAACTAGGACTAGAGAAACCCCATCCAAAAAAACCATACACAAATATACATATATGAATACATATGTAGATAAATGTAGTAAATAATGAACCCCTTGGTTATTGCATGTCTTTCATGTGCACCCCTGTGAGGGAAGCCTTGAACTTGACAGACATGACCCTGTCACTGTAGACTCACAGGAGCTACTACCTCCAGGAGACCTGACTATCCCAATATGGTGATATGGTTTGGTTTTGTTGTTTTTTTTTGTTTTGTTTTTTTTTGTTTTTTTTTTTGCAGTACTAGGACCTTAACCTAGGGCCTTGTACATGCTACGCATGTGCTGTTCCGCTCAGCTATATCCCTGGCCCGCTTTTTCCTTTTATGTTTTGAGGCAGTCTTGTAGGAAGATCCAGTTTAAATTGCAGGCTAGTTCTCAGCTAGCATGCCTCAGGGCACCTTGTGGCCAGGGTCTGACCCCACCCCAAGGAGGAGCAAACAACGTGGCCTAGGTGCATGATGAGGTGGGGCAATGGTGTGCGTGCAGAGTTGGGGGACCTATGATTGGCTTAGTGCCCACAGAGGCCAGAGGATGGCATCAGATCCCCTGGACCTGGAGTTATAGATGGTTTTGAGCCACCATGTGGGTGGCTGGAAACCAAACCTGGGTCCTCTACAAAAACAGCCAGTGCACTTACCTGCTGAGTCATCTCTCTACCCCCAGTGAATACATTTTAAAAGCTTAACAATGAATGAATGGAATGAATGAATGAATGAATGAATGAATGAAAACACTAGGCCTGAGAGATGATTTACATCAGCGCCTGTATGTGATAAATGGAAGATGAGGCTCAGGGAAGCGCTTGTATGGAGAGAGTTCCCTCTCCTTATCCCACTTCTGGTTTGTTCTTCAAAACTTTCCATCCTACATTTGAATGATGAGTAGTTGACCTTAATTCCAGTCTCCCTCTTCCTTCCCTTCCTCTTCCACTTTTCCTTCTCTAGGTGGACAATCTTCTTCAATGTACCATAAATTCAGGCATTAGAAACAGTAACATTTTGTGATGGTTTTCTTATCTAATTGATGGGATTTATAATCACTATGGAAAAAGGCTCTAATCAAATCTGCCAGGGATTAGCTACATTGGGTTAACTGAGGAGGGAAGACCAACCCTAAATATGAAGGGCACCATCCTGTGCAGTGGGGTCCTGGACCAATTAAAAAGTAGAAAGCTAGCCCCCAGCACAGGCATCTCTACTCTCTGCTTCCTGACACACCGCCATTTGCCTCCTGTTCTTGCTGCTGGGCCAGTTGCACCATGATGGACTGTGACCCCAGAAACTGTGAGACCCAATAAACTCTTCAGTTTGTTTTTAAAGACAGACTCTCAGGGAAGCATTCTAGTTGGTCTACCGTGGGTCTGAAATCATTTCTGGACCAATCACCTGGGATGAAAGGTGGAATCTGAAAAGAATAACAGCTTTCTTAGGGCCCTTGTGATTAAAGTGCTGAACTGGGGTGGGACCTGGCTTTAGTTAGAAAAAGTATTTTCCTGGAAATAAATCTGTGTGAATAATCCCTTCTTATTAGGACAGCTCTAAGATCTGAACTCCTGATAAAGTAGCTATGGTTGAAAGTGGTTAACAGTGTTCCTTTTTTCTTTCTTCTTTATTTCTTTTTGATGATGGTTTAGGCAGGGCTGGCCCTACTCTGAAGCTGCCTGGGGCAGTGGAAAAGCATGCTCCGCCCGCCCCCGCGGGGTTCAGCAAAGGAACTGGGTTTGGAGGCAAAGCAGCTCACAATTAGCCCCTCACCTCAACCCTTGGCCTCCCAACCTTACTGTCAATGGAGACAGTGGTCCTATGGGAAACACACATGGGCCTATGGATGGACTCCCATTGCCAGCACAGCTGAAAAGCATCTCTATATCACACAGTCACTCTGGCTGCCATCAGAGCAGCTCTCGCTGGCTTCACAGATGGCAAATGGAAGGCTTGCCCCACCCCTTGCTCCCTAGCCTGGCTGCTTCCACATTCCTTGACTATAATGCAGATTCAGAAACTGGCACTTGGAGCCAACCCTTGCTAGGCACAGCAGGGTGGGCAAGGCAGAAGGAGAGCTGGCAAGGATGGAGGCAGGGGCTATTTATTTTATGCTGGCCCCGGCAGCCTGGAAGGCGACACGAAGAGTGGGCAGCAAGTTCACAACAGATGACAGAGCTCTATCAGGTAAGGGGAGGCTGAGGGGAAGGCCAGGAAAATTACAGACCCGTTGCCAAGTCAGGGACACCTGCATCTAATTTAACATAAGGAGGACTTTTATGGAAAATCACAACCACCTTGCCCAGAGGTAGACTCTCACTAAATCTAGACTAGTCTGTCTCTTAAAGCTCTCTCTCCAACTTTCCCTTCCTTCCATCCCAAGCCTGCCCACTCTAAACTGCCTCTGCTGGAGACCGGCAGCTCCCTCCCAAATGCTCAGTCATGCCGCTTCATTTATTATCCACCTAGTGACCAAAGTGACCTTTCTAAGTTGCAGTTCATGTCCCACTTCTGCTTAAAGCCCAGCAATCAGGGCTAGAAAGACCACTCAGCCAATAACAGCCAGCACCCACATCAGGCAGCTCACAACCACCTGTAACTCCAGCTCTGGGGATCTGATGCCTCTAGCCTCCAAGGACACTGCTCATGTGCACGACAGACAGACAGAGGGAGGAGAGAGAGAGAGAGAGAGAGAGAGAGAGAGAGAGAGAGAGAGAGAGAGAGATTACAATAAAATAAATCTTTTCCCAGCAGTAGCTCATTCAAATGTAGAATACCAAACCCTCTGCAACAGCCCCACAACAGCCCCAGCTCCACAAGCTGATCCCAGCCCATTTCAGCAGCTTCCAGCACCAAAGCAGACTGGAGTACATGGCAGGTGAACAGGTGCCTTGCCTGACTCCCTTGCCTTTACCACATTGGTCCAGGTTCCAAAAGCCAACCCCTGCTTCAAGAACTGTCTTTGACAATTGGAACCTACTTGTGCAGGGCAGGATAGAAGCCAGGGAATAAATGTCCCAGGAAACAGGCCTCAAACAATACTGGATGGAAGATAGAGTATCGGCCCCTCAGTTCCATCACCCTATGGGTGGGACAGTCAAGGTACATGTTACATCAGCCCCATAGTTCCCCCGTTGCCCACTATTAAAGAGTGTTATCTGCCCTCTCCAACAGGTCGGTTGTGCCTGCTTCCCAGAGACCATCACAATTGGATTTGTAGACTGTTGGCATTCCCTCATAAAGGAGGAGCTGGAGATGTTCATTGGACCCTGACCTGGTATTCCAGCCACTCTTTCCAGCCATTTGTAGACAATTCTGCGCTAATTGCAATGTCCTTGAAGTACGAGAGTCCATAGGCTGGGGAGGTTAATTGAGACAGACGTCATCTGTATAACTACAGGAAAGCCATCATCCATGCTGGGTAGCGACTTTCCAATGCAGCTACTTTGGGATCACCTCTGCTCCTGCCAGTTACCCCTCACCCATGCTCTGAAGTAACCCCAATAATCTCATGAGTTCCCCAAGGGGACTTTGATGTGACTTTGATTTGTCATTGGGACCATAGGAGAAGAGGGTAGATATTGTTTCTATCTCCCCAGGGAAAGGATCCTTTTTATACACACTAGTGACAACCAGCTTAACAAGTCACTCTTTGCCAGCCTGCCCAACCCCCCAGTCTCACAACCCCTCTCCTACTCTCCTATTCAGGATCACTTCCTATACAGAACTCTCCAATGTGAATTCTAATCCCAGGGTCTTTGGGAGATTCCAGGAAAAGCCACAGTTTTCTTTGACCATATTTTCTACTTAAATGCATGTTTGCACAGGTTTGTCATGAATGTCCATTGCTCTCTGCAGCCACTGGACCTTTGCACATGCTGTCCCTCTGCTTAGTATGCCTGTCCCTCACCCCAACTCCTAGATTTATTTTAATCTACCTACAGCTCTGCCTTTAGCTTAGATCTGCATTCTTGGATAGAACTCTGGCTGGAACACATACATGCATGCACACACATGCATACACACATGTGCATTTATTTCCCATGGACTTTGCCCCTTGCATATAGTTTTCTCTTATTGCTCTTATCCTGCCTGTGGTCTGTATTCATTCACCCACTGAAGTGTAAAACCCTTGAGAATAGGGGTTGTATCTGTTTTTGTGTCTCCAGAGTGGGTCATTAAAATAGACACTCCATGTATTAATATATTTTGCCTGAGTGCATAGCCCTAGGACTTTAGTATTATATTTGGTTCTGAACAGAGAGTAATCCCTTCCACAGTTCCCATGTCTAGTAGTCAATTAAAGAAAGCAGTTTTACCGGTTTTATAAGAGATTACCTCTACAATAGTTGTCTCCAATTTACAGTTGGGGAGCGACCTCATCATTGTCATATTTCTCCTTGTTCTATGGGTGGGAAGGCAAGGAAGTCTCTCATATCAGAACCTTTGTGGCACCTAGAAGGTAAGTTTCATTAGGACTCATTATAACTAGTTGTTACATGTAGGATCCACAGAGGGGTTCGATGTTTATGGCAATCTGAGGCTTTTCTTCCTTTGAATGTTCAGACGGGTCAGCCTTTCCGTTGCCACTTTTTGGTACATCCTACTCAATGCAAACCTGTATCTTTTCTTTCTCAGCCGTTAAGTTGGTGACGTTTTGTCCTGTTGGAACAAACAAATCTTTTCCCATAGTTAGTTTTAAGATTTGAATTGCAAGGGTTTGATGAAAAGGTTTCATGTCTTTCTGTATCCCCCTCCCCTTTTTTAGGTATGAGTCTCCAGAGGATAGTTGTATTATACATGAATATAGGGTGGAGTCAAGGCAAAGATTTAATCAAATTCACCCATGTTGTTTTTGGGTGACTATATATGATTAAACTTGGGAAGCAACAATTCTTATGTTAATCATCTTAAAAGCGCATGCTACAACTTGATTCTGTACAACAGAGAAATTCTAGAGAACATTTGTATGTGTCAATCCCAAAGTTATTCTTCTACAGATTTTATGTAAAACAAATGTGGGCAACAGGGAATTATATCTCCATTTAATTCAGATTCGCATTTACCATTTTATCAGATCTGTAAACCAATGTTGTTTATTATTGACATTTTTACTTTTACTAAAGTCCTAAAAACACCATGTGTCCTGTAGACAGTGTCTAGGCGAAACTGGGTACTGCTGAGCTCACGTCAATTAAATTATGCCTTAATCGACTATACACTCGTGTGCCCCTCTCCCACCCATCCCCCTTTCCAATTCACCATATCAGTCCATTTTCTGATGCCAGTCTTTTTGTTCTTTTCCTATGCATCCCTCTCATGCGAATACTATTTACTAACGTCTCTAGGGGTATGCACGCAGGAAAATATATTATATACCGGATCTCTGACATCAGCAATGGATTGTTTCTAACCAGGTGGATGTTGGCCAGGTGATCCAAGCGCCCACAAAAGGTAAAGGGCTCCTTACCTCTAAGTTGGGATACCTACCGGAGGAGAGACGATAAGACCCTGCTGCAGAAGAACTGACGTTAACATGGGAGGGAAGTATTGAGACCACACATGCAAGTGTACAGCTGGCCTCTGGAATGCAAGAGAGCGTTACCAAAGGCCACTAAAACACTACAGCAACTATGGGTCTCCCTGATTCAAGCAAGACTCCACGTCAGCACCAGCTACACCACAACTGCCTGGAAAAATACTGTGCATCAGTGGCAACCATGTGCCTGTATATCCCAACACTATGGCTATTGGCTCTCCTTTTCCCCCTTGCGGAACTAACCCCTGGGAGCCCCAAGCTTACATCCTCTACAGTTTAGGAGATGTTATTTAACACGTAAGACCCTGTCATCTTTAACAGGGGGAAAAATTGTACTTCATGGATTAACATATCCAAAAATGTGTCTATGCTAAAGTAAACTACCATAACTACTTAGTGTCCACTCCTTCAATACCTATTATCTAATTGCTTGTTCTTCATTCGTAGGATCAAAAGGTTATTCCTGGACAAACTGTCAGCCCATGAAAGGAAACAGCCAGAATTGACCGAGTCCAAGTCAACAGCTCCGGAGAGAGTGGACTGTTTCCGCTATCCCAACCTGTGCCCCTTTTCTAAGCCAGGAACAACTGCGGAAGAGGGGTGGGGCTCTGTAGAATGTAAGGGCTGCGATGAGGGGTGAATGGTGCTTCCTTTCTCTGAAAACTCCAGCAATGTAGTCGGACACTCTTTTGATCAACTTGCTTGAACAACCAACCTGTCACCCCCACTGGATGGTGGGGATGTAGGTGTTTGGGCACAAACAGCCTGCAGATATTGTCTTTGCATGAAGGATGCGTGTACTCATTGGGATTATCACTTCTAGCTAAAAAAATGAAAAAAAAAAAAAAAAAAAAACTGGAGAACGATGCAGGACAGTTATGGGCCAGAATGCATGGATCTGGGAGGAGGTGGCGGGTGGGGGCGAGGGATAAGGGAAATACGCCTGGACTGATTGAAAAAAATGTCTGAAATGCACAACGATCAATAAAAATAATTTAAAAAAAAAATCAATCCATGTTAGAGGTGCCATGCATAGGGCTTTAACTTTAAAAATAACTTTAACTTTAAAACGAAAAGAGAACGGGGGATGGAGAGATGGCCTAGCAGTAAGAGTCCAAATGCTCTTGCAGAGGACCCAGGTTCGATCCCCAGCACCCACAGGGCAGCTGAGTGAGAACCATCTTTAACCCAGTTCCAGGAGATCCGACACTCTCTTCTGCCACATCAATTGGCATTGCACACCCACGGGTGCAAAAACCGCATGCAGGCAGTTACATATTCAAACACATTAAATAAAATAAGTCAAATAAAATAAATTTAAAAACAATAAAAAATACGGGGCAGGAGAGATGGCTAGAGGGGAGAGCCGCTGACCGCTCTTGCAGAGCGGACCGGGTTCGATCCCAGCATCCAAATGGCTGGTCTGAGAAACCGTTCTGAAATCTCCCAATTCCAGCGAGTCATTTTAACTCCAGTTCCAGGGAATCCGGACCCCCTCTTCTGTACCTCCTGCGGCATTGCCTGACACAGGGGCACAGACCTTTACATGCAGACAGAACACTCCTACACATACAAAAAGAAATTAAAAGTAAATTACACAATATCTTAAAAAAATAAACTAAATAAAAAAAATAAAAAAATAAATAAAAAATAAATAAAAGGAAAATCACCCAGAAATGGAAAGGCCTTGCATATACTAATTGGATAATCACAGTCACCATCACTCAGCAAGCAGTGGGCCAGGCATCTTGCCAAGGATGTCTCAATTAACCTCGCACGCTGGAACCAATGTTGTCCCTATTGGGAAAGGAGGAAATGAAGTCACCACAGCACATAGCAGCAGGAGGCGGGGCAGCTAGGGGCTTGGACCCTTGAACTGGGAGACTCTGGCACAGCAAACACATACTTAACCTCTAGGCTGTCTTACCTCTTCCTTTGCTAGAGGAATGGTCTGTGTGCAGAGCACTTCCCACCGCCTGTATGTAGTGTCTCCCTTTTGCGGGAAGGAAGACTCACAAGATTCTCTATGTGTCAGAATCTGGGCCAATGACTGAGTGCCAGGAAAAGTGTCCAGAGGTTCTTTTGGGAAACGTGGAAGGAGCCGGTGTCCCAAGAGTAAGGGTTGATCAGAGCTGGTCTTGGTTAGGTGTTCAGCATATGTCTGGTACCAACTACCCTGTGACATAAGACCTTATTAGTGGGCTGGCAAGAGGCTCAGTAAGCAGAGTGCTTGTCACGCAAGCATGAGTTTCATCTCCATAACCTATGTAAGAAAATATGTGGCCAGGTGTGTGGCACACCCTTAATACCTGACACTTGGAAGGGGCAGAGGCAGGCAGATCTCTGTGAGTTCAAGGCAGCCTGGGTCCTACAGTAGTGAGCCCCAAGCCAGCTGGGACTTAAAGGGAGACCCTCTCAAAACTACCAAAAACAAAAACAAAAAAAAAAAAAAAAAGAAGTAGAAGAAAATATGGATGTGGCGGTGTGCACTGATGATCTGGAGAGGTAGATCGGGAAGATCCTTGGGACTCACTGGCTCGCCAGCCTAACATGCTTGGGGAATTTCAGGCCAGTGAAGAGCCCATCTCAAAAACAAAGTGGACTACATCTGAGGAATGATAGCCCAAGTTGTCCCCCGGCTCCACGTGCACACTCCTGAACACACACACACACACACACACCACATACACTCTATTACCGTCATGTTGTTGGTGAACTTTGTAGAGCCTAGCCAGTTTTCCATAGATCACGAAGCCAATAAATAGCTGTAAGAGGTTAAGACTCAGGATAGAGATGGAAAGCCATGTCCACAGCTTCCCTTGTGCAGGACCAAGTGCTCACTTTTTCTTCTTCTTGTGAATGCTCAATTTCCTGCCAAAAGTTGCCCCTGAGGCCTGAGAAACTTCCCAGATGTTTCTGACATCACTGTCTAAAACCATAGGACAGTACCAGCCAGCTACACACCACTCCAAACATCCTCTTCATCTCAGCCCACACTAGGTCAAACCCAACCACCATCAGAAATATCCAAGCATGAAAGGGCTAGAAAACCAGAGTGAGAAAGAAGCTTGAGATGCAAACACTAGGCCTGGGGAGAGGGCTCAGTCAGTAAAGTGTTTGCCTTATAAGCACATTCAAACCCCAGAACCTCCAATGTCCCAAAAAGCTAAGGGATACCAGAACTATATGGTAAGAATTGCTGACAACACTTCATATTCTCAGTGCAGGACACTGAAAAGTCAAGCTTCCCCTGCCAGCTAGCTTCCATTGTGCCAGAAAGTGCCATGCAGGCTATTGGAGGAGGAATGTCATCAACGGTCTTACCCAGATGTGGACCCTTTATACTGTAATACTGACCTACTGAGCAAGAGGTAGCCACTGGTGCAGAGGTGGCACGATTATGTAGGGGTAACCAACCACTTCCTTTTTTATTTATTTATTATTTGTATTTTTTGTATATTTATTATTTGTATTATTTGTATATGAGTATATTGCTTCCATGGATGTAAGTACACCTGTGTTGTGCAATGCCTGTGGATGTCAGAAGAGGGAATCCATGGAATACCCCTGGAACTGGAGTTACAGATAGCCACAATATGGATGCTGGGAAACGAACCCTGGTCCCCTACAAGAGCAGCCAGTGCTCTTAACCATTGAGCCATCTCTCCAGTCCCACCAACCACTTTCTGATGGGATTTGAGGCCTGTTCCAAGCCTTGCACTATACACTTGGTCCAAAGCTCATGGCTGGGGAATTATAACACCTGGGGGGAATTTACTACCATTGTTTTGCTAACTGAACACACTGTCAAAATGCCTTAAATACACTAGTTTATACCCTACATTAGTGCTGCTCTTGCCATTGGTCAGAGAAACCTCTCTCTGCAGTGGGCAGTAGTTGATACAGAGACTCATGACTGATGGAAGGTCTGAGATTCCAGACCAGTGAGGCAGCCTGTCTCAAAAACAAGGTGAAGAGCCCCTGAGTAATGCAACCAAGGTTGTCCCCTGGCCTACACACACACACACACACACACACACACACACTCCCACATACATGTGTACCTACACTCAGGCACACACACATTAGCAAGCATTCTTGCTCTGCCTCACTAACCTCTTTCCCATGCACTGCCATGCTCAGTCCTCACAGACACACAGGCAGATGTATTTAATTGTACTCATTCTCACCGATGAGTAAACTGAGACTAAGCAAAGTGAGCCTAAGCCAGCATCTGAAGCCTCGGTATGTCAACCTGAGGTCAACAACCTCTCCAGAACTACTCTGGGTCTCAGTGTGAAACCCTTAGAAGTTTGTTTTTTATTGATTTTTGTCTTAGATGCATTTTGACCACCTCAGTATCCATCCAGAACTCAGGGGCAATGAGAATTGGAGGTGGCATCAAGGCCAAGAACCTATGAGAAAAAGATTGGAAATGGACAGAGATTGGCTTCCTGTTATCTTTTTAGGCATGACCTCTGAGATCTAGGACTAGATGCTGACATATGAAGCCAACCATTATTACTGTTGTCTGATCAACTCTCTTCCAGAAGATCATTTAAAAATCATCTGTTGGGGTTTGAGAGATAGCTCAGCAGTAAAGAACACTGGCTTCTCTTGCAGAAGACCCAGTTTGGGTTCCCAGCACCCACATGGCAGCTAACAACTATCTATAACTCCAGTTCCATGGGATCTGGCACCCTCCTCTGACTTCCGCGGGCATTGTATGCACATGGTACCCTTACATACATGTGCATAAAACATTCATACACATAATAAATAAAATAAATTATGTGTTGCCTTCCAGGCAATTGAAGCCCCACTAGAAGACACAAGGTGCAAAACAAGTTCATGCAGGACCATGGGCCCAGTGAGTCACACACAAGTACATTAACTTGAGAACTAATAGTGCACGAATTCACAAGGGCTGTGTGGAGCCCATCAGAAGCCTGAAGTTCCTGAGCTGTCTGTACCCCCACCTACACTCTTGCTAAGAGACCCTGCTGCCTGAGTCACAGCTCTGCTGTTCTGTGGGTCTCTAGGCAGATTCAGCCACTGTACACAAACACAGCCCCACTGACAGTTCAAATATCAACCTCTGTAAGCTTGATCAGTTATCTCAATGAACCCAACAGTGTGCACATCTATATATTGGCATAGTGGCACATCCCTATAACCTCAGCACTTGGGAGGTAGAAGCAGGAGGATCAGGTGTTCAAGGTCATTCTTAGCTATATACCCCCAGACCCACATGGGCTGCATGAGACCTTGTAAGAAATAAGGAGAGCGGTCCCGCCCACAACCCCCTACCTGCGGCAGAGGCTTGCCCAGGTAACTTCCCTGCACCCTCACACAGGTGCAGAGCACTAGCCCACTGGCCGCCGGACCCTCCGGCCCTGGCGAGTGGATAGAGAAAATGTGGTACATGTATACAATGGAGTTCTATGCAGCGGTAAAGAGGGACAACATCATGAACTTTGCAGGTAAATGGATGGAGCTAGAAGACATTATGTTAAGTGAAGTAACACAGTCCCAGAAAAACAAACGACAAATGGTGTCCCTCATATGTGGATGCTAGTACCAATAACCCAGATATAATATTTCTCGTGGAGAGGAGTGCTTTTAAAGAACAACAGCAGAACGACTGCATCAGAAAACCGGACCGAAATGGTGAATTGGGAAAGCGGGAGGGTGGGGAGGGAAACACGAGTCTATACTCGATTAATGCATATTTAATTGACATGAGTTCAACCAGTACCCAGTTTTCCTAGGACACTGTCTACAGGAAACAAGGTGTTGTTAGGATTTAGTAAAGTAAATATGTGTATTTATTAAACAACATTGGTTTACAACGACTCTGATAAACGGTAATGCATCCAAGTTAAATGGAGATATCAAATCACTGTTGTCCCCACATTGTTTTACATAAATTTGTGCGCACTAACTATGGGATTAGGCCATACAAATATTCTCTATAGTGTCTCTGTTGACAGTATACACCGTAGCATTCTCTTTAGATGATAGATTTTTTAACATTAAAAATTAAGATTTGTCTTCTCAAGTTAATCATATATAGTCACCCAAAACAACATGGGTTAAATTTATGAAAGTCTGCGCCTTGATCCACCCTATAGTATGTATAATACAACTGTCTTTGGGATCATGGGGTAAAAAACTAGGGGGGGATACAGAAGAAACATGAAACCTTCATCGTCCAAAAACCCGTTGGCAATAATCTTAAAAATTAACTATGGGAAAAGTTGTTGTTGTTCCAACAGGACAAAATGGTCACCAACTTTAACTGCTGAGAAATAAGAAAGATACAGCTTTCGATTGAGTAGGATATACCAGAAGAGTGCCAACTGAAAAGTTGACACCAATCTGAACAATCGAAAAGGAAGAAAAGCCTCAAGCTTGCCTATAACATGAAACCCCTCTGTGCCGCTACATGTAACAACTATTTATAAATGAGTCCATGAAACTTACCTTCAGGTGCTGCAAAGGTTTTTGATATGGACGAGATTCTTATCCTCACCCCCCCAGAACTAAAGGAGAAATATGACATGATTATGTCTGTTCCAACTGTAAATTGGAGACAGCTATTCTATAGAGGTAATCTCTTATAAAAACTGGTAAAATGCCTTCTTTAATTGACTAATAGTACATAAGAACTGTGAACAGGATTTATTCTCTGTTCTAGTACCAAAATATACTAATACTAAGTCTCTTAAATATGCACTTCAGCAAATATATCCTAATACCGGAGCTCTGACATCAGTAATGGATTATTTCCACCAGGAGATGTTGGCCAGGGAACCTAAGGCCCACAAAAAGGTAAAGGATCCCTTTCCTCTAAACTGGGATATCTGCAAGAAGAGAGAGGCTGATAAGGCCCTGCCGCTGAGACCTGATGTTTTAACATGGGAAAGATTGTTGAGACAACTACATGCAAGTGTACAGTGGTCTCTGGTAACCACAGAGCATTGTTACCAAAAGGCCACTAAACCAATAAATCAAATACGGGGTCTCCTGAGTCAGAGCAAGACTCACCAGTCAGCCACCAGCTACACCTCACCTGCCTGGAAATACTGGCAGCAAGAGCAGGGCCATATGGCTGTTATCCAAATCTAATGCTATTGGCTCTCTCCTTGGAGGAATACCATGGCTGATGCCACAGTTAGCTTACATCATCTACAGGTTAGGAGGTCTCATAAGCCCAGCCAGTAAAGACCCTGTCATACTTAAACAGAAGAAAATAATGTAATCATCTACTAACTGGATCAACATATCAATCTAAAATCATATTGTGTCTATACCAAAGTATTACTTCTATTCCATAACTATTAATGCTGTTTAAAATACCTATATATCTAATTGCTTGTGCTTTCATTAGTAGGATCGAAAGGTTATTCCTGGACAATTGTCAGCCCATGAAAGGAAACAGGCCAGAATTGACCAGAGTCCAAGAAAACAACTCCAGAGAGAGTGGACTGTTTGTTTCTCATCCACTGTGCCCCTTTTCTAAGCCCAGGGAATACATCTGCGGAAGAGGGGGCGTGGTAAGAATGTAAGGGCTGGATTGGGTGAATGTGAAACAACAGCATGTAGTCTGGACCCTCATTTGATACCTGATTGAACATACAACCCCTCACCACACGCTGGAAGTGGGGCTGTGGGGTTTCGGCACAACAGCCTGCAAATGGTTTTACATGAAGGATTGTACTCATGGATTATCACTTATAGCTAAAAAATGGAAAAAAAAACTGAGAGAAATATGCAGGACAGTTATGGAAGAATGCATGCTCTCGTTGGGGTGGGGGTGGGGGGAAGGGAAAGGGAAAAAATATGCTGAACTGAATTGGAAAATGATGTAAATGAAAGGCACAAGCTATCACATAAAAAATGTTAAAAAAAAAAAAAAAAAAGAAGGAAGAATATCCTAATTAGGTTTCTGTTGCTGGAATAACCACCATGACCAAAAGCAACTTCGGGAGGAAAGGATTTATTTCAGTCTTCCAGCTTATAGTCCATTCTCCAGGGAAGACGGGGCAGGGCTTGTGGTGGTTTGAATGAGTGTCCCCCCATAGGCTTTTAAGTATTCAGACATTTTGTCTCCAGTTGGTGGCCACTGTTCTGGAGTCTTAGAGTTGGTCTAGAAGGTGTGGCCGTGGAGGAAGTATGTCATTGGGGACCCGGCTTAGTGAGTTTAACAAAGCCTTGCGGTCTCCAGTCTCTCTCTCTACTTCCTGTGCTCATTGCAGAATGTGACCCTTGGCTTGCTGCTCCAGCCCTGGCCACATGCTTCCCACCACAATGGATCTGATTCCCTGGAACCATCCATTGTAAGCTCAATAAACTCTTTCTTTTATAAGTTCCCTTGGTCATCGGAGGTTTTATCACAGCAACAGAAAAGTGACTAATCGGTTATGTACCAGAGAGTGGGCTGGTTGGCGTGTGAAGAACCTGACCATGTGGATCTTTGGGAGAAATGTGGAAGACTTTGGAACTTTGGCTAGAAAGCTGTTGACTCTGTAAGCAGAGCTTAACGGGGCCATTCTAGTAGAAGCCTGGAAGAAAGCATTGCTGCAAAAATGTAGTTCCAGAGGAAAAAAAGACAGGCACAACTGGGATAATTTTGATAAAGAGTCTGGCACAGTTTGCCACAGCCCAATGTTTTTCTTGAGGCTAAGTGAAAAAGAATGACTAATGTTTTGGTGAAGGATATTTCAAGACAGCCTAATTTAGAAAATGGTGGCCATGGCTGTTAAATGGTGAATATTGTTTTTTTTCACATAAATTTATTTTTTATTTTTTTAACAATCTAGATCCTGTTCCCGCCCATTCCCCCACCCTGCCAGAGCTCATGCATTCTCCAAACATTCTTTTCATCTCTTTCTCAGTCTTTCTCAATATTCCCATGAGGAAGTTGACTGTTTTGAGCAGAAGTTCACTGTTTCAGTCAGTTCTTTGATGCAGTCCTTTTGTTTGTTGTTTGTTTTTGTTGTTGTTGTTGTTTCCAATATGCATTATGCCCAACTGCTTTGGACAAAAGCTCAGGGGGCCCGGGTGAATATTGTACAGATTACAATGAAAGAGCAGATGGGGCAGAAAAAATGTAGATGTACAGTTTGGATATGAAATTGCACTAGGAAGATTAAAGGTGGGGCCAAGGCAATGTGAAGGAGAGGTTTCCTTTTGATAAGGAGATTAAAGTGATTAGGAGAGGCCTAGCTATTTAAAAGTAAAGCAATGGAAAAAGTGAGATTAAAGTGATTAAGGAGGGACCTCAAGATTTACAAGTAAACAACAGAAATAGTACCTTCAGTGCAAGACTACACCCAGCTAATCCTCCAACTTTTGAAAGGAAAATACTGAATGCGTTTTCTACTCCAAGTCCAGGGCTAGCTTTCGAGACATGAAGGATGCAAGAGTGAAGGGGTTATCGGTTCTTCCTCCGTGGTTTCAAAGAGCAACAGAGGCCAGGCAGAGTGCAGCAGGTGTGTCCCTGAATAAAGAAGGCCCAGATAGGCCATTGCGTGAAGCTGTGAATGTGAAGCCTGGTTGGCAGTGGAGACCCCAAGAAGACATTCAAGATGCCAGAGCTGTGAGATATTTGCCAAGGAGAGCTGCATACAGGGAGTGGTACCAGCCTAACGAAGAGATCCATGTTGCATGCAATCCTGGAAGATGTGAGCCATCTAAGCCCTTTGGAAGTCAAGTCCCAGAAGTTGCACATGGAGCTACTGGACTTGGTGTTTGCCCTGCAGGTTTTCGGTCTTGTTTTGGGTCCAGTATTTCCTCACTATGCTCTATTCCTCCCTTTTGGAATGGGAATGTTATTCTCAGCACTTATTTGGGAGTATGTAATCTTTGTCTTTTGATTTTACAGGAGCTTACAGTTTAGGAGTTTGGCCTGAGTCTCAGAAGAGACTTTGGACTGTAGACTTTTGAATGGCATTGAAACTGGTAAAGACTATGGGGACTTTTAAGGTTGGACTAAATGCATTTTGCATTTTATATGGTCAGGAGCCTATGGGGGCCAGGGAGTGGAATGTAGTGGTTTGAATGATAGTGTCCCCCATAGGCTTTAAGTATTCAGACATTTTGTCTCCAGTTGGTGGCACTGTTCTTGGAGGTCTTAGAAGGTGTGGCCATGCTGGAGGAAGCATGTCACTGGGGGCAGGCTTAGTGAGTTTAACAAGACTTGTGGTCTCCAGTTGCTCTCTTGGCTTCCTGTGCTCATTGAGAGATGTGACCCTCAGCTTGCTGCTCCAGCCCCGGCCACCATGCTTCCCACCACAATGGACTCTAATTCCCTGGAACCGTCAATCATAAGCTCAAATAAACTCTTCCTTTTATAAGTTCCCTTGGTCGTGGTGGTTTATCACAGCAACAGAAAAGTGACTAATACAGGCCTCAAGGCAGGAACCTGGAGCCAAGAACTGAAGCAGAGACCATGGAGGAATGCTACTTACTGGTTTGCTTCTCCCCTGACTTGCTCAGCTACCTTTCCTATATAGCCCAGGCTCACCTGCCTAAGGCTGGTACCGCCCACAGTCAATTGGCAATTAAGAGAACACCCCACAGACATGGCCACAGGCCAATCTGATCTGGAAAAGTCTTCATTTGAATCGGCTGAAGGATCTTTCTTCTCAAATGAATCTAGGTTTATATCAAGTTGAAAGTTGAAGCTAACTATGACAGAGAGGAAGAGAAAGAGAAAGGAAGAAGGAGGAGAGGAAGGAAGGAAGGAAGGAAGGAAGGAAGGAAGGAAAGAGAAAGAAAGAAAGAAAGAAAGAAAGAAAGAAAGAAAGAAAGAAAGAAAGAAAGAGAAAGTTAGTTCATATAAAATAAGATATGGCATTTCACCCAATGAGTCTGTATGAAAGGGCTCAGAGGATAATCAAGCTCCCAGTCCATGCTGTCCTAATCTGCCATCCTCAGTGTAATCAAAGCACTGGGGTCTCATTCCTGTAAGATACCTGTTGATAACACTTGGGCTGATTCTGTCTTAAGTTCAAGAGGAAAGGGATGAGATATTCAGTCTAGTTTGAGTCACCACATAAATGTACATTGGGACATTTAGCAAGGTCCAGAAACATTGCAGGTTGTAACTTGAAGGTGAGGGAACTGTTCGTATCATCTAATGGGTAGTCATGGATGTTCATGTCATCTAATGGGTAATCATGGAGGCTCGTGTCATCTAATGGGTAGTCACGGAGGCTCGTGTCATCTAATGGGTAGTCATGGAGGCTCGTGTCATCTAATGGGTAGTCATGGATGTTCATGTCATCTAATGGGTAGTCATGGAGGCTCGTGTCATCTAATGGGTAGTCATGGAGGCTCGTGTCATCTAATGGGTAGTCATGGAGGCTCGTGTCATCTAATGGGTAGTCATGGATGTTCATGTCATCTAATGGGTAGTCATGGAGGCTCATGTCATCTAATAGGTAGTCATAGATGTCATCTAATGGGTAGTCATGGAGGCTCATGTCATCTAATAGGTAGTCATAGATGTCATCTAATGGGTAGTCATGGAGGCTCATGTCATCTAATGGGTAGTCATGGAGGCTTGTGTCATCTAATGGATAGTCATGGATGTTCATGTCATCTAATGGGTAGTCACAGATGCTGCTGAGCATCCCACAATGCATAGAACAACCTCTCATGCAGGTATTATCCTGTCCAAAGTGTCAACAACATTGAGATTTAAAACCCTATCTGGCTGAAGCAAAATTCTGAAGACTTGAGCTTAATCCCCAGCACTCACATAGAACCTGGGCATAGTTGCACACACCTGTAACCTTAGAGGAGCAGAAAGAACGGGATCCCTGAGACTTGGGGCCAGCCAGTCTAGTCAATGAGTGACTTCTATGTTCAGGTAGAGATCCTGTCTCAAAAAGTGGAGACACTGAGGAAGACACTGGACATCAACATTTGGTCTACACACACACACACACACACAAACACACACACACCAAAAGAAAACCCTATCTTTAGTTTATCCAAACTGCATTGGAAAAGTACAACCCACAAGTCAAATTTAGCTCATTGGTCTGACATTATAAATTGGGCCATGCAGCGTGGTCTACAGAGGGAGCTCCAGGCCAGCTGAAAAAAAAAAAAGGAACCCTTGTCTCAAAAAAAACCAAAAAAAAAAAAAAAAAAAAAAAAATAGCCAGACATGGTGGTGCACGCCTGTAATTCAGCACTCAGGAGGCAGAGGCAGGTGGATCTCTGTGAGTTCAAGGCCAGCCTGGTCTACAGAGGGAGCTCCAGGCCAGCTGGGACTAAAGGAAGACCCTGTCTCAAAAATGCCAAAAATAAATAAATAAATAAATAAATAAATAAATAAATAGGACCATACATAGGGTCTTCACTAAAGGACATGTTCTGAGAAATGTGTTGCTAAGTAACTTCATCACTGTGTGACCAAGGTGTCCTTATACCTACCAAAGCAGTTGTGATGTCATTACACCATACAATCTTGTTGAACTTCCATTATTCATGTGGTTGAGCACTGCCCCCACACATCCTGACCTGGTGTGTGACTGCGTGTCCTGGAACATGCTTATATTCAGTCACTGCATATCGAGCAAGCATGGCAGGGTTGTCCCAGAGGCTACATAAGAGAGACCATCTGCCCAATCCCTGCTCAAAGCTTCAGATATTTATTGGCCTTCTGAATATGGCCACTGGTAAGTTCCATGCTCTTGTAAGTAACCCTAGTTAAACTCATCAAGTCACACACACAAGACATGAAAGTAGAAGGGGGAGCTAGCTGGGAAGCAAGAAGGGGACAAGAGAGGGTGATGGGGTGAACTGATCAAAATATATTACATACATGTATGAAAACATCAAATGAGACCTATTGTTACGTATAATTAATATATGCTAAAGAAAACTTTTTAAAATTACTCTTCTGTTGAGATGTTTTCTTGCCTCTGATCTAAGTAGTCTGTTTGAGTTGGGGATGAAGAATATATGTAAATGAAACTCAGGGTTTGAGAGAGAAGGAGAAACTCTGTGTAGAAGAAATAAGTAGTGAATACTACCAAGAGAAAGCCCATTTCTGGGGTGGCGTCGCCTCCATTTCTAACAGAGGTATTCCCAATGAAAGACAACTTCCACATAAAGACCTTGTGACCAAAGTCAGGAACTCACACTTTATGCAGGTCTTGTGTTGGTGGAAAACGAGAAAACCCCAACCCTGTACTCAAAAATTGTGCTGCTTCCCTATCCAGCTCCTACCGTGAGGATGGAAGTGATTGGTAGAGAGTACAGAACATCTGACAGGTTGCCTGGTATTGGCTCTCCAACGCCATGAAGAAATCAAGGGAGAGGAAAAGGGGAAGAAGCAGGAAATGACTCAACAGAGAGGATCGTGGGAGGAATAGGGAATATATAAAAAATATCTGCCTGACTGCAGTCCAGTCCCACCATGCAGTGTAGTCCTGGAGACTGCTCAGTGGCTAATGAACAAGTCCAGATAGATTTCTATTCTTTGGAACCAGGAGATGCCCGGGGAAGAGGAAACGCACTGAGCCATTTGACACCGTCTCTCAACAGCAGGATAAATACATGAAGGGTTGACTGGCTTCTCTCACCTTCAACCCTAGTCACTCAGAAATTTCTACCCCACTTGGCAGGAAGTAGAGCAGACCCCAAGGCCTAATTGAACTTACAAGACTTCAAAACTAAGCAATCTAGGCAGGAAAATTGTACTTGGCTTTGTATAGTTATTTTAAAGCTTTCTTTAATAGCAGCTATAAACAGTTACCAGATCTGTCAAAACTAAGTCAGTGCTTCAACTCTTTGAAAGGACTAAGAAGGGAAAAGCTTTGTTTTAACTGAGAGAAAAATGTGTGGCCATTTCTTTTCCACCTGTGATAATGGGACTTTATTCTTCTGGGCTTACTCAGCCTACTTTGAGCTATCAGAAGGTCACCACTAAACACCCTGTTCCTATTACTTCCTGTTTGATATTTTAATTGAAATGTGAACCATAGTTTCCTAGCCAATATTCCCCATCTGCTGCTGCTGATTTTTTTTTTTTCTGGGAGCTCCTGAGGCAACACCCCTTCCTGGAACAAGATCTGCTCTCTCTGGCTTCCTCTGGAAGCCAGAGCCATTTGCCTGCTGTAGGCAAATCTGTCCTGGAGGTGTCCTATTGGAGGCCACCATCTGGGTTCCAAAGTGACCTGATGGTGTGGGGGATGACAGTGCTGAGCTTCTGCCTCTTCTAGTTCCAAGCCAGCCTCTGTATGCTGTGGCCTTTGGAAAAGGGCTCCTCTATTTGAACAACAGTCACTGCAGGATCAATCAAATGATAACTGTGAGTTAAACAAACTGGCCCCATTTTGCAGAGAAAAGGCTGGTAAAGACAGCAAGATTGAAAAGCCAAAAATAAAAAAAAAGAAAAAAGAAAAGACAGCAAGATCCTGATGAGGCCAAAAGAATGCTTCATTCAGAAGCAGATGTCTCATTGTAGACTGTGCCATTCCATAAGAGCTTTAAGAATGCCCCATGTGTGCCAGGGACTGGGCTAGGCATGAAGGAAAGGATTTAACAATGATCAGAATACACTTGTAGGGTCTCAAGGGCAGAAGAACAGGTATGTACTAAGTTGCAGCCCTTTGCCCTCTCTGAATTTCATGTGTTAAATATTCAGAAGTCACATTCAGAAAACATGTTCCTACCATGAGCCCAGGGCTACAGAGGCAGGCAGGGAAGGTACAGCCCATGCTCCAAAGGAAGACCATGTCTTAAGCAAGGATGTCTGTCCAAGTTATTTTCTTCATTGCTGCAACAAAATACCTGACCACGTAATGTACAGATGGAAGGGTTAATTTGGGCTTACAATCTGAAGGTACAGACCATCATGGTGAGGTCAAAACAGCAGAAGCTTGAGGCAGCTGGTCACATTGCACCTGCACTGAGGAAGCAGAGAGCCACGGAGGCCGGCGCTCAGCGCCTTTTCTCCTTATTCATTCTAGGACCCCAAAGGACACAGTTCAGTGCTCTCCTTCCACTTTTGTTGTTTTGAGACAAGATTACTCTTACTTCTGCTGTTGTGCTGTATACATAAGCTTCTACCCAATTCTCCTGTCTCTGCTTGGATTACAGATGAAAGCCACCACATCCAGCTTTTTATGTGAACTCTAGAGATCAAAGTCTGGTCTTCAGGCTTGCAAGGCAAGTGCTCTTACCCGCTAAGCCAGTCCCCACAGTTGTGATGTGAAAGGTTCTAGTGAGGCCATTTAGATAATGAAAATTATTTAACAGTATTTTCTATTGTCCAGAATGTCATTGGTTTGTTTTGTTTTGTTTTGTCTTTTCAAGACAGGGTTTCCCTGTAACCCCAGCTATCCTGCAACTCAATCTGTAGACCAGGCTGGCCTTGAACTCAAAAGATCCACCTACCTCTGCCTCCCAAGTGCTAGGATTAAAGGCATGCACCACCATGCCCAGCTAATGTCATCATTTTATTGTAACATTTTAATAAAGATTTAGGAGAGTTTCTGGTACCTGTCTGTCACCATCTATCACAAGCAGGCATTAATGGGTGTGTTCTTCCATTCAAATCTTTTTTCTAGGACAGTAGCTCTGCCTCAGGAACCATGTTCATCAATATACCCCAATACAGCAAACAGGAACCCCTGATCAAATAAAGACATGTAAAACTCCACACCTGAGAACATTTAGTTGGGGGATATCACTCCTCTTTCAGAAGGAACTGATATTGGAAACAACCCACATATCAATTAACTAAGTGTGCATACAAAATGTGGTCTATCTATTTAAGGCATTATTAGCCAACTTCCAGAAGGAAAAAAAGCACTTAGTGCTTCAATGTGGACAGATATTGAAAACGCTGTGTGAATTGAAAGAAGCCAGTGACAAAATGTCACAAATCCTGTGTTCCATTCATATGAAATGTCTATCACTGTGAAGTCCAGATACAGCAGACAGATTCATGGAGGGCAGAATGGCTGATAGTAGGTGTGGGATTTCTTTGGGGGTTGAGTAAATGCTATAGAATGAGTGATGATGGCTGCACAATTTTGTGAAAACAGTTTAAAAGTGAAAGTTATAACATATGAGTTATATCTCAATTTAAAGAGAAAAGAGAATAGTGTTCTAATGGGAAAATATGATTGCCTTTTAAAACTCAAGGGCTGTAGAGATGGGTCAGTGGTTTAAAATTTCTGTACTTAAACAATGTGAGGGACTGGGGTTTAGATCCTAGCTCCCACATAAAAATCCAGGCAAACCTATAAATGCCTGTTACCCTAGCTCTGAGGGTGTCAGAGACAGGAAGACTGCTTGGGGCTTGCTGGCTTCCAGCCTAGCCAAGGAAACTCAAGCCCAAGATCCAATGAGAGACCCTGTCTCAAAGGAATATGTGGAGAGCATAAGAAAAGGACACCCGACACCCTCTTCTGGCCTCCACACTCATGTGAGGACCAGTGTTGCCCTTCGTCTGTATTGACGATGGAAAAGAAACATGAAGATGTAGTGCGAGGTTTACTGATCCTGCAGGCTGGATACCACAAGAATTCAATACTGCAATAGCTTTCTGCCAGTGCTGTTACTGGGCTGAACTCTTTCAGCCAAATAACCCCACTAGTTAATCAGCAAAGATTATTTGCTATATGCCCAGCACTGCAAAACCTCAAAGGAAGATAGAGTATGACCCTTAATCACAGAGAACAGCACCTGAAGCAATGGTGTCTTCCAGAGAGCCAAGCTGTCTTCAGCACCAAGGATAGCACCAACACATTGTATTTGATGGTACTGGATTCCGGGATAATGAAAGAGCAGAAGACAAACCCTCTGGTGGAGTTTCACAAACAGACATTTTAGTTTGGTTGGTCACATCACCACCTTTTTGTGCACGTTGCAGCTCAATACTCTGTAGCGCTGTCCTCGGTGCTGAAGCCTCTTCCCCTGGGTGCTGAAGATCTCTTACCCTAGATACTCATAGAAGGAAAACAGATATAGACAAATAACAACAACAACAAAAGCTTGATGGGACCCTCAGTGCAGCAAGAGAAGTGGTGATAACCTTGTCCAGAGGAACTGACACCTCCATGGCATTGATCTTGAGTTAACCAGAAAATAACGTGTGCGGTGGGGTAGTATTTCACACACACAGAGTGTGTCCAGGCCAGGAGGCAGGAAGAACCTCAATCAACAGGCAAAGAGAAGATTCCATGTGGTCAGGGTAAGAATAAGGTAAATGAGGAGGCTGCTGGTTTGGGCTTCCCAGCCCCAGTGGATGAACCAGCAAGTGGGGACAATGAATGACAGCACAGCTAAACTCACATAGGCTATTCATGGGGACTGCAGACTGTCCACCCCTAAGTGCTTCAGAAATGTCCAGTGTGTCAGGTATTGAACTTAGCACTGAGAACTGCAACCAAGACATCTGACACTTCTAGAATCCTGAGGATTCTCTAAAAGTTCCTGTGCTGAGGCTCCAACCCCCAATGTGGCTATGTTTAGAGACTGGGTCTTTAAGAAAGAAACTAATACTGAATCAAGTCATAAGAACATGGCCCTAAACATAGTAGGACTGCTGTCCTTAACACAGGAAAAGATGCCAAGAAAAAAGTCCCATGAGGACATAGGGGGAAATAGCCATCTACGATGCAGTGAGAGAGGCCACCAGAGAACCAGCTCACCAGCTTCTTGATCACAGACCTTCAGTTTCTAGGATTATGAGAAAATAAATCTCTACTGTTTGGTGGCCTGAGTAGGCTGCTACAAATACAAGCAGAATCTCCAGACCCTTGCTACTCTCATTCCTACAGAGACTTGAACACTTACAGAGAGCCCCTTGCTCATACATCAGAGCTCTGCCACTATGCCCACAGCAGCCATCTCTTGGCCCTCAGAAGGCTCTGGAGAAACACACAAGTGGTATTACCCACTCTTGAGAAGACAGATGAAATAGGAGGTTTGGATAGCCCTTGAAAATGGACTCTGAGCTATTTGTACCACCTAGCAAAAGGCGCACAAGGATTGAATAACTAGCTAATGGGTCACACAGCCCATGGCAAGTCAAAATTAGAACCCTTTCCTGGGGTTCCTCATTATATTGGGTCTCAAAAAGCTCTAATCTACACAGCCTGTCAGAAACAAAACATGCATTCCCTACAGAGATAAAGAATTCACACAGAACACCTACAGGCATTCATAACAAATGTACCTCATCCATGGCTGGTGTTGGGATGGATCCTGAGGGTGGAAAGAAAGAAATCAAAAGCTATCAGAAAAGTCGCATTCCCTGAAAGACAGTACACATGGTGAACAGCTGCAGTGCTGAATGAGCACTGGGTGAAGGAGTGGCAGCAACCTGGGAACAAAGTGTTTCACCCAGCCAGGGCATTGAGGAACAAGAACACTGATGAGGAAGGAAAGCCCAGGCAGGAAGAGGTGCCTAAAGTGAGTCTCTAAATAAGAGTGAAAAGACAGTAGATAGGGAGGCCAAAAAAGAAGCAGAAGACCACAGTCTGGACATCGCTGAGCACATGGGGACACACCTGTCATCCCAGCACATTGGATGCTCATGAGCTTGTGGCCAGCCTGGACTACACAGTGGAACCTGTCCGGAATAAAAAGGTCTAAATACCCAACTACATATCGAGGGCATTTCCTAGAAGACAGAGAAAGACTGCCTCAGCATCCACACCTAACATGAATGATAATCACATTCATCTCAGAGTGTTTAGTGGAATGGTTGGTAATATTAAGTGCTCAGTAAATCCTCAGCAATAATTGCTCTTCAAAGGTTTTAGGAGATGCATTGTATGATAGTACTAATAATTGTTCATATGACTCTTACTGCTAGTGAATCACTTATGTGTGCCGGTCACAGTGCCAGGGACTCTGTGAACACATTTCTTTCCTTCTAAATATTTATCACAACTCGAAAATGTGCCAGATATTCATGTGACTGCACAGTCACTGCCTGCGTCTCCAATAAAATGAATGTTCCACAAGGGAAGGAGCCTGTTTGTATCACTTACTCCTGAACTTCTCCTGCCTATAGCAGATACTGACACATTACCTAAAAAGCTCAATATGAGCTCAGAACATGCTCATCCAGTAAAGTGCTTGCCCAGCAAGCATGAAGACCTGAGTGTAGACCCCAGCTCCCATGTAATAAGTACCCAGTGCAGTGACACACTCCTGTAATTCCAGCACTGAGTCAGAAATAGGAGCATCCTGGGGCTTACTGGCTGGCAGCTGCAAGTTCGGTAAGAGACTCCGCCTCAAAAAATAAGCTGTAGGGAAATTGAGGAAGCTGCCCCACATTGACTTCTGGCCTACGTGCACATAAATGCAAGCTCGCACACATGCATACATGCACACAAGAGAGCTAAATAAATAATGGTATAATGAGTAGGGATTCCATTTATAATAAGTCACAGGAACAAATTTTACAAACATGACTATGTCAAATGAGGACACTGAAGTACACACATGTCATTCGGCCTGCAATGTAGATCCAAAATGTGATGGGTGGAAGGCTGGAGGCAGAAAGTGCTGAGGAGAAAGTGCATATTGCACATATGCAGTGCAGAAAACTGAGCTTGAGGGTGGTTTTTATATTGGAAAATTTTTCAGAAGGTGGATTAAGCAAGTAGGTGAACAGGTGAGTGAATGGATGAATAGATGCAAGGATGGATGATGGATTGGTGAGATGGATGGATGGGTGGATGATAGATATTTAATGAATAAATGATAGTTGGATGGGTGACAGATGGAGGAATGGAGAGATGGTTAGACAGAAGCATGGATGGATGGATGGATGGATGGATGGATGGATGGATGGATATATGGGTAAATGAATATATAGGTGGGTGGGCGATTGATTAGATGGGTGGCTGGGTGGCAGGTGGATATTATGGGAAGATCCAATTTGAATTGGGGGCTAGTTATCAGCTAGCTCCCCTCAGGGCACCACATGGCTGGGAGTCAGGGGATTTCTCTGACCCCACCCCGAGGAGGAGCAAACAACGTGTCCTAGGTGCATGATGCTGTGTGCAGTGGCACGGAGTTGGGGGGGCCTATAATTGGCCCTGGGAACTGACATCATTCGGTTTATAAAAGCAGGCTGTAGCAAGGAGTAAACTGAATTTCCCGTTAGCATCATCACAGAATTCCCAGGCACCATCTTTTTAATCTTTTGTGCACACACAGGCCAAAGCAGGCCTACATTTCATTCGGGTGGCCGGTGGGTTGGAAAGAGGTACCCATGCAGACCACCAATCTGGATAGCTGGTGTTGTGAGTAGACATAGGCTGAAGATAGGCCAATAGCCATCAGCCTGAAATTCCTGCCCAGGGTTCAGCAGTCTCTGGGCAGGTGGGAAATCACAGCCAAGAGTGGAACACATGTCTCGTGGTACCAGGCTAAGGGCCTGAGTTGGAAATACCACTCAGGCCGGGCTACGGAAAGTAGCCGGCTGGTCTCTGTGCTGAGAGGCCAGTTCCCTACAGCAGCTGCTGGCAGGTGCCGTTTCCCCTCCCTTTAGCAGGGCCGCCTGGCACCTGTTCAGTTCAAAAGAAAGCTTTCTATAGGATATGTTGATGGATGGAAGGGTGGGTCATGTATAGGTGATGAGCAGATCCTTAGAAGCACCCAGTTCCCCTGCATGGAGCAGTTTATACATATGGTGACTTTTTTATTAACAGTAATCAGAATAGATATAAAAATACTGCCCAGGTGATAAGAGTAGAGCTTGTAAGATCATGAGATTCTTGGAATATAAAAATCCTCTCCAAGAGGTCTTCATACCAATTTTTCCTAGACTCATGCACTCAATTATTCTTCCTTTTATCCTTCCAAGTCAAATAAAGCATAAATCAGCCTTCAGCCTGTCAGGCCTTCAGCAGATTTTCAAATCCAGAGTGCTGAGGCTTTAAATTATTCTGTACCTAACTTGGTTAAGCAGCACCTGAGTCTAGCTGGGATAATCTGATTGTCAGGGAAACAGAGTGGGCCTGACCTGCGAATGGGCCTGCGGGTGCCGTGGGTGTTCTGGAGAGTGATGAAGGCAACTCAGCCCGGCTTTGAAAGATGACTCCTGTCCACTCGAGTTCAAGCTCACATCCAGTCATGAAGCTCCCAGGTGGTCCCTCTTCCTTATCAAAGACACCACAAAGACAAGTCTGAACTATCCTTTCCTGTTCTGTGGTCTCTCCTCTCTAGCTTTTCCTTGTTTCTTTTCTTAGATTCATTTTTATTTTATTTATTATTTTTATTTTATATATATATATGAGTATATCACCTGCATGTGTGTAGGTGTATCCATGTTATACAATGCTGGCAGAGGTCAGAAGATGGTGTTTGATATCCTGGAACTGGAGCTAACCCATATGTTAGCTGCCATGTGGGTGTTGGGAATTGAAACTGGGTCTTCTGCAATAGCATTTAGTGCTCTTAACCACTGAGCCATCTCTCCAGCCCCTAAGATTCATTTTCTTTTTAACTATGTGTCTGTGCATATCTATCTGTGGGTTTGCACTGTGTGAATGCAGATCCCAGTGGAGGCCAGAAGAAGGTGTCAAATCCCACGGAGCTGGAGTTACAGGCAGGTGTAAGCTGCCTGTCATGGGTGCTCAGAACTGAACTAAGGTCCTTTGAAAAAGCAGCAACTATTCTTAACCACTAAGCCATCTCTCAGCCTCTTTTCCCTGTATCTTGAAAGCAGGTGTGCCCACACACTGCAGTTTTCATCGCTGTAGTAAATGAAATATATTAATATAATTAATAGAAAGCCCCCTCCGCAAACAGTATCTTTCCAATATTTCTTTAAACATCTCCCACTAGGGGCTGAAGAGATGGTTCAGCCATTAAGAGCACTGGATACTCTTGAAGAGGACCTGGGTTCCATTCCCAGAACCCACATGGCAGCTAACAACCACCCAATTCCAGAAGATCTAATGCCCTCTTCTAGCCTCTTGACTACTGCACAACATGGCTGCACTACATATGCAGGCAATACACTCATAAATATAAAATAAAAGTAAAAAAAAAATTCCTATCAGTAGTGCCTTCCTTTATGGCAAGTATTGCCCTCTTCTGGCCTGATTATGTCTTTTCATTTTAAAGTATGTGGCTGTGAGTCTCTCTCTCTCTCTCTCTCTCTCTCTCTCTCTCTCTCTCTCTCTCTCTCTCTCTGTGTGTGTGAATGCAGTGCCCATGGGGCCAGAGGTGACAGATCCCCCTGGAGCTGAAGTTACAGTAGTCGTAAAGCACTCTGTATGGGTGCTTGGAACTGAACTTGGGTCCTCAGCAAGAGCTGAGGTACATGCTCCCAAACACTGAGTCCTTTCCCCAGCTCGAGGTTTGTTTAAACCATAGTCAAGAACTCTCGGGGCTGGAGAGATAGCCTAGCGGTTAAGAGCACCGACTGCTCTTGCAGAGGACCCGGGTTCGATCCCCAGCACCCACATGGCGGCTGAGAACCGTCTGTAACTCCAATTCCAGGAGAACTCCAGTTCCAGGGGAATCCGAGACCCTCTTCTGACCTCCGCGGCATTGCACGACACGGGTGCACAAACCTACATGCAGACAGTACATTCATACACATACAAAAATAAATAAAATTAAAAAAAAAAGAACTCTCATGGGGTGATCTGTCTGTCTAGGGAACTTCTTCTAGTATCTAAATTGTTCATCTTACCAGGGACAGTGAACAGTGCAGAGAAGCATGTTTGCTAACACTCACAGCTCAGTGGCCTGTGAACCAGCAGATTCTGATACTCGGCATCCCAGAGAAAACGCAGCATCATAGAGTGCCTGGGCATACTGAGACAATCTACAGTGGCATCTTTGGTGGATAGCTCCTGGATCACGCCATTGTATTGGTTACTTTTGTCATTGCCAGATACCTGAGAGGAAGCAACTTAAGGGAAGAAGAGTTTACTTCAGCTCACAGTCAGGCTGCAGTCCAGCAAGGTGGGAAAGGCAGTGCCTCAGAAGAATGAGGCCTCTGGCAATTCTGCATTTGCAGTTGGGAATCAGAGAACAGGCAGGGAGTGTGCCTGTGCTGTATTGCATCAAGGCCTGCCCTGGTTACTCACTTCCTCCAGCGAGCCATCTCCACAACTTTCCAAAACAGCACTACCAGCTGGAGCCTGTGGGGGACACTGAGCATTCAAACCACAACCACCATTAGTCCTTACCTAAAGAAGGCAGCACCTTCTCCAATGCCCATTGGGTCGAGGGTGGCAACTGTGTCCTCCTCCAATTACCAGGTGTCAACCCAGTGTTTCCTAGGTGACAGCCAGAGGGTAGCTCCTCACGGTAATGAATGAACATCATCCCTCATCCAGCTTCAGAATGTTTTCACCATCCCAAACATAAATTCTGTTCTATTCATTCTCCCTTTCTACCAGCCCCTGAGAACTGTTTTTCCATCATTGTGAATCTCTGTGTTCTAAGCCCCTCTTACAAGTGGAGCTATGTTTGTCCTTGGCAACTGACTTCTTTCACTCAGCACTTTCTCAAGCTTCATTTATACCATAGCATGTGTCCGAAGTTTATTCCTGTTTAAAGCTGAATGGACAGACCGAGTTCATCTGTTGATGGACATAGTGGTTTCCACCTGTGGGCTACTGTGAAGACTGGTGTCGTGACTACTGCTATAAAATGGTTTGTTTGAGTCCCTATATCTTAGCTTCTTTTCCTGTTGTTGGGGTAGAACACTCTGGCAAAAGCAATCTAAGGGAGAAAGTGTTTATTCAGCTCAGATCAGGTTACAGTCCATCATGGTGAAGAAGTCAAGGCAGCAGGAGCACCGTGGAGCTGTTCACATTGCATCCACAGCCAGGAATCAGTGTGTGATAAACGGGAGCTGTTCACATTGCATCCACAGCCAGGAATCAGTGTGTGATAAACGCTTACTCAGCTCCCTGCCTCCACTTAGTCCAGGATCCCAGCCAGAGAACAGTGCCACCCATGGTGGACAGGTCCTCCAATCCAGTGAACATAATCAAGATAACCCCCACAGGCAGGCTCAGAGGCCCATCTCCCAGCTGATTCTAGACCATCAAGTTGACAATTGACACTGACCATCATACCCTACCTTTAATTTTCAAGGAAATTTCTACAGTTTCAGGTTGAGCTTCAATCATCAAAATCCACTCTATTCTTCAACTTTATTTTATTTTGTGGTTCCCAAAGCTCTTCTCTTTGCCACTGGGTTTAGACTGTGATCCCCTCAAGACAGGATCCAAGTGCCTCTATTAATGTGGGAGACTAGAAATTGTGTACCCACTCCTGCCTCCAAGAAGCCCCCAGAGCCTTTGCAAACTGACTTACCTTTCCCTTCCCCCTGTGCTTTCCACGCAAGACAACTTGGGCTGTGACCTTGCTTGAGTCCCAAAGTTTTCCTGCTATGTTAATTCCAGGGCAAAATCCTGATCACCCACTTCATTTACCCAACAAAGATTAGCTTCTCTCCATTTAAAGCTGCATATAATCCTACGTAAGTTAGGCACCAAACTAATATTTACTGAATGGCTAAAGAACAGGATATTCAAATAATTTTCTTTCTTGGAATTGGGCCAACACCTCTATATCCTAAATTAAGTTCCACCGCTACCCATACAGGACACATTAAAGAACCATGAAACTTGATTGAAAAGCCTTCGCTATCTTCCATCTGTGGACTACAAAAATAAAGTTTGGTGGAGGAGGGGTGCAGGGAGGCTGGGTAACAAGTTTAACTAGCAAAGTGTTCATTATGCAAGTATGAAGACCTAGACTGGGAACAGTAGCACACATCTTTAATCTCAGCACTCAGGAGAAAGAGGCACACAATTATCTGTGAATTTGAACCAGCCTGGTCTACCTATCAAGTTCCAGGCCACCCAGGGATACATAGCAAACAAACAAACAAACAAACAAACAAACAAAGCAATTATGAGGACCCGAGTTCAATTCCCAGAACCCATGGTAAAAAGCCAGGCATGGCAGTGTGCACACGTAATCCCAGCACTGAGGAGGTGAAGGCAGCAGGGTTCGCTGGCCAGCAAACCTAGCCAAGCTCTGGGTCTCCGTGAGAGATCCATCTCAAAGTGGAAGGTAGATTTATAAAGAATGAGGAATGTGAGGCTGACCTCTGGCCTCCACATGCACACACATACACATGCACATTCACCCTGCACACACATGAAAACTCACACACACAAACATTTTTTTAATCAGGACAGGAAATGAGGGAGGTAAGGATTTTGTGATGGGCATTTGGTGGGGGCCATGCTTCTCCACATCCAACCACAAGAGGGAGGGAGATCTCAGCCTTCAGTTAAGAGGAGAGGGCTCACTGCTCTTGCAGAGGACCCAGGTTCGATTCCCAGCACCCACATGGTGGCTAAGAACCATCTTTAACTCCAGTTTCAGGGGAATCTGAAGCCCTCGTCTGACCACGGGTGCACCAACCTACATGCAGACAGTACACTCATACACATTAAAAACAGAGAGAGAGAGCCAGGTGTGGTGGCGCACGCCTTTAATCCTAGCACTCGGGAGGCAGAGGCAGGCGGATCTTTGTGAGTTCAAAGCCAGCCTGGTCTACAGAGGGAGTTCCAGGACAGCTGAGGCTACAGGGAGACCCTGTCTCAAAAAGACCAAAAAAGAGAGAGAGAGAGAGAGAGAGAGAGAGAGAGAGAGAGAGAGAGAGAGAGAGAAAAGGGCTCAAAGAACTTGATACACCTCCTGGAGTTTAATGAAGCCAGGCAGGGTATTTGATCCTCAACAAAAGTTCAACAGCCATGCATGTGTGGAATTTCCTGTGCCTGGGAATAGAGAGGAGAAAGGACATCATTGAGTTTGGCAAGGTGTATTTTTCATTGATGAGGGCATGGCCAGAGATATGAGTTTCCAGGACTCTAGTCTGGCTCCCGCAGAGGGGAGAAGACTGGTGCCATCATAAAGGGCACCCTGAAGTACCACTTGGCCATGTTTTCTTGTTCCTTTCTCTCCTGAGAGCACTTCCCTTGTTAATCATGTGAGCCAGAGTCCCCAGGTCAGGCTGCCTTTCCAGACAACCTGATAGTCCTCATTAATTTTCATCTCTGTGACAAAACACCTGACTGACAGCTTAAGGGAGTATTGACTTTGCCATGGCTTCAGAGATTTCAATCATAAGCCTGGGCTCCACTGACTGTGATCCACAGTGAGTAAGGCATCATGCTGTGGGGACATAGGACGAAGGAGGTTCTGTACCTCAAAGCAATAGGGAAGCAGAGAGAGGGCCCAGGACAAGATACAGCCCTCAAGGACACATCCCCCACAGTAACCTATTTCCTTGAGCTAACCCTAACCCCCACCTCCTGAAATTCCCACAAGACCACCTACACATGCTCATAGGAAATCAAGGCAAGCTCACCTATGTATTGGTTCATGCTGAGCAGAGTCTGCACAGGACAGTACAGGGGACCATGTCACCAGAGAGGGTCTGCATGCTGAGGAAGTCTTGCTACATTCAAGTCTGGCAAACCAAAGCCCATGTGAAAAGGAATTGCTGAAAAGTAAATCTTCATAGGACAGAAATAACAAAGAAGAAGAGCAAGATGGTCCCCACCACGGAGGGGACAGGAGAGGGCTCAGCACAGGGCCAAAACCAGCAAAGATGGAGCACTGCAGACAGGAAGGTTATAAGGTTATCCCAGAGTGACTTTCTGTCAAAAACCATTGGGCAACTCATTTCAGTTAAATACAAGTAACAACATAGCTGTCAAATTCCATTCATTGTGAGAAAATAAGAATGTACTGACAACAAAAGCACGGAATAAATATATATATATATATATATATATGGAACAAAAGAAAAATAAAATTTTAGCCTGACATTTCAAAACAGACAAAGAGAAGTCAATAAAAATATGACATAAGCCAGGCATGGAGGCACACGCCTGTAATCCCAGCATTCAGGAGGCAAAGGCAGGCAGATCTCTGTGAGCTCAAGTCCAGCCTGGTTTACATAGCAAGCTCCAGGCCAGCTAGGACTAAATGGGAGACCCTGTCTCAAAAAGACAAACATACATATATATATGTCATAATCTTGATATATGTGTGCCATGCGTATATGCATATTTTTGGAGTGATACAAATTGGAAGGAACAACAACAAAAAAGAGTGGGTCAAAGAACTTTAAGTTTAAAGAAAGTTTACTGAAACAGTAAACTTCTGCCCAAAACAGTATTTCTGCATTGAAAATTTTTAAAAAGACTGTGAAAATATGAAAGACATGTACGACAGAATGCATGAGCTCTGGTGGGATGGGAGGCAAAGATGGGGAAATGGGCCTAAATTTGATTAAGAAATATTATATGAAATGCACAAAACTTCAATAAAAAATTGGCTTTGGAAAAAAATAAAAAAGAATAAAACTAAAAAATAAATAAAATGGAAGCTAAACTAGTGCTAGTATTGTATGTGGTGCTGGTCTTGGTAACATGAAAGCTCTAGAATTCCCGGGGTCACGAGGAGAGGCTTCGGGAGACAGAAGAGGCAGCTAGAAAATCTCCTTAAGTTCAAAGCCAACCTGATCTACTTAACAAGTTCCAGGCTAATCAGGTGTACACAGGGAAAACCTGTCTCAAAAACAACTGTAACTGAATAATGATTGTATACAAGTCCCTACAGAGTAAATCTACAGGGGTATATACCTGTAACTTCAGTTACTGGTGAGGCCAAGGCAGGAGGACCTGAAGTTTAAAGCCAGATACTGTCTCAACCCCCCCAGCAATAAAAGAGTAATTCAAGAAAACAGATCCAAAATCCTTCTGCCTTTTTTATATTTAAATATTATTTTGTGAGATCACATGTGCAAGGCGTGTACATGTAGGGGGTGTGTATATGTTCAGGGCATGTGGATGTATGGGGCGTATGCATGTGCAGGGCGTGTACATGTGGGGGGTGCATGTGCGGGGCATGTGCATGTGCACAGCTTGTGCATGTGGAGGTCAGAGGGTAATTTGCAGGAATTGGTGTTCTTTCTCCACCATATGGATTCCAGGAATCAAGTTCAAGTCATGAGACTTGGCAGGTGTTTTTACTCACCTTTCCCCCTAAAGGACTTTAAGCAGTAATAATGCCAGTGCTGTGTTGCTGGCTCAGCAGTTAAAGCACTTGTCATACAATCTTAGGGACTGGAGTTCAGATCCCCCAGAACCCATATAAACCTCTGGTGAGCATAGCAGCCTCAGAAGGTGGAGGCAGGGGATCCCCAAAGCAAGCTGGCTAGCTGTGTTAGAGAGTTCTGGTTTTGACTGAAAGACCTGCCTCATTTGAGCATGATTTCTTTTTTATTTTTTTGTCACAGGGTCTCCCTGCAGCCCCCAGCTGGCCTGGAACTCACTCTGTAGGCCAGGCTGGCCTTAAACTCACAGAGATCCCCCTGCCTCTGCCTCCCAAGTGCTAGGATTAAAGGTGTGTGCCACCACGCCCAGCCTAAGATGGTTCTTAGCTGCCATGTGGGTGCTGGGAATCAAACCCTGGTCCTCTGCAAGAGCAGCTGGCGCTCTTAACCACTGATCCATCTCTCCAGCCCTGAGGATGATTTCTGCCATCAACCTTGGACCTCCACATGCAAAAAGACAACAACAACAACAATAATAATAACAATAATAATAATAATAATTCATAAAAAGCCCACATTACTTCTGAGGGAAATACAATCACTCTCTAGACTTCACGACAGCACCCCATTTTTTAATTTTATTTATTTTTGTATGTGTATGAATGTACTGTCTGCATGTAAGTTTGTGCACCCGTGTCATGCAATGCGCGGAGGTCAGAAGAGGGTCTCAGATTCCCCTGGAACTGGAGTTCTCCTGGAATTGGAGTTACAGATGGTTCTTAGCCGCCATGTGGGTGCTGGGGATCAAACCCTGGTCCTCTGCAAGAGCAGTCGGTGCTCTTAACTGTTAGGCTATCTCTCCAGCCCAACAGCATCCCTTTGTACTATAAGGCATGAAGTGTCTTTAGGACCTTTAAGGAAACAGAAGATGATCCAAGAATTTCTATCTCAAACTGATCTTCAAACGAAATTAAATTTAGAAAGTAATTCCATGAACATTCAAAATAAAATAAGGGGCTGGAGAGATGGATCAGCGGTTATGAGCACCGACTGCTCTTGCAGAGGACCTGGGTTCGATCCCCAGTGCCCACATGGCAACTGAGAGCCGTCTTTAACTCCAGTTCCAGGGGAATCTGACTCCCTCTTCTGACCTCTGTGGCATGGATGCACAGACCTGCATGCAGACAGTACATTCATACACATAAAGAATAAATAAAATAAAAAATAAAGTCTTTAAAAAATAATAATAGTATAATCAAAAACATTGAAAACAGGTGTTCATACAAAAGGTGCACCATTGTTTACAATAGCCCAAAAGTGGAAACACTGAAATGATCTACCAGTTGATAAATGGATAAGCAGAATGTGGTATATCCATACAATGGAACATGATTCAACCATACGAAAGAAATAAAGCACTGCTACATGCTACATGCTACATGTAGATGAACTTGAACACATTGTGCTAAAGAAGCTATACATGAAAGGCTGCATATGCTACAACTCCGTGCACAGAATGTGGAGAACAGGCAAGCCTATAGACAGATTGAAATGGACACACGGTCTTCAAAGACTGCAGCTGGAGAGGACAGGGAGTGACTGCTTAGTGGGTACATGGCTGTTATGAGAGCAATAAAAATGTTTTAATTCTTAATAGAGATGATGGAGCCACAGCACTATGAATGAATCAATCCACAGGTGGCTGACAAGGTCAATTTTATGTTACACAAGCTTTGCCTCAACAAAGAAGAGCATCTTAAACCATTGTCTTTATCTGATTCATGTAAACAGGGGCTTTGTTATTTCTGGGCTGTTAAGTGCATTGTTGGATAGTGCAGAATAATCTGAAAACAGATAGTGTTGTTGTCTTTGGGAGCCAAGATTCTCAGCGGTGGAGAAAGGAGCTACAGCTGTTAGAGCGTTGAGGTCAGATAAAAACCCTACAGCCATGACTTAATTGGTTGTATCAGTGTGGATTCCTTACGTGTTTCGTTTCCTAAACACATGGTACTCTATCTACTGAAAGTTCCTAGAAACAATCACCCAATGTCTTTGCACAACTGGCACTCCGAAAACATTCATGAGAAGACAAAGAAATGAAAATTAGGGAGGGAGAGAGAGACAGGGGAGGAAGGAGAAAGTGAAATCAACAAATCTATGCACCTGCTTGGGCATATGCTTACACAGAGAAAGGTCTGGAAGAAAACACATGGCAATTACAAACAGAAATTACCTTTGGGGGAGTGGCTGGTATCTCTATTTATTTAATACCTATCATAGCCTTGGAATAACTTAAGACTATAAAGGAACTTTCTAAATAAAATACTCATTCTAAAATAAAAGCCCCAAGGAAATTGGCAGCCTTATTAGAAACACTAATGTTGTGGTGACAAATTAATACAGCTGTGTTTATGCATGTGGATATTTGTTTCAAAATTATTTATAACATAGACAAAGTTGAAACTTCTAGTATATATAATGACAGGGCACTGGGCAATTATGCTGCAGATATACAATGGAACACTACAAAGTCATTACAACTCATATTTCCTAAAAGCTCTTAATGAACAAGAAAATGCCTAATATATACTAAGTGGAAAAAAGTCTAAAGAATATCATGTATAATATCTAAATTTTTGTTTGAATAATGCGTGTCAAGCCTTTCACAAAGTCAATATATTTACATGTATACAAAAAGGCCAGGATGCATATAAACCAAGACGCTGCAGAGGTCACCTCTTGAATTCTAAATACATGAGTAATGGTAATGTTTACTTCCCTAGTAACCTCATAATTATGGTACACCTACAAAGTGTTTTTGCATTTCCCTTTGTATGAACATGTATTATTTTTGTGAGTCAAAAAGCCAATACACATTCATGTTAAAGAACTGCATAAAGGTTTCTGAGGACATGACAGAGTCACCTTTACATCTCCACTGTGGACCTTGGACATGCTGCATCTCCACTGTGGACCTTGGACATGCTACATCTCCACTGTGGACCTTGGACATGCTACATCTCCACTGTGGACCTTGGACATGCAACCTCTACTAGACCCTTAAAGGAAACAGGAATGAGTGGAAATCCAAGCATCAGTTCTGCCCACAGAGCTGTCATCATCCCAAGCAGCCAGGAGCCATCGTGCCACTGATCATTCTCCAGGATGGCAGCTGCTGTGATCCTACCTACTGAGGAGGCTGATGCAGGGGAGTTGTCTGAGTCTAGCAGTTGGAGAATAGCCTTGGGCACCACACTGAAACACCATCAAAAAACAAGTACACAAAAGCCCTTCGCTCCTTTCCTTGCTAGCTCTCACCTTTCCTGCAGGAGTCTGAATTTTGCACAGGGATTCGTGTCCCCTGGGAAGTCCAAGGTGTGCGATGTCTGGAGTATTCATGCTCTTCTTGCCAAGCATCTTGACTGATCTCTGGGAAATACCCTCTATTTGTGCTGCAGGTCAGACTCTGGCCCAGGCTCAGAACAAGGGACCCAGGCTCAAGCCAATCAGAAGACTCATTACCCAGGTGAGCCAGATGGCTCACTGGGTAAAGACACTGCCAAGCATGGCAACCTGGTGGCACTGAGGCACAGAGATCAAATACAGATCCTCACTCTTATGGTGTGAGAACATTACCAACCAAGCTGACTCTTCCCTGTAACTTAATTTTTCAACAATTATGAACAACCCACTGCAATCCATCACTGATTTGTTGATAGAAATCTATACACCAGTCATGGGTGGCAGAAGGGAGAGAGAGAAGACTTTCTTCTTGTTATTCAAAGAAAATATACCTCTTGGAAGAAATGAAGGTTGTTTCAGAAGGAAAGTTTTACCTAGATGGACTTTAAGAAAGAATTCCATTTAAGGAGGGAAAAATCCCAGCTTAGAAAAAAAAATTAAAGGGTGATTATTTGAATGACATCCTTCTTTTACAAAATGGCTCACCACAGAGCCCCTTTGCAGAGAGAGCTCCCCGACTGCATAAGTGCCTGGGAATAGAGTCATTAACTACTTGATAGAGAGCTTGAGGGCAGTCAGGGGAGGAGGGGGGTGGAGAGAAATTTTAAAGCCAAGCCCTGCCCCATTTAAGACCAATTTGAAATGAAGACTTCAGAAAATCTGAAGGTATAATTTAGGTAAATGCACTAAGCAGGTCTCCACGAATAACCCCTCCAGCGAGAAAGAATTTACCGGAATAGGGCTCTACAGCTCCTAAGAGGTAGCTTTGGGGATGACACTGAGTGACACTGGGGATATCTCCAAAGCAGGTGGCAAGTCAGTGTGGGCAGGATGATTCCAATTTCAGATGGAAACCAGAAATTCTACACATGGCTTAGAAACAAAGATAAGGAATTACATACAAATACTAACGGAGGGGACCGGGAGATGGCTCAGCTGGTGAAGCACTTGGCATGGAAGCAGAAGGACCTAAAGATCTGAGGCTGTCACATAAAAAAGCTGGGTTGGGTGACAGGGACCTGTCACCCAGCATTGGGGAGGCAGAGACAGAAGGATTCCTGGGGCTCGCTGGCCAAGGAGTTCAGGGCCTCCAGGTATAGCGAGAGACCCTATCTCAAAAAATAAAGTGAGTTTTATACTTTGGCCATCTGTTACAATTTTTATTGACTTGCTTTTATGGTTCTAGCTACTTCAATACCCATAAAATTGAATTCACTCACCCACTATGAAAAAGTAAAAACTATGACAAAGTGATTTTTTTTCTTTTAATAAAATCGCCTTTTTCTAATTATTCCCAGCATTCAGGAGGCAGAGTCAGGTGAATCTCTGTGATATTGAGGTTTGGAGGTTGCATTGTGTTTTGGTTTTGAGATAGGGGTAGACAGGTAAGGGGAGAGAGGACTACAGGGAGACCCCATCTCAAAAGACCAAAAAGAAGAAAGAGTGAGCGAGCAAGAGAGAGAGAGAGAGAGAGAGAGAGAGAGAGAGAGAGAAATTAAAGGATATTTCCAGGGCTGGAAAGATAGCTACAGTTAAGAGCATACAGTGCTCTTACAGAAGACTAGAATTTGATTCCCAGTGCCCACATCAGGCTGCTCATAATCCCTTGTAATTCCAGCTCCATGGTATCTAACGCCCTCTTCTGGCCTCTGCAGGTACTGTACTCACATGCACAAACCCATACACAGACACATACATATACACATAATTAAAAATGAAATATTTTAAAAGGGAGGCCAGGCCTGGTGGCTCACTCCTTTAATCCCAGCACTCGGGAGGTAAAGGCAGGTGGATCTCTGTGAGTTCAAGGCCAGCCTGTTCCACATAGTGAGTTCCAAGACAGCTGAGGCTACAGAAAGAAACCCTGTCTCAAAAAGACCAAAAAAAAGGATTTAAAAGGAACAAGGAAGGGAGAGGGAAAGAAGGAACCTGGACAGAAGACTAGCAGGAGACAGGTGTTACTAAGGGAGAAATGGATAAAATCAGCGACTCTAAATGGGAGGGGAGAGGAAGGGTTATAGAAGGGAAGGTGGGGGGGGGAGGCTGGAGAGATAACCCAGTGGTTAAGAGCACCGAGTGCTCTTGCAGAGGACCTGGGTTCGATCCCCAGCACCCACATGGTGGCTAAGAACAATCTGTAACTCCAATTCCAAGAAAACTCCAGTTCCAGGGGAATCCAAGACCCTCTTCTGACCTCTGAGGCATTGCACGACATGGATGCACAAACCTACATGCAGACAGTACATTCATACACATACAAAAAAATTAAAAAGAAAGAAAGAAGGGAAGGTGGGGATAAAGGGGAACAAGGAGCCCAAGAGAAGTGGGGCCATAGGAGACTGGCAGCATCACGGGAGAAATGGGGACACTTTAAATGGAGAAGACATGGAGCGAGGGTGTGACAGGTAAGGAGAGAAAGGAGAGATAAATAATGCCTCCTAGGGCGAAAAAAACCTGAGAGAATCATATTAGTCTAACAACCTATGGACAAACTATACATACACTATCTCTACATGAGTCCATGTGCAAGGATGAAGGCTACATAACAAGAAACAGTACCAGACAGGAGAAACCTTCCTTTGAGTTGTTGGCCAGGGTATTCCAAGAGACTCCCAAAATTACACAGGCTATTGCCACAGCCCTTGATTGCCTCCCAGAACCTGAATGTAAGTCCCTATTGCTGAAGACAAGACATACTTTGGAGAATGGATTTGGGACAATGGAAAAAAGAATTGGTGTGGAAGCCACCTCCCCTGAAGGCTAGCTCTCACAGCTTTGGAGAACACTACGCAAGCCGTTAAGGGGGAACATCAATCAATGATCTAACACTGGCTTTAAGACCAAATATCCACATCAACAACCACCACAGCATATGACATCTGTGCAGTAGTGGCACTTTTATAACTTGGGGGAAATCAATGGCTAACTAATTGGACCTAAAGCCCAATGATTGGGGGGAAACACGTGTGGTCTTGTAAACATGGTCAGATGCACACAACAGGAGAGGTCATAGATCTTAGAGAAATCCCCAAGGTTGACACACCCCTAGGCTAAAGTAACATCTTACTGACTACATAAGGAGTATCTTTATATTTACAGACAGATATCACATACACCATTTTAAAAAGAAGCTTCTTTTTTACCAGATGAAGAACAGTACAGTCCCACAACTGGATACACACAGACACAGTCTGTGAATTGCTCATGCTTAGGCAACACATTTACAATGCAACCTCTACCCATAAGCCCCATGCAACATGGAACAAGGACCCAATAAGGCATTAATTACCCCTTAACTCTCATTTAAAAAGCTCCCCCATGCAACAGGAGGCCAGGAACTCAAAGGGGGCATGAATGGCCAAACCATGGAGATTAGGAGTCTACAGACGTGGGTCCATGGACAGGTCGCCTATATTCAGCTTCGCCCATCCAAGGCTTAGGGAAAATTGTGGGGCGGAAAGATTGAAAGCCAGGGAGGTGCTGCAAAACCAAATGGAAATGAATCCTATGAGCTCCTGGGATCCTGTTCATATGACCTACAGCATTGGTGTCACCAAGCAAGCTCAACCAGACAAAAACCCAGCACAGAGCTGCAGAAATGGGTAGCAGAGCCCAATCTTGGCTGAAGAAATATTGGCAGATGATTGCAGTTGGGTGAGGAAAAACTGGCCTTCTTTAGGAAAGGGACTCGGGATAGGCTGACCAGAGCTCAAGGGATGAACTGGCAGTGAGGAGTGGGCAGGGAGAGTAGCTTGGTGCAATGGACCCCTAGCATAAATGACAGAATGTGTGAACTCCAGGGTTGGGGGTGGAGGGCTGCAGGAGGGTGCCAATGGAGAAGAGGAATAAAGGTGATTAAGACTGATTGAAAAATTATGTATGAAGCACATTAAAAATCCAACTAAAAATTAATAAATGAAAATGATGAAATAAAAATATAAGTAAAAAAATAAAATATTTTAAAAGGTATTTTCCTTAAAATAAAAATAGAATTCAGGGCCAGAGAGATGGTTCAGTGGTTAAGAGCACTGGCTGGTTTTGCAGAAGACCTGGGTTCAAATCCCAGCACCCACATGGCAGCTAACAACTGTCCATAATGCCAGTTCCAAGGAATCCATGCGCTCTTCTGAGCTCTTCGGGCTTTGCACAATATGGATGCACTTACAAACAATCAAGAAATATACTCATAAAATAAAAATGATAAACAAAATATTTTAAATATAATTTATTGATTAGTCTCTTGCCAATTGTACCAATTATTTATTGTCTGAACACAGAAAGTAGGACTGTCTCACAGGATGGGTAAGACCATTATTTCTAGTCAGATGATACAATGAGTTAGAACTTCGTAACCATTTCTCAAGAATTAGGTACTGTGCTGAGCACCACATGTGAAATCATGTCATTACTCAGTCTCCAGGTTTCCAAATGAAGAAACGGGGGCTCTGAGCAATGACACACCTGTTCAAGGTCACCAGCCAGCAGGTTGCAGAGAGTCCAGCCTCCCAACTTCTCACTTGGGGCTCCCCATCCATTGCGTGTCTGCAGATGCCCTGGCTTATAGGCTGAAAATATCCTGTAATTGTCCCATAAATAAGCCACCAAACTTATTTATCCCTTGCATTTATCTTATTATTTAGCATTTAAAGGACTTATTACATTGAGCAAGAGCCATCAATCTCTCACATAACCCTCTGGTTAATAACTTGGTAATTATAATCCACAGTCACAACACTGAATGTGCTTGTGGTTGCCATGGCGCCAGATTCTCTTTTAAGGAAGATTATCCATCAATTATTTATGACCTGCTCAGTCTGGGAATTTACAGCCTCCCAGACTGCCAGTTCTTACCCTGGTGCTCAGAAGATTCACCAGCAATTGCCAAGATCCTCGACAGACTTCTTGTTCATGCAATTCTTGAATAAGATATCAAATGTCGTTTTGCCACCCATGATGTGAACAGCACGACTATTTGTAAAGTATCTACTTTGTGGGCTGGAGAGATAGCTCAGCAGTTAAGAGCGCTGACTGTTCTTGTAGAGGACCCTGGTTTGATCCCCAGCACCCACATGGTGGCTGAGAACCATCTTTAAGCTGGGTGTGGTGGCGCACGCCTTTAATCTTTGCACTTGGGAGACAGAGGCAGGTGGATCTCTGTGAGTTCAAGGCCAGCCTGGTCTACGGAGTGAGTTCCAGGCCAGCTGGTGCTAGAGGGAGACCCTGTCTTAGAAAAAAAAAAGTACCCACTTTGTACCAAGACATTAGCTAACTGTTTCTCTTACCAGAGGCATGATAGAGTACTATACTTGTCAATCTTATCAGATCCAAAATTCCTTTGTATCACTCAGTTTCTGATGTATAACAAACAATACAAAAAAACTGAATGACTTATGAAAATACTTAACTTTTCAGTCATGGCTCTGTGGTTAGCTATGATTCTACTGAGCTTTGGGTCCTGTGGGCTTTATAGCCATGGAATGAAGGGTCTGTTCCAAGAATCTCTCTGTTTTCCCCAGGTCAGTAGCCTACCCATGCTTGTTTTGTCAAAGCAAATGGTAGAAGCACAAGAGAATTGATGGAAACGCATGGTGCTCCTTGAGGGCCAGCCTCAACACTGGCACATTTCCCTTGGAGAGTCTCATGGCCAAGTTCAAAGTCAATGAGGCAGGGAACATTAGTCATCAAATAGTGATCTCTTCCAAAAGCACCTTTCCAGATACACTCAGAAAAACACTAAACCTGTTGCCAGGGCATTCTGTGTCCCAATCAGGTTGACACACAATTATTCATTATAATCCATTAAGGAGATATTTGTTGAACATCTATCATGTGGCAAGCAGTGTTCCAAGCTCTGTGACAAAACAGACATTTACAGATGTAAAGACATATGTCAGTGAACACAGAAGCTCACTGTCCTGTGTTTATCAAGCGCTACCGTTGAACATGTACCTAGAGTCAGTGAAGACACTGAAATCAACAGGGGGGGGGTGGCCCTACTCTTCTCTACCCTATAGGTAAATTGACAACAGCAGTGTCAGATAACTAGTGTGACAAAGCAATGTGAATTGTGATGAGGGCCGTGAAGCAGAAATAATTAAGAATTATATAACAGAAAGCCTCAGCGTACTTATTTTTAGAGGATGGAGATCAGGAAAGACTATCCTTGGAAAATGAGTTCTACCACAGAGGAAGCTACTGCAAAGACTCATGGTGGAGGATGTGATGTGGGATTCCATCAGGAAGAGAGTGGTGGGTGGGGAACAGTGATGCCTTCTACCCACACCTCTCCTAACAAGCACCCTGTAATGGTCCTTTTAGCATGCTCCAATTAAATGCAGAGATAATGTAACCTGCATACATACATAATTTCCACAAATTAACTGCACATGTAAGTGTCAAAAGATATAGTGAGAGAGTCTGGTGTTGGCATGTCAACAAATAAAAGCATTGTTTGTACAGCAGCCACAGAGGCTGCTGATTCTACATGTGGGGAGCCTAGAACAGCTCAGCCACTCTTGACAGGAAAGTGACAAGCATTAAATAGATAAACTGTAATCACTGAAGAGAACAAATGTCATTTGCAGGAAAACTGACGCAACTGGAGATAATCGTGTTAAGACAAATAAGCTGGTTGGGGAGGAAAAATATGATATTCTCTTTTTTATTCCTCCTCATCTTGTATAGACACATAAAATCATGTGTGTCTGTAGTACACATAAGTCAGAGTGAAGCTGTCTAGGAGGAAAGAGGAATAACAGCTCGGTCAGTGCTGATATACCCTCAGTCAGTACTGAGAACACCCTCAGTCAGTAGAGGGAACACCCTCAGTCAGTACTGGGAACACCCTCAGTCAGTACTGGGAACACCCTCAGTCAGTACTAAGAACACCCTCAGTCAGTACTAAGAACACCCTCAGTCAGTACTAAGAACACTCTCAGTCAGTACTAACTACACCCTTAGTCAGTACTGAGAATACCCTCAGTCAGTACTGAGAACACCCTCAGTCAGTACTGGGAACACCCTCAGTCAGTACTAAGAACACCCTCAGTCAGTACTGAGAACACCCTCAGTCAGTACTAACTACACCCTCAGTCAGTACTGAGTGCACCCTTCAAAGACACACCCCAATGCCCTACCTCCTCCAGGCATCCTCGACCACTGCTCTAGTCTAGTTAAACTTGAACCCATTGATGGATTAAGTCATTCATTAGGTCAGAAGCTTTGGGATCTAATTGTCTCTGGAAATACCCTCACAAACACACTGGAGGTGTGCAGCACTAATCTCCTAGGTGACTCTCAGTCTAGCCAAGATGAATAGTCATAATTGGGGACTCCTTCCTGCCATGAAATATTGAACAGTTTTTGGCACACTATAACCGCATGGCCACAATTCATTCAACACTTACTCAAAGTGCTGTGTACTCTCTCAGAAGCCCTCACATCAGAGTGAGTATTGCTACACCTGTATCCATTACACTTCCCCCCAATAATGCTGTGTAACAAGCAGCCACCATAAGTCAAGCACAGAGCAACGAACTCCTATGTGAGGTTTGGCTAACTGGCCAGAGATGAGCTGCTCTTGTCTTTCATGGTCACACTTGGATGTCTGTGATTAAATGGAGGTTGTGAAGGCAACTGTGCTGAGCTTTGTTGGACTCACATGTCTGGGAGCCAGCCAGCTGTTGAATGATCTAGGATGGCTGCTACAGGAAACCTGGGACAACCTGACTCCACAACACAGGCCTCTCAGTCCCTTACAGACTCGCTACGGATTTCCTCAGGAGTCACAGGAGCTACAGTGACAGCTAAAATACCAGGTATTCTCTAGGGTTTTGCTTGGGTTACCTCTCCTAATATCCCACTAACTAAAGCAGGCCACGAGGCCAACTCACATTCAGAGGATGGGAGAGTCTCCTGCACCTCTTTCGTGAGGACTGCAGGAGGCATGGAAATAGCAGTGCTGAGCTGTGTGCCTTGCAAAACTCACATGGATGTCCTGACCTCTGGAACCTCAGAATGCAACTATCTGGGGGTGTTCATATATATTTAACAAAGTTAACCACTTCGAGATGAGCTCTCTAAAGCCTCCTCAGGTAGATGTGGTGGCTTATGTCTGTAATCCCAGCACTCGGGAGGCTGAGGCAGGAGGATTGTTGTGAGTTAGGGTTTCCAACCTGGAAATCCCATGTCATCTCTGAAGTCCACCTCAGGATCCTATTTGACACGAGAGGAAATGGAGGCTGAGTCTGAGTCCAACTTACCACACTGCCCCGAAATACCACAGTTCCACATATGTGAGGGAGCCTGCATCTATCAGATCTCATAATCTCTTCTCAGCCATTTCCGTTCACCATCCTCTGTCTTTTCCTAGGTAGTTTCCAAGAGGCAGGTGCTGACACGCGCTGGGCACTATTCATACTCAACTAGGCAGTACTGTGTGTGTACAAGCTTCTGTTTCATAACTCTTAATGATCTGGTAATTGTGTTTTTGGCTTTCCAATGAAGCGTACAGGGCTCAGAGGACCATCTCCGGTTTCTTGAGGGCCTTAATTTGATCTGAGTCTGTATAGCACTTCTGAATATTTTTAAGTGTGTGGGGCAAAAAAGAAAGAGAGAAAATTCAAGTCACATCTTATATTCCAAAATGGTTTTCTACTAACTTCACATAGCTAAGTCTCTACTATGTCAACTACATTTTCAGGGAACATATTCTGTTAGTAAGATGACAGAAGCCGTTGGAATGGTGGCTTAGACAGGGTGAAATGAATGGAAAAGAACCAGGGAAATAACCCATGGGTTAATCAGGGTTCTCCTGAACAACAAAACCAATACAAAGACAGACATTGGACAGAGCTATAAACATAGATCTAAATAGATACAGACAGATCAGTGCAGATACACAGAGAGATTTGCTGCCAGTGATCATGCGGTTACGGAAGCTGAACAACCCGTACTCTGCCATCTTCAAGCTTGAAGCACAAGAAAACTGGTGGTTCAGTTTGAAGAACTGAGCTGTGAAGAACTGATGATATCAATTACTATTTGAGTCTGAAATCCTGAGAATCAGAGACATCTAGGGCAGAAGACCATCGCAGCTCAAGCCATCAAGCAGAACTGACTCTCCCCTCTCCCTGCTAGTTCCATTCAGGACCACTGTGGATTACAGCATCCGTGCCTGCATCATGAGAGACCTCTATTTTACTTAGCCTGTCAATCCAAATGCCAGTACCTTCCAGAAACAACTTCCTAGACATACACAGAAATAACGTTGCATCCTGGGACCCAGTCAGGTCGACCCATAACATTTACCACTGTAACTCATTAATGCAAATGCTTACTGAGAATCTACTATGTGTGTGACAAGCACTACTTAAGGCTCTGTGATACAGGCACAAATGAGGCATGGTAAGTGAACATGAGTTCAGTGTCTGGTGTCCATTCAACAGTTACTAATCAAACATACCTTTGAGCATCTACCAAGTGCTCACTGATGTGTGAGTCACTGGGGATGCTAAGATGAATAGTGTATATAATCTCTGCTCTCCTGGATATAAAGGCTAGCTGATGGAGTTACATGACTCATAGTACAATGAAGTGATGAAATTGGTTTAGCTTTTTAATTATTTTCATTTTATGTGTATGAGTGTTATGTCTGCATGCATGTAAGTATATGCAATGCCCACAAAGGCCAGAAGAGGGCGTCAGATCTCCCGGAGCTAGAGTTACAGGCAGTTGTTAGCCATCATGTGGGTGCTGGGAATTGAACCCCAGTCCTCTGCAACAGCAGCCAGGGCTCTTAATCACTGAGCCATCTCTCCAGCTCCAACAATGACAAATGTGATGAGGACTGCCAAGGAGAAACAGTTGTGAAACACTCTGCGGGCCTGTTAATTTTGTGGAGAAATGGAAGTTGCCTTCAGTCCTAGCATTTGGGAGGCAGAGGCAGGCGGATCTTTGTGAGTTCAAGGCCAGCCTGGTCTACAGAGTAAGTTCCAGGACAGCTGGGACTACAGGGAAACCCTGTCTCGAAAAGACCAAAAAATAAATAAAAATAAAAAAACAAAATTGAAGCTGACGTATGAAGCATGAGTGGAGGAGGCTGTGGGGGGCTCAGTTGGTAGGACGCTTGCTTAGCACTCACAAGGCTCTGAGCTCCATCCCCAGCACCGCACAACTGAGTGTGGCTTCATGCACCCGTAATACCAGCAACAGGAAGTGGAGGCCATCTTCAGCTCTGTAGTGAGTTCAAGGCCAGTCTAAGCTACATGAGGCCCTGTCTCCTCCCCCCTAAAAAAAAAAAAAAAAGATAAAGCCAACGTGGTGGCGCACGCCTTTAATCCTAGCACTTGGGAGGCAGAGGCAGGTGGATCTTTGTGAGTTCAAGGCCAGCCTGGTCTACAGAGTGAGTTCCAGGACAGCTGGGGCTACAGAGAGACCCTGTCTTGAAAAGACCCAAAAAAAAAAAAAACCCAGATGAGTAAGAATCAACTCTGCAAAGATACTGAAAATATTTTTGTGAATAGAGAAGTCTCCCCACATGCAGGAGCTGGCCTGTACTAACTGTCCCTTGTCTGGTCCTGTGATGAGCGGGGTTAGCATGCACAGCTGGGTCATGGTGCTCTCCTGCTGCACAAACTGTGTTGCTGACCATCAGCATTGACATCATGACAGAGCCAGAGTAGAATAAGCAAGTGTGAACATGGGCAAAACATGTCACCATACGACCCTCACAACAACCAAATATTCCTTTTGTTTCTGAACCAGTTATATCTTGATGACTGATAACTTGTAGTTTTTTTCTCCCTTCCCATACAATTTGTTAAGATCCCACAAAATGAGACTGGGGGTATATATCACTCGGTAGAGTGCTTGCCTAGCACAGGCTTGGCCCCAGGTTTAATGTTCAACACCAAATATACCAGGAATGTTGGCACACGTCTTAATCCCAACACTGGGAAGATGGAGGCAGGAGATCAGGAGTTCAGGCCCATCCTCAGTCACACAATGAGACAGTCTTTAACTACTATGTGGGCGCTGGGAACCGAACCCTGGTCCTCTGCAAGAGCAGCCAGTGCTCTTAACCACTGAGCCATCTGTCCAGCCCCATAAAGGTTTTTTAAATCCCTTTTAACCTCCTTTTTACCAAGATGCCCATGGCTTCTCTCATATCTGCTTCTTCAACCGGAAGTGTGTTCCTACGGGACTTGAGCTGAGCCACACCAATGGTCATAAGTGCTCTACAAAGATTTGGAGAATCTAAGCCAGACTCCAGAAGCACGTCTAAATTCAAGGAGGTGAGAAAAATTATATGAATGTGGAATTTATACTTATCATAGCTAACAAATGACTTTACAGCAAACTCGAGATGGGATTGTGGTTCTGAAGTGGTGCGTCCACTTCCACAAGATACTGAGGCCTTTTCTAATGAATGTGCCTAATAGATTCTTACTTGCGTTTGAAACCTAATTTATAAGTCATGATGGGCATTTTCATACTTCTGACTTGGGCACATCTCCAGCTGTCACCAGTCTTCCTTGTGGGATCAATTGATCTGGGGACAAGACAGTGACCTTGGGCCTTTGGCACCTTGACCTTACTGGACCAAAACTGAACTCATTACCCTTTTCTAAAAATCTAGCCATCTGGCAATTTAGAAGAACTCATCAAAATTTTAAATGTGTTTAATCTTTGACCCAGCAATGCTGGTTTGAAATTTTTATCCTATAAACTCGCTGACATGAGAAACCAAAGATATACAAAGGCATTCCTTACTCTGTTAACACTAACAGAAAGGAAACCCTGAATTTCTACCAACAGCTAACTAAATACTCTTTAATATGTCCACATGGTGGAACACTATGCAGATACTAGTAAGGATGCTGTAAATACGTGGAAATTGGTTTAGTTCGGAAAGACACATGAGGTACATGGTAGGAGAAAGATGTGCTGAACTGAGAGTGTAGCTTGCTGCTAAAGAATTTTCCCAGCATGGGCCAGGCCTAAGTACCACAAAATAATAAACAAAAGTGGTCTAAAGGCAGTAGAGATGGTTCATTGGGCAAAGCACTTGCCACTCAAACCTGGCAAGCTGAGTTCTATCCCTGGATCACAAATAAAGGTAGAAGGAGAGAACTGACTCCAAAAATTTGTCCTCTGGCCTCCACATGCAGACCATGGCACATGGACCCACATGCATACACATCATGCGCATGTGTACAATAACGACTACAGTAATAACAAATGGTCCAGAGTTAGTGGATACAACATGCATACACACACATTTTTATAAAAGCCTTTTTTGTGCTGTAGCTAACACAGGATTACTTCTAGTGACCTTCATCCCAAGAACTGGAGAGTCTTGCTGTGACAAAGTACCTGAGGAAATGATGTAAGGGAGGAGGGGTTTGTTTAAGCGCACAGATTCACTTGTCTCCATTACATCCAGTCTCATGTGTGGGACAGCCCTCGTGGTAGAAGTACATGGTAGAGAAAAGATGCTCACCTTGCAGTAGCTAGGAAGCAGACACCCAGGAAGGAACCAGGATAAGACACACCTTCATTCAGTGACCTGTTTCTTCCACCCAGATCCACCTCCAAGTTTTTCCACCACTTACCAGTAAGACCATCAAAATGATGACACCATCAATGGATTAATGGGTTGATTGCATTAGAATCTTTATGATGCAGTGACTCCTCTGTGGCTGGACCCAGCTGGGGATCAAGCCTTCAGTACAGAAGCCTTTCAGGCACCACTTCCTTTGTAAACCACTTCTCCTGGAAAGACAAAATCACTATGTTTACAACCATCAGGCTACTCTTTCCAGACCCGAAAGTGACAGGCTCACACAGCTCCACCCTCCTACCTTCTTTCTTCTCAAATTGTTGTGCAGATTGCTTCCCCAGACACCTTCAACCTTTCTGTTCCCCCATGATGCAAGACTATTTTAGCTTTAGCTTGACACCCCCAGTCTGGCCTTTATGAATGGGTTGGTCCTTTAAAACTCCAACTCTGCAGGGTGGAGTGGAGAGATGGCTCAGTAGTTAAGAGCACTTGTTGCTCCTGTAGAGGACCTGGGTTGGGTTCCAAGCACCCACATAGGCTGTCTCACAACAGCATGTAACTCCAGGTCCCAGGGATCAGATGCCCTCCTCTGGACTCCACAGGCACCTGTACACATGAGGTAGGCATACATATACACAGGCACCTGTACACATGAGGTAGGCATACACATACACAGGCACCTGTACACATGAGGTAGGCATACATATACACAGGCACCTGTACACATGAGGTAGGCATACATATACACAGGCACCTGTACACATGAGGAAGGCATACATATACTCAGGTACACACATGTACACACAAAAAATAAATAAGTCTTTCAAAAAGCACTCCAGCTCCACACATAGCTGACCCCTATTTCTCTTTGTACACATTGTCAAGAAGCAAATTCTCTGATTAGCTAATTAAGTGTGAACCTCTACTCCAATCAGCTGTAACCAGTAGAGAAGGTGCATCTGGAGTGAGTTTGAGAACCCCAGTTAGTTCCACACTTTCAGAAGAGATTCTTAGGTGTGGACCTGTTCCCGGGCGGTTTGTCTGCTCTCTTTTCCTTATGTATGTACATCTCCCACCACAGAAGCCTGCCTTCACCACTCTGATCCTGTTTTGCTCTGGGTCAGTCACAAGCTTTGCAACACTGCTCCAGACATGGCTTCCTAACACTTCAAGGCATTTCTTTGATGCAGGAGATGTAGTCCAGGATGGCCTCTAATTCCTAAGCTGAGGATGACCTTCAACCCTGATCCTCCAACTTCTACCAGTATTGGTATTACAGGGCCTGTGTCATCATGTCTGGCTTACCAGGGGGCGGGGGATTGAATTCAGGGCTTTGAGTGTGCTAGGCAAGCGCTCGACCAAATGAGCCACAGCCCCAGTGCTTCAAGGCATTTCCTTTGCTTCTTTGGAGAGTTCTCTTAACTCCCATTGAATTCTCAGGCTTGACCGAGAAAATTAAAATCAAAAGAACAGGGGCTGGAGAGATGACTCAGCAGTTAAGAGCACAGACTGCTCTTGCAGAGGACCCAGGTTCAATTCCCAGCACCCACATGGCGGCTAAGAGCTGTCTTTAACTCCAGTTCCAGGGGAATCTGACACCCTCTTCTGACCTCCCCAGGCATTGCAGTACATGGATGCACAAACCCACATGCAGACAGTATGTTCATACACATAAGAAAAATAAAATAAAAAGAATAGTGAAGCATCCCTGTATAGATTAAGGGGGACCAGGACATGCCATTCCCAGCATAAGAAGTTTGGAGTTGGAGACAATGGAGACACAGCTTTTTGTCCTGAGCTACTTACAAGCAAGCCAGAAAATTTTCTCTTTCCTCTTACATAAGGGGAGAAAAACCAACTGTTATTGCCAGAGACAGAAAATGCACACTAAGCCAAGTCTGAATAAATAAACTTTACTAACTCTTTTCTTCCATTCATTTTCTGATTTTATTTATCTGACACCCCCACAAACATGCACCCAGAAGCCAGTTTGTTAAAGTAGTATATAATCTCTGGGTCTATATAAGGGTTATTTCTCTTCCTACAATATTACAAAGACACTATAACAATGACTTTACTTAGCTTTCACTAGAATGAAGGCCATTTGGAAGCCAAAAAATAACAATTTTACATTGTAAACAAATTCAAGGATGGCCACTGTCATCAATCCAAGGCCATTTCATAAATCCTGCAGGATTTGCACATATACAAATATAAATATAAGCTATATAAAACATAAATTAAACACACACTGTATCAAGGGTGTTGGCAACACATATATTTACTTATTTGAATTCAATTATCAGAAACAGAGAAAATTGCACTCTGTGGCTCTGAATGACAGTCATGCTGGCATTTGTCCCCAGTGTCCCAAGGGAAGAAAGGTCACAAGCAAATTGCAAAGAAACCAAAAGAGCCTGCTTTCTGACCTTGTACAGACCAATTTAATTTAAGGTAATTTGGGCCCCACAAGATTTTCGCCTTAAGGGCTAAGATTGGAACCTTTCCCTTTAACCTCCCATTCAGAAATCTAACCCTACAAGCTTTCTATATCGAAAAAGTTTTCAAACTCTAGGTCTTCAATCTACATGGACATTAAGTCAATTTAATGAGTCAAGACCAGTATATTTTCTTAAGTGAAACAAAACAAAATAGAAAGTAACAGAGTGCATGGTTCATAACAAGATTGAATATTCCATGAAGTATGTGTGTGTTGAGTTATGCTTAAATATAGATTTCTAACTCTGCTCAGAAACATTTGAAGGTCCTTGCTCTCTATTTTGTACTAATACAGTAGCCAGTAGTGGTTACTGAGAACTTGAAATATGGTTGTTCGAGGCTGGGGAGTTAGCATGCCACACAAGCATGGAGACCTGAGTTCCAGCCCTGGCAGCCAAATAAAAAGTCAGATGCACACTTGTAACCCCAGAGTTGGGGAGGTGGACACATGCATATCCCTGGCACTCACTTGCCAGACAACCTAACCTTACCAGTGAGTTCCAGGCCAAATGAGAGACCATAGCACCTGAGGAGCATCAGCCAAGGTTGACCTATAGTCTCTATTCATAGATACATACACATGCATGCTCACCTGCACACACACACACACACACACACACACACACACACACGAAATATGGTGTTCTAGTTTGCCTTCTATTGCTGTGATAAAGCACTCTGATTAAAAAAAAAAAAACCAACTTGAGGAGGAAGTGGTTCATTGCATTTCCAGAATACAGTCCATCATTGAGGGAGGCCAGGCAAGAGCTCAAGGCAGGAATCTAGAGGCAGGAACTGAAGCAGAGACCTTGAAGGAGTGCTGCTTACTGCCTGGCTTGCTCAGCTATCTTTCTTGTATAACTCAGGCCTATCTTCCCAAGGATGACACCACCCACAGTGGGCTGGTCCTCCCTATATCACTCAACAATCCAGAAAATGCCTCACAGACGTGGCCACAGGACACTCTGATGGAGGAAATTCCTCAGCTGAGATTCCCTCTTCTCAGGTATCATCAAGTCAACTAAAAGAACAAGCACATATGGTTTTCAGAATTGTCATGTAAGTAGAAGATATAACACTGGTTTTAAATGACAAAACATGGAGGAAAGTGAGGAAACTACTAGAAAACCCTACGTATGAAGCCATCATTACATGCTAGGTGGACATTGCTGCTCTGTATGGCTCAGGAAGGTTGTACTCGCACATGCTTACTCACAAGATACAGTCTTACTTGTCCTATATTTTTATAGTTTTGTCACCCTATTATTTTTAGACTCAGTTTTAGTTTTTTATTGAGTTTTGTACACTTCATACAACAGTTCTTAATCAAATTTAGACCCTTCCCCTATCCATCCCTCCCAACCCCCCATCAGCCCTCATGTATTCTGCCATACATGTTAAGTCCTATCTGGTCAAGAATTTGTACCAGATATCCTTTGGTGCAAATTCATCCACTGGAGTCTAGTCAGCCTATCTAGGGGTTGTAAGTAAGATAGCAATCAGTCTCCAGTAGTTCCCAGTCTAGGGCCACCCACCACCCATTTTTCTCACTCCACTCTGGGCCCTTGTCTGATTGCGTTAGCACATGTCCTGTGCTTGATGCGACTATTACCACAAGTTCACAGGTGCAAGCTTCCAGGGCTGAGAGCCCCTTCTTCCCTGTGTTCGTGACTCACCCCGGCTCTTACAATCTTTCCATCCCCTCTTCCCGAATGGTCCTGGAGCCACAGGTAGGTAAGGTTAATTTACAAGTCCTAACCAAGACACACAATCTGCACTCTCTTACTCTTTTTTTTCCCCTTTTCTTTTTGAGACAGGGTCTCCCCACAGTTCCAGCTGGCCTGAACTCACTGTGTAGCCAGGCTGGCCTTGAACTCACAGAGATCTGCCGTCTGCCTCCAAGTGCTGGGATTAAAGGCGTGTGCCAGCACACCCAGCATCTCTTGTTCTTTAATACTTGGCCAGGTGTGGCCTTCTGTGTGCATTAAACTCTGTCGTATAAGGAAGCTTCATGGATGAGAGTTGAGGGATGCAATAGTTTTCCCTCTCCCTGTCCTTCCATATTCCACGAGCCTTCGCTGTAGAGGTTCAGCTGTAGATGTGTCACCTAGGACTGAGCATCTCTCGGAAGTATATTTTCTGTGTCTGATCAGTTGTGAGATTCTGCAGTAGCCTCCATCTGTTGCAGTTATCACCATATTATTAACAAACACCTAGAAAGGTCTGTTCAATTTCAAAATGGCTTTTCAATATCAGCTAAAATGGCCACCCCAGCATCTTAAGGCCATGCAGAGTTCCTTTTGCCTCAGCCTTGGAACACTCATCTGCCTCACATGGTCTGATGTTGCAGATCCTTGACATAGGGGACTGGGAAGAGGGCCCAGTGGGTAAAATGCTTGCTGTGTCCTCCACATGCTTGCACACACACATGCATGCATGCATATACCATACAATACAACACACAAATTAAAAGTATAAAGATTAAAATTAAAATAAGAACAAAAAGCCACTTCCCCAAATATTCTATTTATTTCTCTTTGCTTCCTTAGCCCAGAGAAAATCCAGCCCTTTGCTTACAGTCATGTGCTCTAAACTAGGGTTTCTTAAACTTTGCTGCCACAACCCCTTTTCACTGAAGAAATTTTTACATAATCCTGGGTACATAGACATGTAAGCTAGGAATGGGAATCAAACATTTAGTGATGATAAATCATAAAGAAATCTTATTTTAAAACAGTTCTTTAATGTACATGTCATTTTGCCATCTATTAAAGATGAAAGCAAATTTACATACTAATGAGTTGGATGTACTTTTTGTTTTTACATAGAATTAAATCTTGGCTGGATATTTGATAGTGAAGGACAGAACATCTTCAGTGATTCTCAGAGTTGATCGATATTTTGACTTTATATTGTCAATGCTGAGAAAGCCACTTTACATAAATATACAGTGGAAAAAAATGTCAGAAAGTTTGGAATTCTGTTTTAATCCCAAGCCAAAGTTCATTTAATGATTTTTCTTTATAAAACTCAAACAGCATTTATTTTGTCTTTGAAATTTTCATGCATATGTATATAATATATTTGGTCATTCCACACATCCCTGTTTTCCTCTCTCTCCTTCTTCCTGACAACTCCCCTCCTATTTGCATGTCTTTTTGCTTATTTGTTTGTTTGTTTGTTTATATGTGGTTTGTTTTATGACTCGCTGAATCTAGTTAGGATTACTTATGTTAACACGGGTGAGGGATATTTACAGAAGCACAGGTGTGTGTGCTTAACTGGTGGCTTCCCCACAGAAGAAAGAAAATCATCCCCTCCTTGAGCAACCATTCGCTGCCCACAGCTCTTCGGGTAGGGGTGCATTCTCATGGGCACGCCTTCTCCTTGATGGGATGGTGCTGGGCCCCATCTTTTGCAGGTCTTCTACAGATAACAAAGCCTTTAATCACAAAATTAAAAAATTCTTACACAGCCTGCTGGATGTAGTGGTGCACATCTTTAATCGCAACACCCAGGAGGCAGAGGCAGACGGATCTCTGTGAGATGGAGGCCAGTGTGGTCTACATAGTGAGTTCCAGGCCAGCCAGGGCTATAGGGAGGCCCTGTCTCAAAAACAAAACAACACCGGCATGGTGGTACATGCCTTTAATCTCAGCATTCCGGAGGCAGAGGCAGGCAGATCTCTGTGAGTTCAAGGTTTACATAGTGAGCTCCAGGCCAGCTGGGACTAAAAGGGAGACCCTGTCTCAAAAAGAAAAAAATAATAATTCTTAAATGATGCAATCCAAACACATACCAATTTGATGCTAACATGCTAAGTAATGGGGACAAGCAAATATTTAAATTATAAAAGCATTTAAATTTGAAAATAATGACTATTAAGAGTTTTTCTTGTATTTAAATCATATGTGTCTATAATAGCAGCAAAGAACCTGGAACGTGGCAAGGCAGGTAAGGGCATTTGCTGCTGTGCCCAGCGATGACCTGAGTTGGATCTCCTACATGGCAGAAGGAAAGAAAAGGCACTCATACATTGTCCTCTGACCTCCACACATGGTAAGACATATATGTATATAAAATAAATAAATAAGTAAGAACAATTTTAATGAGTATAAAATTTTTATGCACAATTAAAAGACTTCAGTCCACAATATCCAATACTCTGGAATTTGAGCTGATGAGCTACAGGCAGCTCACATCGTCTGTTCATTTTCTCATTGGAACATGTGCACACATATAGTGCACATATGCATATGAATGTGCACACAAACATCATTATTTGTTCCTATGGACATTTGTTCTGCTGTTAGATGCTGAGGGCCTAGTGATGAACAAGAGAAGCAGAGATATTGGTCCTCCAGGGCTCAGAGTCCAGTTAAGAAGACAGTGGCGGGAGCCAGGCGTGGTGGCGCACGCCTTTAATCCTAGCACTTGGGAGGCAGAGGCAGGCGGATCTTTGTGAGTTCAAGGCCAGTGTGGTCTACAGAGTGAGTTCCAGGACAGCTGGGGCTACAGGGAGACCCTGTCTCGAAAAGAAAAGAAAAAAAAAAGAAGAAGACAGTGGCAGGGACTGGAGACACAGCTCAGTGGTTAAGAGCACGGGCTGCCCTTGTAGAGGACCTGAGTTACTTAACTCAGTACCCACATGGTGGCTAACAACCACCTATAATTCCAGTTCCAGGGAATCCAACACCTTCTTCTGACCTCCAAAGGCACTGCACAAAACAGGTGCACTTTCATGCAGGCAAATATTCAAAATAAAAATAAATAAAATATAGTAAAAAGGAAGATAGTAGCAGTAGTAAGAATCACTGTGGAAAGTTCTTTAACAAAGGAAGTGCAGGGAGCTGCAGAAGCTCGAACCCAGAAGGCTCAGGGACAACCGTGCATAAGAAATGACTCCTAATCTAAGACCTAAAGTCACTATTATCTCAGGAGCAATTCCAGGCAGGGGGGAAGGCCACGAGGACCTGGAATTCAGATGGAGAGTCCTTAAGGAAAGACAAGTCCAGTCAGGCTGGGACATAGGAGGGGGAGCAGGTCACAGCTGGTAGGGAAGAGTTAGAGGAGGAGCTGTGAAGGAAGCGAAGCGAGGACCGGACCTCGCGGAGCACTGCATGTGGTTCAACTCAACACAGGCACACAACTGAACTCTGAGTGCAGCAGGAAGCCAGTGACGGGGTGTGAGCAGGAGGGAGCCCAGAGCCTGTCTACACGCTCCGCTCCGTGGAGACGCTCAAAGCATTTCACAGCCTGAAAGTCCCAACACGCAGGCATGAGCTTTGCACAGTGTCCTGAGGGTGCTGCTCTCTCGCTGTGACACCACTGGCTGCTGGCGGCCTGAGGAAGAGGTGAAGCTTCCTAGGAAAAAGGGATCTATAGACAGTGTGTGTGTGTGTGTGTGTGTGTGTGTGTGTGTGTGTGTGTGTCTATGTATATGTTTATCTCTGTGTGTGCCTCTGTGTCTGTCTTTATGCATCTGTCTCTATGTCTGTGTCTGTGGGTTTGTCTGTATGTATCTGTGTGTGTGCGTGTGTGTGTGTGTGTATGTGTGTGTGTCTATGTATATGTTTGCCTCTGTGTCTTGTCTTTATGTGTTTGTCTCTGTGTCTGTAGGTTTGTCCGTATGTATCTCTGTGTGTTTGTTTGTATATCTCTGTGCTTGTATGTATATCTCTGTGTCTGTGTGTATCTGTGTGTCTGTGTCTCTATGCTTGCCTGTATATGTATTTTTGTCTGCGTGTCTCTGTATGTTTGTGTGTATGCATGTTTCACTGTGTGTATATATTCTTATGTCTCTTTGTGTACGTTTGTCTGTGTGTGCCTGTTTCTATCTCCATGTCTGTGTTTGTTTGTGTGTCTATTTGTCTGTCTTCTTTGTTAAGCTGTGTGTGTCTGTATTTTACCTGTGTATGTTTGTCTCCATCTGTGTATGTTTGTATTTGTTATTTCTTTGTGTGTCTTTGTGTTCATGTGTGATATGTTTCTGTGTCTATGTGTGTCTATGTGTGTCTGTGTGTGTTTCTGAGTGTGTTTTGTGTGTCTGAGTCTGTGTATGCTTGTATATATGTGTGTGTGTATGTTACTGAGGATTAAACACAAATCTTTGTGCATGCTAGGCAGGTACTCTACCACTGAGCCAATACCCCCAAACAGTGGCTTTTATCACTATATGGTAATTTTCCAATGTATGCATTATATCTAAAAATATACATATGAGAAACGAACTATACACAAACAGAAATTTAGTAGGACTTGGGATGATAAGATCACTAGTAATGTTCAGAAATACTTTACTATGTTAACAGCCCACATAGCAGCTCGGTACACATCCTAATGTCTGCACAGGACAGCACTCTGAAAGACTAACACTAGTATTATGGGGTTATGGGGTCATGACCTTGCTTTGCCTGAGTGGTCAGAATACAAGCCGCTAAAAGCAGAATTCAGCTCTTTTTTAAAGGTAGTTAGTTTTTAATTGACAAATGCAGAGACCAGACAAGGGTGCCCGGTCTGACCACTGGCACTGGGCATGGCAACTGGGCAGGAGAAAGAAATAGAGGGCATCCAAACAGGACGGAATGGGCATGAAGTTCCATCGTCTCCGTTTGCTGATGATATCTCTAATATAAAGAAAGCCTTTTAAGTTTCAAAAGCCTGACCCTGGCATGACTCAGGCTAGTGGAAAACAAACACGACCCAAAGCCAGACAGTCACCTCCGAGACAGGATGGGAGGGAGGGGAGGAGGGGAGAGACTGTCGATGAGGGAGACATGTCCCCAACCCAGCAGGGGACGCTGCCCAAGGACTCCAGAGGAGAAGCAGAGCTGTGGGTCTGGACTCTGCTTTGAGTGTCCCCCAGAAGCCAACAAGGAAACAGGAGGAAATTGCTACAGTCCGGACACAAGAAACCATCTTAAGTCTCCCCGGCTGAGGTAGATCTCCATAGCAGAGCATCTCCTACCATGTGCAAGGTGCTGGCTTCCATCCCCAGTACTGCCATAAAAGAAAAAAATCACGTTTATGTGGGGGTGCATGGATGCATGCCCGGAAGTCAGAAGATAAGGTCAGGTACCTTCTAACTTCTTCTCTGAGATCAAGGCCTCTCATTGGCCTTGAAACTGCCTCTTAGGCTGGGCCAGCTGACCCCCAAGCTTCCAAGGATCCACCCATCTTCACCTCCCACCTCACCATGGCTGCAGCTACAGGCCTGCGAAATTGTGTCCACTTTTCACATCACGTCTGGGAATCTGAACTCAGGTTCTTACACTTGTACTGCAAGATCTTTACCCACCTAGCTACCTGCCCAGACCCAATAAATACTTTTTTTGTTATTTTTTTCTTTTTGGAGACAGAATGTCACTCTGTAGCCCATGCTGGCCTAGAACTTGCTATGTAGACCAGGCTGGCCTCAATGTTACAGAGATCTGCCTGCCTCTGCCTCCCAATTGTTGGGATTAAATGTGTGTGCCACAATACCCAGCCCCAGTAAATAATTTAACTAAAAAAAAATTTTCTCCCCAAACAAGCTTATGAAAAAAAAATTTTTTTCTTGGATCATTTTTTATTCATTTGTATTTTAGTTTTTGAAGTTAGGAACATATCTGCTTTAATGGTTTGCAGAAAAAGCAAATTATGAAAAGACAAACTTGATTTCATGATAGCAGAAGTGGAACATGTTGCAGAAAACTACTATTGAGGAAACACAGACTGACTGAATGGTCAGAAATAGCTCCTGAAGAAACTCTAGCTGTAAGTGTTTTTAATATAATGCTTTTATTGATGTTTTGTGTATTTCAGACATCATTTTTCAGTTCAATTTAGACATATTCCCCTTTCCCTTTCCCCCACCCCACCCCAGATCATGCACTCTGCCATAACTGTCCTGCATCTTTCTCTCAGTCTTTTTTTATGTTTAGGAATTCACATTTTCCTCCTTTAATTTTATATTACTCTAAAATATGAATACATACCTTCCATCCATATACAGTAATTACCGAGTCTGAAAGTAAGTGGTAGGTTGATTCTAGAGCCCATTAAGAGATTTACATTATAACAACATAGTTGCTTTCAGATAAATAGAAATATAACAATAATGTTGTTCAGCTTGCCTTTCAACTGGGGATTTGGTGTGAGCATCCACAAATGAGGAAAACTATTCACCATTTGTTTTTCTGGGACCGTATTACTTCACTTAGCATAATGGCCTCAAGTTCCATCCATTTACCTGCAAAGTTCATGATTTCATCTTTCTTTACCACTAAATAGTACTCCATTATGTAAACGTACCACATTTTTGTCATCCACTTGTCAGTTGAGGGGCATTTGGGTTGGTTCCAGCTCTTTGCTATTGTGAAGAGAGCTGCAATAAACATGGATGTGCATGTATCTTTGTGGTAGGATGAGTTGTGTGGGTATATACCCAGGAGTGGTATGGCTGGGTCAGGTGGTAGGCTCATTTTGAGTCTTTTAAGGATTCTCCACAGTGCTTTCCATAATGGTTGTACAAGTTTACCTTCCCACCAGCAGTGGATGAGTGTTCCCCTTTCCCCACAACCTCTCCATGTTTGGTGTCTTTTGTGTTCTTGATCTTAGCCAACCGTATTGGAGTGAGATGATATCTGAGAGTGGTTTTAATTTGCATTTCCTTAATTATTAAGGATGTTGAATGTTTTTTAAGATGTTCCTCAGCCATCTTTACTTCCTCACTGGTGAAGTCTCTGTTCAGCTCTTTACTCCATCTTTTGAGTAGGTCATTTGTTTTTCTTCTTCATTTTTTTTTCTTTTTTTTTTTTGGTCTTTTTGAGACAGGGTCTCCCTGTAGCTCTGGCTGTCCTGGAACTCACTCTGTAGACCAGGCTGGCCTTGGACTCAGAGATCCACGTGCCTCTGCCTCCCAAGTGCTAGGATTAAAGGCGTGCGCCACCACGCCTGGCATTTATTTCTGTATGTGTATGAATGTACTGTCTGCATGCAAGTTTGTGCACCCGTGTCGTGCAACGCCGCGGAGGTCAGAAGAGGGTCTCGGATTCCCCTGGAACTGGAGTTCTCCTGGAACTGGAGTTTTAGACGGTTCTCGGCCGCCATGTGGGTGCTGGGGATCGAACCCGGGTCCTCTGTAAGAGCGGTCGGCGCTCTTAACCGCTAGGCCATCTCTCCAGCCCCCTCATTTATATTTTATGTGTATGAATGTTTTGTCTCCTGTTAAGTCCAGCTATGTTGTGCAATACCCACAAAGGCCAGACGAGGACAACAGATCCCCTAGAATTGGAGTTACAGAGAGTTAACTGCCATGTGGGTGGTGGAAACTGAACCTGGATCCTCTGCAAAACCAGCCAGTGCTCTTAACTGAGCAGCCCTAGCTCCAGCCTCTCCAATCTTTAAAAGAGAAAGAGAATACTAGACTCTAAAAACCCAAACTCCAAAAGGCCCTCCTGAGACAAATGGGGAAGGTTTGAATATATACTAGATTTTAGATATTGTGAAATTATTGCTAATTTTCTCTCTTTGTTGTTTTGGGATTGTTTGTTGTTTGTTTGTTTTGAGACAGGGTCTCCCTATAGCCCTGAATGGCCTAAAACTCACTATGTAGACCATGCTGGCCTCAATCTCAGAGATTCACCGGCTGCTGCCTCCTAAAAGCCAGGATTAGAGGCATGAAACACTACACCCAATTATAACTAATTTTCTTAACCCTGATAGTGATATCGCAGTTCTGTTGGAGAAAGTTCTATGATTTAGGAAAATGCATGCTGAGATAGTACGAGGTAAAGTATAGACATTTCTGCAAATTATTCTAAAAGAGAGACCAAAAATCAAGAAAAATATCATCAAATGGTCTAAGAAGGGTTTATCATAATAGTTGTGAAAGTCCTGTATGATTTAATCTTTAATATATATGTAAACTTTCATGGTAATGATTTTATAACAAAACGCATCATTATAATGATGAATGTCAGAAGTCATGTGGAAAAATTATGACATGATAAAAGCCAGGCATGGTGGCCTGTGCCTATGCTCTAGCTATTTAGAAGGCAGGAGATCACTTGAGCCCAGGAGTTTGAAGTCAGCCTGGTAAACAAATTGAGCATCTATCTCTTAGAAAAACTATTATATAATCATTTCATTAAAATGTTTGTGCAGCATAGAAAATGGCTTATATTGCATAAGTTCATTAATTTGTAAAAAAAAATGCACAAAAAGATGAACACGATATAGTAATAGTTGCTGAGTTAACATGGTGAAGTTATTAAAAACCTATGCTGTTTTCCTGTAAATTTTATCTTTCTGTCCTTATATTAAAAATTGCTTTAGAATATGAGTAGAACAGGCACAGTGGCTTATGCCTGTAATCCCAGCACTCAGGAGGCTGAGTCAGGAGGATCGCTGTGATCTTGAAGCCAACATGGGCTGCAAACTGAATAGTAAGCCAGCCAGTTCTGAACTGACTGCAGTTAAGCATCTAGTCACCCAACATAATGGTATCTCGGGACAGAGTTGAGAAACCACGTTATGGGAACGTCACTCTCCTGTCATTCCTCCTCTGTGGCCTGGGTGTCAAGTTCTCCCACTGCCAGCAGCAGACATTAACTCTGGCTCCTTGAAGTATTCTAGGGGTGCTGGGAGGTCACAGGACAGCCAGGCCTAGCAGGTGGACAGGCAAAAAGCATGCTGTGCTGCAGCCAGGTCCTCTGTTAAATCTAGACCACCAGTGAGCAGCCTGAGAAAGACAGCAGCCACTGAGCTGAGGATGCCACCACTCAGATCCCAACCCTGGTCGGATCCCAACCCAGATCAGATCCCAGTCCTTTCCCAGAACGCAGCCTTTCCCAGATCCCAGTCCTTCCCAGGTCCCAGCCTGGATCAGATTCCAGTCCCACTGGCCTTGGACACAGAGCTGCTGCTGGCACGGTCACTGTCTCTGGAAACCCACCGTAGCGCCTGTCCTTCCAGAAGCCCCCTCTGCCGCCCCTGTAGCCACACAGCACGCTCTCAGTTAAGTCTCACCAGAGCGTACCCGACTGGCCTTATCTAGCACTTGTGCTCACAGCTTAACTACTAAAGGTCTTGGGAAGGCAAATACCTCATCCTTGGAGCTTTCATTGTGGGAAGAGGGTTCCCTGCATCCCACCAAGACTTATATGATAAAGATAGTTCCACAGACAGGGTGTAGAGTCTAACGATGGAAGGGCAAAAATGATAAATGCCAGGACACTGGTTCCCACCACAGTTGGGCCAGGCACTCTGTAAGAAAAAAAGTTCTCTGTCCTCTAGAAGCAACAGAAGTAGAAAATGTATCTTTTATCTTATTTTTTTAACCTATGATACTTAGCAGTAAGTAAATCCTCAATAAATATTTGCTAAATAAATAAACTTAAATGAATAATCATCCTTGGACAAATTCAGTGACCCCCCCTCTGCAGGCAAGGGACTACACAAAGGAACTCAGCAGGAGCTCCATAAAGAAGCTTCATGGAGGTCCTAATTGTATCTGAGATTCACGGTGATCTTCCAGAGACTTCCATGAGCCAAAAGCTAAAATAAAACTGCACAGTGCCCTAAAACCTCAACACAATCCAAATATTAAATTCTGAAAATCGATCCACCTAAAAGGCAGCTCAAATTCAATCTGAATCAAAACACCTTCTAAAATAATAAAACAAGAATAAAATGCATTCTGAGTCTTGAATTTGCTTTTTGGTGATGAGCCTGATACCATTCGTTTTGGCCGCATGCTGGCCTGGGTTGCCAGGCTGGAGTTTTGGGTCACAGCAGACAGCAGCAATGATTTTATAAATGTGTTCTCCCTGGCTGCCTACCTTTGAGCTCAAATCGATTTCTGGTCACAGTTTGTGCATTTCATGCCAGAAGACTACAGTAGGGGTCCCGAGGGTGAGTGTGAAATCACTTGTTCTGTAGATCTTTGAACATACGTTAAAAAAAATCACCTCTCCTTTCAATGGTTTTGGTTCCAGTTTAAAGGTAGAGTTGCTAAGTTCTGTTCCGTCTTTGAAGGAGTGTGTGTGTGTGTGTGTGTGTGTGTGTGTGTGTGCCCCCAAGGAGACCAGAAGAGGGCATCAGACCCCCTTGGAGCTGGAGTTACAGGCAGTTGTGAGCTACCTACACGGGTGACAGGAAGGGAAGTCCGGTCTTCTGGAAGAGCCCCCTATTCACATTCATTCAACAAATTTACATTGGCTGCCTACTATGAGCTAGATGGAAGTCTTGCTGGATACAGCAGTGGCCAGAGAAGATACAGTCCTTGAATTTCTATTAATTCATACAGACGGAGGTCTATAAAGGAATATGCAGCTCTAAAATGAAATAGGTATTAGGGGAATAAAGCCAGAGTGCTCTAGAGGAGAATAATGGAGGGATCTCATTCGGACTGGGTGGGGTGGGGAAAGACAGCCTGAAGGTATTAGGCTGTAACGTAAGCAATAAAAAGAGTTGTTCTGAGCTGGATTATGTCCCCATAAAGATGACATGATAAAGCTCTGCACTCCAGTACCTTATAAGGTGACTGAATTTGTAGAGTGCATTTTCAAGGAGGTCATTAAAGTAGGCCATGAGGGGTGGCCCTAATCCAATATGAGTGGTTCTCATAGGAAGAGGAAACAAGGTGGACACTCACAGCCATGACCACATGAAGACAGGAAAAAAGCCAGTCATCACCAGTCAACCAGAGAGGATGCAGAAGAAACTGGCCCTGGCACCCCCTCTTGTCCCGGCCTTCCAGATACCAGAACAGTGAACCAAAACTAATATAGGGCTTAATGAGGCAAAGAATCAGGCTGGGAAGACAAGTCCAGGCACAAAGAGCAAGGACCCACAGCAGTGGAGAGCTTTGCCCCATCAGAGAAGTGGAAACACACCTGTGGCTGGAGCTCTGTGAAGGTGGGGGAGGGGCAAAGAGGGAGGCAGAATCCAGAATGTGTAGCACGTAACACGCACACTCACAATGTGGCTAGCCATTTTCCTTTCAGACCCTCGTGTACCAACACACACACACACACACACACACACACACGCCCACCCAGGCACACACAAGTCTATGTCTCTCCCTCCTGTCAGGAGCGGCAACACCCAGAGCTCAAGCCCTCCAAGCATTCACAGATGCACTCAGAACCTCCCATTTGGTGCCTGCCTTCCTGGTTTGTCCATTCTGACATCACAACCATTGTCTGTCTTATTTTGCTATTGCACCTTTATTTTTTTTTTATTAATTTTATTTATTCCCGTATGTGTATGAATGTACTGTCTGCATGCAAGTTTGTGCACCCATGTCGTGCAATGCCGCAGAGGTCAGAAGAGGGCGACGGATTCCCCTGGAACTGGAGTTCTCCTGGAATTGGAGTTTGGACGGTTCTCGGCCGCCATGTGGGCGCTGGGGATTGAACCCGGGTCCTCTGCAAGAGTGGTCGGCGCTCTTAACCGCTAGGCCATCTCTCCAGCTATTGCACCTTTAAAAGGGCCAAGGACAACCTAAAGAGGAAGCTATTTCAGTCTAACTCTCAGCTTCCTCTTTTATACGGTAGAGATAATGGATGCCTTGTAGAGCTGAGGTAAGGCTCAAACCTGGTACAAACGAGCAAGTCCTTTATACGTGTAACGATATTTTATCTCCTGGACATCCACAGGTCAGGAGCAGCAGGACCTGGGAGCTGGTTAGAAGCGGGAACCTCTGGTCTGCTCAGACCTGCTGAATCGGAATCCGAATCTTAATAAGACTCTCCAGTGATTCAGATTCACCGTGAAGTTTGGAACAGAATGTTCAATCATAAGTCAATTAATTACACAGTGGATGTAACATCTCTCCCACCCACTGACTGTATCACACGTTTCAACATTCAGTTCACAGTCCTTCTCACACAGGGAGTTTTCCCTAAACAAATCAGACAAATGAAAGGTTCACATGAGCTGACACAGCAGCACAGAAACAGTGGGCTTTCAGTCCTAATGCTTGATGCTTGCTGTTTGCTTGACCTCAGGCAAACTACTGCATGTCAGTAGACCTGTTTCCTCAACTGTAAAAATGAGTGGAGAGTACCAACCCCCCCCAAAGCTGTAGTGATGGCTGGTGAGGGGGACACACATCAGGATCCTGACAGGGCAAAGCACCATGCAGTGAGCTCAGAGGAGAGCACACCCATTTGCTTGTGTAAAGACACATATTCAGGCAGCTTCCCATTGGCTACAAAGGTGGGGTCTATAGGTCTACATTTTCTGCTTTGTTGTGAAAGAATAGGAATTTCAGGGCTAAGGATGTAATTCAGCTGGTAGAATACTTACCTAACATCCGTGAAACTGGGTTTGATCACCAGTATTGTATAAACCAAGGGTGGTAGTGCATGCCTACAATCCCAGCACTTGGGAGGTAGAGGCAGGAAGATCAGAAGCTCAAGGTCATCCTTGGCTACATAATGAGATCAAAGCCAGCCTGGAATACACAGGACCCTGTTAGGAAGGAAGGAAAGGAAAAAGGGAGGGAAGAAGGGAGGGTTGAAAACAAGAATAGGAATGTCTTTCTGCTAGGTGCCTGTCTCTAGAACAAATTATCACTTCTCAAAGACCCAAATGGCTGTGCTCTTTTAAAGTGGATGTTACTGACTTCTTCCTAAGTGCCAGGCACAAGCTGGACAAAGACAACTATCTGGTCTGTACATTCTCTCTGTTGCTCGCAGACCTTTAGAGAATAGGTGGCCAGCCCCTTACCCAAATGAAAATGCTTCTGAAATATGAGGGACCTCTTATACCTAAAATGGATGTGGCTCTTCAAAGAGAATGCTGTGCCAGGTAAGAGGCATGACAAAAAATTACAGGCTGACATTCTTACACCTTCCCTGGGAGACAGGATGAATACCGCCCCTTTCACACTAACAACCCCTGCCCCCCAGGAAGGCAATCATAGTTGGGACACATTTTAAAATTTGGGGGGGGGGGGACAGGTGCTATTAAAATTCCTTAAAGGAGATACATGCGACTTCTGCTTAAAAATTTGCAGGAATACACACACACACACACACACCTCTTCTCCAATCATTTCATTTACTCTTCAAGTCTAGAAGTAGAATAAATTAACATTTCCTGGCGGCCAAGTGGAGACTTGTTTCATCTAGAGATTACACAGATTAAATCATCACATGCCATAATTCACCCCTGATAAGGCAGAAAGACAGATGAGCAAATTTGGATATGGCTATCTCAGCCCCAGCTGGGAACTGTGGATTCTCCCCTCAAGAGCATCTGGGGCCACAGAAAAGGCCTGCTAAGCTCAGGCTTTTCTCTTAGGAAAAGCACTTCTCTGATCTAATAGACACTGTTCTGAGGAAAACACATCTTCTGTAAATGTGATTTTTTTTAAACTGTAGACTCAGAAAGCCCAGAGTTGCTTGAGAGCCGCTAACAACTTCATTTCTCTCTTATTAGTGTTTAACTAAGTAAATTCTCAAAATAGGTTCTTTAATCCAAAGTTAACCATTTCAGGGCTGGAGAGATGGCTCGGCAGTTAGACGCACTTACTGCTATTGCAGAGTTCCTAGCACTCACATAATGGCTAACAACCATCTTTAACTCCAGTTCTAAGGGATCCAATGCCCTCTTCTGGCTTCCACAGGCACCAGGCACACAAGTGGTGCATTTACAAATGCGCTGACAAACCATTCATACTCATAAATTAAAAATAGATGAACTCTTAAAAAAATAAAACCAAACAAAATTTAAGCATTTTAGCTCCAACCCACAGCAAGAAGCATTTGAGTGCCATGGCTAAAACTGTAGAGTTCGTGTATGGGATCAGACTACCTAGGGTGCTTTGAATACCTCCTTGTTCTGAGCCTCTGTTTATCCACAGGGGCCACATGAGGGTGTCTGAGAATGAAATGAGATCATTTGTGGAAAGCCTGTCACACAGTGCCCAACACAACAAGTGACCAATGAAACCTTAACTAAAATATCAGCGTTTCTCAAACTCGGCAAGACTCTCAACTGAATGGGCGTGAAGCAGAGTCTCCGAGTCCCCCTCGGTGTCCTCCATCTGCCATGGCATGTTGGGAACACAGCCACCACAGCTGTAAGACTTGGGAAAAGTTCATGAATATTTGTGGGTTTTGTTGTTGTTCATTGTGATAAAATACAAGTTACATGAAACGTACTATTTTAAGTTTCTAAGTATAAAATTCAGTGACTAATTACACTCCAAATGGTAGTAATCATCTTCTCTATCAAGTTTCAATGTTTTTTATCACCCCAAACAGAAACTGTACCCATCAAGCCACATGTCCCTTTTTCCTATCCCAGCTCCTGATAACCTCTAGTCTTACTTTCTATCTCTGTAAACCTGTCTATCCTAGATCAGAAGGACTATAACATCTACTTTATTGATGTTTTATTTCACATAGAATAATGTTTTCAAAGGTTGCCCATATTGGGGCTGGAGAGATAGCCTAGTGGTTAAGAGCACCGACTGCTCTTGCAGAGGACCCAGGTTCAATCCCCAGCACCCACATGACAGCTAAGAACCATCTTTAACTCCAGTTCCAGAGGAATCCGAGACCCTCTTCTGATCTCTGCAGCATTGCATGACACAGGTGCACAAACCTACATGCAGACAGTACATTCATACACATACAAAAACAAATAAAATTTTAAAAAAAGAGACAGCCCCCCAAAAAAGACCTCAAATCCTTAAAAAAAAAAAGATTGCCCATATTATAGCATCAGAACATTGCTCTTTTATAAAGCTGAATAGTATTCCAGCATAGGCATTTACCACATTTGTTTGAGTCATTCATCCCGCCCTGTGGTGGTTTGAATGAGTGTCCCCCATAGGCTGTAAGTATTCAGACATTTGTCTCCAGTTGGTGGCACTGTTTTTGGAGGTCTTAGAAGGTGTGGCCATGTTGGAGGAAGTGCGTTGTTGGGGGCAGGCTTAGTGAGTTTTAACAAGCCTTGTGGTCTACAGTTGCTCTCTCTTGGCTTCCTGTGCTCATTTTGAGATGTGACCCTCGGTTTGCTGCTCCAGATCCAGCCGCCATGCCTCCCGCCACAATGGACTCTAATTCCCTGGAACCGTCAATCATAAGCTCAAATAAACTCTTCCTTTTATAAGTTCCTTGGTCATGGTGCTTTATCACAGCAACAGAAAAGTGACTAATACAGTAATTTGGTACCAGAAGTGGGGTGTTGGCTGTGAAGAACCTGACCATGTGGATGTTTGGAGAAATGTGGAAGACTTTGGAACTTTGGGCTAGAAAGGCTGTTGACTACTGTAAGCAGAGCTTAAAGGGCCATTCTAGTGGAGGCCTGGAAGAAAGCATTGCTGCAAAAGATGTGGTTCCAGAGGAGGATAAAGACTCAGGCAGCAACTGGGATATTTTGATAAAGAGTCTGGCAGCAGTTTGCCCACAGCCCAAATGCTTGCCTGATGCTAAGTTGAAAAGTAATGGACTAATGTCTTTGGTGGAGGATATTTCAAGACAGCCTAACATAGAAATGGTGGCGTGGCTTTTAATGGTAAATACTGTGCAGATCTACAGTGGAGAAGGGCAGGTGGAGCAGAAAGAAATGCAGAATGTACAGTTTGGATCTGATAACTGCACTAGAGGATTAAAGGTGGGGCCAAGGCATGTGAAGGACAGGCTCCCTTTCATAAGGAGACTAAAGTGATTAAGGAGAGGCCTGGAGATTTACAAGTAAACAAAAGAATCAGTACCTTCAGGGCAAGACCACACCCAGCTAATCCTCCAGCTTTTGAAAGAAAATACTGAAAACGTTTTCTACTCCAACAAGTCCAGGGCAGAGAAAAATTGTAAATGTGGTTAAAGTAGGAGAGATTCCATCCCGAACTTGCAGCCAAATTCAGCAATTTCATTCACGTGGTGCTGGCTTTAGAGGCATGAAGTTTGCAAGAGTGAAGGGGTCATCAGTTCTTCCTCCATGGTTTCAGAGAGCTGCCAAGGTCAGGCAGAGTGCAGCAGGGGCATCCCTGCATAAAGTAGGCCCTGATAGGCCATTGCATGAAGCTGTGAATGTGAAGTCTGGTTGGCAGCGGAGACCCCAAGAAGACATTCGAGATGCTAGACGTGTGAGATATTTGCCAAGGAGAACTGCATACAGGGAGTGGTACCAGCCTAAGAAAGAGATGTATGTTGCAAGCAAAGCTGGAAGAGCTGAGCCATCTAAGCCCTTTGGAAGTCAAGTCCCAGAAGTCGCACATGGAGCTACTGGACTTGGTTTTTGCCCTGCTGGTTTTCAGTCTTGTTTTGGTCCAGTATTTCCTCACTATGCCTCTATTCTTCCCTTTTGGAATGGAAATGTGTATTCGGTTCCACTGTATATTGGGAGTATGTAATTTGTCTTTTGATTTTACAGGAGCTTACAATTAAGAGATTGGCCTGAGTCTCAGAAGAGACTTGGACTGTAGACTTTTGAATGACATTAAAACTGGTAAAGACTATGGGGACTTTTAAGGTTGGACTAAATGCATTTTGCATTTTATACGGTCAGGAGCCTATGGGGGCCAGGGACTGGAATGTGGTGGTTTGAATGAGTGTCCCCCATAGGCTCTAGGTATTCAGACGTTTGTCTCCAGTTGGTGGCACTGTTTTTGGAGGTCTTGGGGTGTGTGGCCGTGCTGGAGGAAGTGTGTCACTGGGGGCAGGCTTAGTGAGTTTAACAAGCCTCGTGGTCTACAGTTGCTCTCTCTCTGCTTCCTGTGCTCATTGCGAGATGTGACCCTGGGCTTGCTGCTCCAGTCTCCAGCCGCCATGCCTTTCGCCACAATGGACTCTAATTCCCTGGAACCATCAATCGTAAGCTCAAATAAACTCTTCCTTTTATAAGTTCCTTGGTCATGGTGTTTTATCACAGCAACAGAAAAGTAACTAATATACGCCCCAACCTACACTGTTAGATTTTTGGAAAGGGAAAAGGAAGGAGTTTAAGAAATAAGGACCAGAGCCAGACATGCGACCGGTGAGGACTGTATGCCTTTATTAAAAGCAAAGCTCATGATATTTACAGAGCGTGATGCAGGGAGTCTGTGATTAACTATAAGAGATGATATCATTCTGTTTATATAAAGGATGGGCTGTAAACAATAAATTGAATCTCCATTTCCACCTGATATGGTTCCCAGACTCATTATTTCCACACATATGTAAGTTTAGGCCCATCAGGCTTGTGTTGAGTGCTGAGTGCTAGCAGAAGTTTGGCTGGGGAGAACCAATCCAGTGCCAGCCTGTGAAGTCCAGCATCAGAGCCAGCAGCACGGTGACTGGTGAGCATGGTGAGTCTGTGCTGGGGTGGAGCCGGGGAGGGGGGGAACTGAGGGGTCCAGCAGTGGAGTCATGTCTAGTGTGCTAACGGGTGGGCTAGAGAAAGGTTATCAACCACTAGTCCATAAGATTAGCAGATAGCCATGGGTGGCTGCTCCTTCCCCTTTTTCCCTTTCCCTTTGGGTGCTAGAGAGAGTGTAAACCACAATGGACAGAGTATACTTCTCAAAAAGAGTTCTCTGCACCCTGGTGGAGGTCATGAGACTCTTTTATTCCCCATTGGGCTCAGGGGAAATCTGTTTTATGTGAGGCCTGGCGTCTTTACTTCCAGGGCCAGGCAAGCTGGTACCTCAAAGCCTTCAAGTACACAGGCCTGTTCTGCAAACCATCTGCCTATGAGTAACCAGTTGATAAGGCTTCAGTGTAGCCAGATTGCCAGTCTCAAGCCATTTGGTCACTTCAAGGGGTTTTGTGACCCTTATGGCTTTCTTAATGAAGCTTATGAATGTTAGGGCTGGGCTTCCCAGAATACATATTAAGTTATAAAAAAAGGCCGTGTATCTCCAGTCCCAGCCCCCAGATAAAAAGGCACATGAGGCTTAAGTCACACCAGGAACAAGATTTACTTCCATGTGGAATTACCAGCAAGGGCCGCCTGCAAGGGCAGCCTACAGACACGTGGTGGAACCAGGCAGCATGGCAGGCAGAGAGAGAGAGAGAGAGAGAGAGAGCACCTGGGGCCCACCCACTTATAGCCAGGGGAGGGGCTTCAGGTACAGAGGAAGTGGTCAGAAGATTGACAGCCTCCAGAGGATATGGGCGTCTGTGTCCCTTGGTATTCTGGAAAGCCCAGACCTAACAGTGGCCCCTCTGCTATTCACAGATTCCATCACCTACACTCATCCCCAAGGACATTGTGGTTGTTTCCACCCATTCGATACTGGGGTGGATGCTGCTGTGAACATTCCAGTAAAAATACCTGTCTGAGCCTCTGCTTTCGGGTCTTTGGGGTATAACTCTAGAGCCAGCCTTGTTGGATTCTATGCTCTCTATGCTGGTCTTTTTGGACAGATAATGGGTTTCCACAGCAGCTAAGCCATGGAAAACATTTCCACCAACAATACACAAATGTTCCAGTAACTCCTTGACAGTGTGTTAGTCATTGTTCTCCAGAAAAACAGGTGAGTGAGTGTGTGTGTGTGTGTGTGTGTGTGTGTGTGTGTGTGTGTTGATTATAAGTACTGGTGGCAGGGGATTTTGGAGGGAGAAGCCCTGTGAGGCAAGCTGGAAACCTAGGAAGCCATTGGCCTAATTCAATTCCACTCTAAAGTTCCGAGACCTCACTCTTTGAAGGCAGGAGAAGATAGAGGTCTCTGCGGACACTGGGAGAGCAGGGGGTGGAGAGATGGCTCACTGGTTAAGAGCACTGGGTACTTTTTCAGAGGACTCAGGTTTGAATCCCAGCACCCACATGGCAGCTAACAACCGTCTGTAACTCCAGTTTCAGGGGATCTGACACCATCTGCTGACATCCTCAGGTCATGAGTGCACTTACATGTAGGTAGGCAATACACTCATACATAAAAATTAGAACATAATAATGAATAAAATATTTTTAAAAAATCAGGGAGAACAAACTTACCCTTACCTTTTAGTTCTGTGCCAAGCCTCCAGTGATAGTGCTCACTGTATGGTACAGGGCCATCAGTATAACTAAGTCTATTGATTCAGATGTCAATCTCTCTCAGACATACCTCCAAACAAAGATTTATCACATATCTGGGCATCCCATACTTCAGTCAAGTTAAGATATAAAACTAATCATTACAATATAATAAGCTTATTTTCATAATTTCAGCAGTGATTAATTCTACATTAGTGGTTCTTCTCTGCTGAGGGCAATTATATATCCTAAACAGCCCTGGGCAGTCTGAAGACATCTTAGTCTCCATCGCTAGGTACAGGGTGCTATTGGTTTCTAGTCATTAGTGGCCATGCGGCTGCTGAATTTGTGCATGCAAATAGCAGTCCTGCATAGCAAAGAACTGTGACCAAAAATGTCAATAGTGCTGACCAAAAATGTCAATAGTGCCAAATTTCAAAAACTTCTCCCTAGCTCTAGTTAGCTTTTAAGCTATTCTTCAAACAAGTTCCTATAATGTCAAAGAATCTAGCAGAAATTTGCAAATAACAGAATAAGATGAAAAGTGGATTTTAAAATGAACACATCTCAGTTTCTAAAGTCTGGAAATAATGAAGTCCAGGATTTCAATGAGACCATCAAGAACCCAAGCTTTTTCCATCTCTCCACCTTACCACCCAGCACACTGGCTCTTATTCTCAGACTTGGCTCCTCGTGACCTCAGCTGATTGCTGTAGATCCAGCCATCTCACTTTCACAAAGGCAGGAATAAGCCATTTTCCCCTTTGAATGAAATTTCTTTCTAGGTCTCCTTACCTCAAAGAAATCAGTAGCAAAGAAACACAGCTGTTGCCCTAGGCTTCAGCTGATGGAGATTCATCTAATGGTCAAGAGGAAACAATTCTCTTGCCCTCATGAGAAGCTGACCATCCACATAACCGGAGCTGCTGAAAGACCTAAACGAAGCTGAGGTGGTTTTATTTGTTGGTACTTTCAGAGTGCTTTGCTTATTTGGTTTCAGCTGCAATTGTAAAAGCCTAGTTGGTTTTCAGCTCACAGAACTGAAAAATTCCAGGGACAGACATGGGCTTCAGCTGCCTGTGTGGGTGTCTGCAGTCTAAGGACATAACTGAACCTTGTCCGTACCCTCCCAGGTACTCAGTTCCACCATTGTCTGTGTAGGATTAAGGCTAGCTCTGCCATTGGTGACAGCGTGACCCAAATAAACTGAGTTCTGACTTTGATCCAGTTAGCATAAATCACATGTCAATTGTGACTAGTAGGGGGATGGGGTGGGATGTTCTGGTTTGCTGTCATTGGATCACATACTTCCCTCCTGCTTAGGGAGGGAAACACAGGCGGGAGCAGAAACACAGAATGTAATCTCCACAAACAAATATATTTATATATATATATTTATATATATATATATTGCATATATTATATTGCATATATAATATTTTATGTAACTTTGCCTCTAGGTAACTTGGATATTATAAAAATACACTGACTTTAGCCTAGAATAAGTGGTTGTTGAATGTTCAGCTCATGAGACAGCTATATTAGCTCTCCAAAGTTTTAGAAAAACATCATAGAAGAGGAGGCTGAAAGAATGTAAGAGCAAGAGAAGGGTGGAGCGCTGAGGAGAAAGTGCTCCTCAGCTGAGCATGTCCACAGTACTCTCAGCAGCTGTGATTACCGCACAACATGGGCTTATCAGCATCTTGCCATGGAGCAGGGGAGGCTCACAGGACCCCACTTCTCCTTGGGGATCTATACACAGTGGTTGCTGGGGAAGGGAGAGAGACATCATCTTCACCCACTCGTAAGTTGCTCATGCTCCTGAAAGTAACACTAATTAAACTCAATGCTTCACTAAAGAGGAAGAGCAAGCAGTCTGGGAAGATGGCTTGGTAGGTAAAGTGCCTGCCCTGCAAACAAGGGAGCCCGAGTTCAAATCTTCAGGACCCAGGTAAAAAGCCAGGCATGGAGGTATGTGCCTTTAACCCCAATGGTGGAAGGCAGAGGACAGGTGGATCTCTGGAGGCGTGATGGTCGACCAGTCTAGCCAAAACAGCGAGCTCCAGTTCAGTGAGAGACCCTGTTTCAGAGAATAGGGTGGAGAGCCACAAAGGAAGACACAAGATGCCAACCTTCTGGCCTCCACATGGCACACACTCACACACGTGTACATATGTACAACATACACACAAAGATTAAAAGTGAAGGGGGAAGCTAGTTGGGAAGAAAGGGATCAGAGGAAAGGAACAGACAGGATAGTGGGGGTATGATGAAAAAAAATATATATATATATCAATGAATTTTCCTTTGATATAACTATATATATGACAATTCAGTGATATATATATCATTTATATATATTATATATATCAATGAACATGTCATAATGAAGCCCATTACTGTGTAATAATTAATAAATGCCAATAAATACTTTTCTGGTCTTTTTGAGACAAGGTCTCCCTGTAGCCCCACCCTGTATGTATCGCTATGTAGACCAGCTGGCTTTGAACTCACTGAGATATGCCTGCTCTGCCTCCTGAGTGCTGGGATTAAAGGTGTATACTACCATACCCACTATAAATAACTTTTCTCTTTTTTTTCTTTTTTTTTTTTTTTTTTTTTTTTTTTTGTCTTTTTGAGACAGGGTCTCCCTGTAGCCCCAGCTGTCCTGGAATTTGATCTGTAGACCAGGCTGGCCTTGAACTCACAAAGATCCACCTGCCTGCCTCCCAAGTGCTAGGATTAAAGGCGTGTGCCACCACGCCCAGCAGCAACTTTTAAAAAATGCATGAGTTCATTCTCCAAACATTGGTTTCAATGTTAACCATGTGCCAGATTCAGTGTTTTAAAGAGGTCTGTAAGACACAGCCTCTGTGGCAGAGGATGCTGGTCCTCTACTGGTAACCCACTGTATGACTTAGAACTAACCAGGTGTCATCTCTGATTCTCCAACTCAGCATCTGTAACAGGAAACAGCTAGGATGCTTTGTTTCCAGTCGATTAATCCCATGACTTCTTTCCTGCAAAGTGCTTTGAATACTTGTTTGTAGATGCTACCAATCTGAAGGAGATGGCTTACACTCACTGTGGAAGAACCAGTGACATCAACTCAGAGCCCCTCTGCCTATGGGTGGGGCTCAGGCATCCAGAAATCACTGATTGCCGAGAGAGAGAGAGAGAGAGAGAGAGAGAGAGAGAGAGAGAGAGAGAGAGAGAGTGCTTCCCAGGTCTGTAAGGGTGCTTGGCACACAAACTGGCTGACAGCCTTTGCAGACTACTACCTAAAATTAGGAGCAGGCATGAAGCTGACTCCTTCAGAGTGATTGCAGGGTTCTGGGGAGGGGGGTGCCGCTGTTGATTACCTAAGACACTGGCTTGCAAGGAAAAAGTGTCAGGTGTTAAAATGCTTAGTGACCCTTAAAAGACAATCTTGTAGTCAAGTTCGTGAATATGTCTACTCTGGAAATTCTCTTCTCTTTCCCCAAAGTGACGACCACAGTAAGAGGTAAGAGGCTGACAGCCCCCCATGGGGCATGACGGTGCATGGTGTCCTGACATAGGTTCGAAACTGTACCTTCGGGTTGCCATGCATGGTACACTGTCTACAGAAAGCCTAGGTGAGTCATGCCCCCCCAGAGTTACACAGTGTGCGCAACCACACAGCACCATTAATAATGAAACCAAAACCTAACCTGGTAACAGTAGAAATGGCAGACACCATGCTGTATCCAGGAAGTCCCCTGCAGTCACTTCCTGCCTGTGATTATGGGTACATATGTCCCTTAATCCAAAGATGTTCTCAAATGGCAGGATAGGCCAGAAGTACCCAGAAGGTAAGGTTCCCCAAGAGTGACTTTCAATCAAATGCCAACATGAATTGATCAATAAATATACCCCGCATTGTGAAATGAAGACATAAAATTAAAATACACCGGTTGCTATGAAAAACAGAGGGTTCTCAGGTATGTGGTGTTGCACGCCTTTAATCCCAGCCTTTTTTTTTTTTTTTTTTTCTGGGAAGGCAAGGGGCAGGTGGCAAGCTCTGTAAAATTGGGCCATCCTGGCCTAAATAGTGAATTTCTGGCCAGCCAGGGCTACAGGGAAACCTGACTCAGAAGAAAATAAAGAAAGAAAAGTGGAAGATAATGTAGCTCATGTTTGATTCTTATATTGATTACATACTAAGAAGAAATTTGGTGTGTTGGGGGGGTGAATGAACTGTACGTTTAGTTAATTTCCTGTAAAAGGGATACAAATTTGACCCTGTACAGATACAAAATTTTATTCAGCTGTAAATAATGAAATTATGGGTCTGGAGACATAGCACAACTGTTAAAGTCTAAAGCTAACACCCAAAATGTCAAGAATGAAACTGATATCATTTGCAATGAAAATAGATGGGATTGGACACCTCCATGTTAAGTGAAATAAGCTTATAGGACAAATATCACAAACTTTCTCTCATATGCAAGGTCTATACTTTAATATATTAGACAATAGACATGGAAGTAGAGGGAAGCTACGAGGAGACTAAAGGAGGGGAGGTGAATGAAAGAGCAAAATGGGAGAAAGAAGAAAAAAATAGGGGCCTGGAGAGATTGGATGGCCTACAGCGGTTAAGAGCGCCGAACCTGCTCTTGCAGAGGACCCGGTTTGATTCCCAGTACCACGTGTGGTGGCTAAGAAATGTCTTTAAAATTAACAACTGAAACAAAAGCCCACACAGCTGAACTGTGCATCAGGATCAGACCTTTCCCAAGCAGCACACATCTCATGTTCTCTGGCTTGGGTAGAAACCCCACCCTGTGTCCATCCTCCTCCCACTGCCCCCCTTTCTCTGTACTTCGCTTAGCAGTCACACACATTGCTTCTGTCATTTAAGCCCAATGTGTCTTTAGCCTCAGTACTGCATCTGTCTCCCCACTGAATCATGTGCAGAGGGAGTCTAAGGACAGGTAGACATCAGCGCATGTCCTGTGCACAGAAGGTCTACGTCACAGTTTGGGGTGCCCACAAAACATGCTTCCAGGCAACACAGGTACAACTAACTGGTCTTGGTGTGATCCTTGTAACATGGTCAGGGAACTGGACATTGGATTGGGCAAAGGAAGGAGGGGGGTACAGGTATGACCATGTGGGCAACAGGGCACAGCTCTGCGGGCATCCTTCACACTGGTCCACCCAAGGAAAACAGCTCAAGACCTGTGCAGTTCAGGTCTTCTAGTTTAGCAAAACAGTAACAAAGAAACAGATGAAATTTATCTTTCCCTTCTTGAATACTTGTGCTCTTTAGATTAATATTTTACTGTACAAAATAGTGGCTTTTTTCATTATGTTCTGTACCTTATTTTACCTCCCAACCATGCTTCCCTGTCCCGCCCTACTCCCCTCTTGCTGGGAGCTTCCTGCAAATAGCCCACCTTCCACTTTCATGTCACACACAAATATATGTGTACATACACTTCAACCTAGATTCCACATAAGAGAGATCCATATATATGTTTGTTTTACTTTTTTTTTCGTTTTGAGACGGGTCTCCATGTAGCCCCTGTGGCGCTTGGAACTTGCTCTGTAGACGGCAGGCTGCTGACTCAAGAGATCTGCCTGCCTCTGCCTCCTGAGTGCTGGGATTAAAGGCATGCACCACCAAGCCCAGCTACTTTTTTATTTTGTGTTTTAGTGTATGGACATGATTGCCTGCATGTATGTAGTGTTACCACATACATCCAAATGTCTACAGAGGCAGAAGAGGGTGTCAATTCCCTGGGCGAGTTCAAAGGTGGATTTTTTGCCCATATGTGGTATTAAGATAAAACCCCATGCTCTGCCAAGAGCAGCCAATGCTCTTAAAAACCACTGAGCCATCTCTCAGGCCACACTTTTTTTTTTTTTAGATGTGTGCATGTGTGCATGGGGGGACATGTCCTGAATGAGACAGAAGCTAGATTTGATTCCTTCCTGTCACTCATTCTTCTTGTGAACCAAGCTGGCTGGAAGAAGTAGACTCAACCCACTAGAGGAAGTAGACTCAGCCCACTAGAGGAAGTAGACTCAGCCCATTTCAGAGAGCCCAAACAAAATGCAACTTTCTTTTTTTATAATTATTTATTTTTTATTTTTATTATTTTTTATGTGTATGAAGTGACTCTCTGCATTAGGTTTGTGCACCCATGTCATGCAATGCTGCAAGAAGTCAGAGAGGGTGCGGATTCCTCTGAAACTGGGGTTTAAAAAGACAGTTCTCAGCCGCCATGTGGTGGCTGGGAAGTGAATCTGGTCTCTGCAAAGAGCAGTTACAGTGTCTCTTAACTGCTATAGCCATCTCTCTCGCGCCCCAAAATGCATTTTCGACAAAGAGGATGGTGCCTTACCACTTCAGGCTGGTAAAACGTCTGCTGTATTATGGGGAGATGCCATTGTGCCATTGCCGCAGGAGGGTGAGCAGGTGTTCCTGGAGCAGCACCGAGCAGTCCTAGGTCCCCAGCACTACTGACGGGACAGTGCAGTGCACAAGGAAAGCACAAATGATCATAGACTTTGAGGAAAGAGAGGGACACCCCCTCCTCTAGCCAGTCTTTAAAAGCAGGCAGTTAAATAAACTGGAACATGAAGTAAATCATCAAAATGCTCTAAAGAACTCAAGTTTTAACAGAATGCTCCCACCTTTCATTTCTTAGAGCCCTTCATAAAAATAACAGTGGGTTTAAAAATCAGAGTCCAGAGTCAGTAGGAATTTAAGATACTATGTCGAATTGCATGACATCTCGGTCAGTGGTAGTCCACAAATAGAATGGTGGTACCTTATGATGACAATGGAACAATTCTCATCACATGGTGATGTTGCAGTGCCAGGTATTTCTCGTGTTTGTGACAATGCTGGGGAAGCAAACCTACAGTATGGCTAGTGCTATACACACATGGGCCACCTGGCCCTGCACATGCTCTAGCAGCTTAGAGCAACCACATTGTACCGGGGGTTTCCGTGTTCATCATAGTATGCTATGCAGCAATGTTTTGTTTTGATCTTCTGGTTTTATTTTATTTTTATTCTTAGTTATGTGTATGAGTGTATTGCTGCATGCATGTTAAGTGACATCCACATGCCGAATGGCAATGCCCATGGCTGCCAGAAGGCCAACAACTTCCTGAACACTAAGGATTTATAACATAACAGCAGGAATTTATGATTTTTCCCACCCAAACAAAGAGTCTGAGATCTCACGTCTGATCCTAAAGAGAATGAGTGGCATGATTGATTAGGCATGTCTGCCATGGGTAGAAGAAGCAGAGTACTGCTTATGTGCTATAGGATAGCTATCTCTAAAACCATATCACATGCGGGAAGATAGGTGGTAAATAAATAGAAATAATTCAATGCCCTAAATGAGTAATTTTATACAAAATAGAACTATCTTCAAGATGGCAAGACTATAGTAGACTTTCTAAATATGAATTTTAATAACAGACACAACACTTCCAAAATGGTTTCTATCACATGGCAGCAGGAGTCGGGTGAGGCCACTTCTTGACTTTCTCTCAGTCCAACATGGGACTCAGACCTTTGGGGCTTTGTCGTTGTACTATCTCAGCTGTGTTCCAGGTGGCTCAGCCTCTATTAGGAGCTTCGCTTTGAAGACACCATGAATATTTAAATATACTTTAGGCTAAACATTGTTAACACTTCTCAATTCACCCACAGTCCAAAGGTGGGTTTTGTTGTTTTTTTTTTTTCTTCTTTTTTTTTTTTTTTCTTTTTTTTCTCTACAAAGCCTCATTTTCGAGATTTGTATACCAAGCATAGGTGCATCTGAGCCCACAGGCATTGGTGTGGGTTAGATACACTCACTCAGACCTGCAGGGTACATGGGTCTTGACTCTTAGCCCTGAGGTCAAAGTCAGCAGACAAAGGCCACTGACATGACTTCAAGCCCAAATCAGCTTTGCAGTAAGTTAGAGTATAGCAAGCATTTGTACATGACCCACTATGCTCCTCCTTTCATTATTCAGACTATGACCCAGGAAGACAGTGACTGAGAACAGCCAGTGTCCCAAAGGGCTGCAGGAGTCAGAACGGAAAGTGGGGATGGGGTGGGCAAGGCATTCAAGGTTGAGGTAGGGTGTTGGTTAAATACGCATAACTGGTTTTCTCTTTTTGTTGAAATCTCACTAAAATAAATAAAAGCCCGGCACTGGTGGCGCACGCCTCTTTAATCCTTGGCACTTGGGGCCAAGAGCAGGCATATCTTTGTGCGTCAAGGCAAGCCTGGTTTAAAAAGCAAGTTCCCGACACTGGGACTTACAGGGAACCCTGTCTCAAAAACGATGGGGGAAACAAAAGAAGAAAAATTTACCAGAATGGAGAGAACTTATGCAGAAAAACCAAATTATAGAAAATGAATGTGAATTTTAAAAGCACAACTGAACCCTCAGCTGATGGTACGGAAAGCTGAGGTCCTAGATTAGAACCAGGAACGTCTAGAAGAACGCACAGGAGGCCTAGGTGGAGCTCGGGGCTGGGCATAGGCTGAGCATGCGGGAAGCCCAGTGGTTCAACCCCAAGACAAAGGAAAGAAGAAAGGAGAGCTGGAAAGAGTGGCCAAGTGGTAATGAGTGATATCCTGCTGTTGCCAGAAGACCTGAGTTCAGTTCCCCGCACCATGTACTCACAGATGACTCCTATAACTACCTGTAACTCCTGGTTAGAGGAAATGTCAGCACCCTCTTCTGGCCTCCACAACTACATAACAAAAACAAGGAAAGGAGAAGGGAAGGAAGGAAGGAAGGAAGGAAGGAAGGAAGGAAGGAGGAAGGAAGGAAGGAAGGAAGGAAGGAAGGAAGGAAGGAAGGAAGGAGAAGGAAGGAAGAGAGGGAGAGAGGATGAGGGAGGGAGGGAGGGAGTGAGTGAGGAAGATCAGAGGATGATAACGGAAAAGGCGAGGTAATTAGAGGCTAAAGACGGTACGATTAGTTCGGTTCAAAGTGAAACCTCAAAGTGGAGGAATTCAGTTGGTTAAAACTCATTTAAGATGCTGTAGTGGGGGCTGGAGGGATGGCCTGCGGTGTAAGGGCGCCGACCGCGTCTTGCAGAGGACCCGGGTTCGATCCCCAGCACCCCACATGGGGCTGAGAACCGTCTGCGATCCGGTTCCAGGAGCGGAATTCAGTTCCAGGGAAATCCGGACCCTCTTCTGACGACCTCCGCGGATGCAGACACGGGTCGCAGACCTGCATCCGACAATACATTCATTACATATAAAAAATAAAAATTAAATAAATTAAATTTAAAAAAAAAAAAAAAAGATGCTGAGTGGACCAACCTACATGCAGACCGTCACACTCATACCACATAAAAAATTAATAAATAAAAAAACGATGGCTGAGTTAGCAAAGTGCCTGCCACGCCGGCACAAGGACCAGAGCTAACATCCAAGGGGCTCTCTGAGCAGCCAGCCTGGCCAACTGCTGAGCTCCAGCTTAGTGAGAGGATCTATTTCAAAAAAAAAAGCAAGGAGGCGTTTAATCACGGAAGATGCCTGACACCCGATAGCAACCTCTGGTTTCCAGAGGCTCGCACCCAAACACACACATACACGCCACACCACATAACAAGCTCTAATGACCTCTTTCCTTCTCCATACAGCTTGTGTTACCAGCTTCTAACCAGCAAAGCCGGGAGGTTTCTTCTCTAAAGAACTAGATGATACATTTTTAAGATGTGGAGGTTACCCTCCAGCCCCAGGCCCACAAGTAGTGCACGTAAACACCTGCAAGCAAAAAGACTCAAACGGAAACATGAAGCCTTGTCTATGGGTACAATGAGAAGCTGTTTGAGGTTCCTGCTCTCTTGACTTCCCTGCAAGGGTGGATTATAAACCTGGGAATTGTGAGCCAAAATCCGCCCTTTCTGNCCCGTGTCGTGCAATGCCGCGGAGGTCAGAAGAGGGTCTCAGATTCCCCTGGAACTGGAGTTCTCCTGGAATTGGAGTTACAGACGGTTCTTAGCCGCCAGGTGGGTGCTGGGGATCGAACCTGGGTCCTCTTCAAGAGCAGTCGGTGCTCTTAACCGCTAGGCTATCTCTCCAGCCCCTACACCACTCCTTTTCAATATAGTGCTGGAAACCCTTGGCAAGAAAAGGAAATTAAAGGAGTTCTAATGTTCCATCTTTTACCAATCAGACTGGCTAAGATCAAGAGAACAGAGGACAAGACATGCTGGCGAGGATGTAGAGAAAGGGGAACACTCATTCACTACTGGTGAAAATGCAAACTAGGGCAGTTCTCAAAATGAACCTACCAAATATGACCCATTTACACTACTCCTTGGCATATAACCAAAGGAATCATACTGTGAAAATACTTGTACATCCATGTTTGTTTCTTATCTCTTCACAATAGTGAAGAAATGGAATCAGCTTAAATGTCCCACAACTAATGAATGGCTAATGAAAATGTGGTACATCTACACAATTATTCAGCAGTAAGAAAAGATGAAATTATGATTCACAGGTAAATGGATGGAGCTAGAGAGTGTTATTTTTTTACATTCTTTTTTATTCTTATTTAACTTTTTCCATACATCATACATCATTTCTCAATCTGATTTAGAGTCATTTCCCTTTCCATGCCCCCCCACCCCACATGAGTTCAAGTACTCTACCATACATGTCTTGCATCTTTTTCTGAGTCTTTCCAGAGTTTTTTCTCTTTTTTTTTTTCAAAGCAGAAGCTTATTGTTTTGGGGTGAAGTTCACTGTTTCAGTCTTTTTTTTTCTAGTTCTTTTGTTGTTTTCTCCAACTTGTACTGCATATATATGTATGTATATATCATATATATGCTATATATATAGCATATATCATATATATGCTATATATATAGCATATATCATATATAAAACAAATATGTATGTATATATTGCATATATAATATATATTGTAACTTTGCCTCTAGGTAACTTGGATATTATAAAAATACACTGACTTTAGCCTAGAATAAGTGGTTGTTGAATGTTCAGCTCATGAGACAGCTATATTAGCTCTCCAAAGTTTAGAAAACATCATAGAAGAGGAGGCTGAAAGAATGTAAGAGCAAGAGAAGGGTGGAGCGCTGAGGAGAAATTTCTCCTCAGCTGAGCATGTCCACAGTACTCTCAGCAGCTGTGATTACCTGCACAACATGGGCTTATCAGCATCTTGCCATGGAGCAGGGGAGGCTCACAGGACCCCACTTCTCCTTGGGGATCTATACACAGTGGTTGCTGGGGAAGGGAGAGAGACATCATCTTCACCCACTCGTAAGTTGCTCATGCTCCTGAAAGTAACACTAATTAAACTCAATGCTTCACTAAAGAGGAAGAGCAAGCAGTCTGGGAAGATGGCTTGGTAGGTAAAGTGCCTGCCCTGCAAACAAGGGAGCCCGAGTTCAAATCTTCAGGACCCAGGTAAAAAGCCAGGCATGGAGGTATGTGCCTTTAACCCCAATGGTGGAAGGCAGAGACAGGTGGATCCTGGAGGCTTGATGGTCGACCAGTCTAGCCAAAACAGCGAGCTCCAGTTCAGTGAGAGACCCTGTTTCAGAAAATAGGGTGGAGAGCCACAAAGGAAGACACAAGATGCCAACCTCTGGCCTCCACATGCACACACTCACACACGTGTACATAACATATGTACAACATACACACAAAGATAAAAGTGAAGGGGGAAGCTAGTTGGGAAGAAAGGGATCAGAGGAAAGGAACAGACAGGATAGTGGGGGTATGATGAAAAAAAAATATATATATATATCAATGAATTTTCATTGATATATATATATATATGAAAATTCATTGATATATATATCATTTATATATATATATATATATCAATGAACATGTCATAATGAAGCCCATTACTGTGTATAATTAATAAATGCTAATAAATAACTTTTCTGGTCTTTTTGAGACAAGGTCTCCCTGTAGCCCCACCTGTATGTATCGCTATGTAGACCAGCTGGCTTTGAACTCACTGAGATATGCCTGCCTCTGCCTCCTGAGTGCTGGGATTAAAGGTGTATATTACTATACCCAACTAATAAATAACTTTTCTCTTTTTTTTCTTTTTTTTTTTTTTTTTTTTTTTTTGTCTTTTTGAGACAGGGTCTCCCTGTAGCCCCAGCTGTCCTGGAATTTGATCTGTAGACCAGGCTGGCCTTGAACTCACAAAGATCCACCTGCCTCTGCCTCCCAAGTGCTAGGATTAAAGGCGTGTGGCCCCACAACCAGCAGCAACTTTTAAAAAATGCATGAGTTTCATTCTCCAAACATTGGTTTCAATGTTAACCATGTGCCAGATTCAGTGTTTTAAAGAGGTCTGTAAGACACAGCCTCTGTGGCAGAGGATGCTGGTCCTCTACTGGTAACCCACTGTATGACTTAGAACTAACCAGGTGTCATCTCTGATTCTCCAACTCAGCATCTGTAACAGGAAACAGCTAGGATGCTTTGTTTCCAGTCGATTAATCCCATGACTTCTTTCCTGCAAAGTGCTTTGAATACTTGTTTGTAGATGCTACCAATCTGAAGGAGATGGCTTACACTCACTGTGGAAGAACCAGTGACATCAACTCAGAGCCCCTCTGCCTATGGGTGGGGCTCAGGCATCCAGAAATCACTGATTGCCGAGAGAGAGAGAGAGAGAGAGAGAGAGAGAGAGAGAGAGAGAGAGAGAGAAAGTGCTTCCCAGGTCTGTAAGGGTGCTTGGCACACAAACTGGCTGACAGCCTTTGCAGACTACTACCTAAAATTAGGAGCAGGCATGAAGCTGACTCCTTCAGAGTGATTGCAGGGTTCTGGGGAGGGGGGTGCCACTGTTGATTACCTAAGACACTGGCTTGCAAGGAAAAAGTGTCAGGTGTTAAAATGCTTAGTGACCCTTAAAAGACAATCTTGTAGTCAAGTTCGTGAATATGTCTACTCTGGAAATTCTCTTCTCTTTCCCCAAAGTGACGACCACAGTAAGAGGTAAGAGGCTGACAGCCCCCCATGGGGCATGACGGTGCATGGTGTCCTGACATAGGTTCGAAACTGTACCTTCGGGGTTGCCATGCATGGTACACTGTCTACAGAAAGCCTAGGTGAGTCATGCCCCCCCAGAGTTACACAGTGTGCGCAACCACACAGCACCATTAATAATGAAACCAAAACCTAACCTGGTAACAGTAGAAATGGCAGACACCATGCTGTATCCAGGAAGTCCCCTGCAGTCACTTCCTGCCTGTGATTATGGGTACATATGTCCCTTAATCCAAAGATGTTCTCAAATGGCAGGATAGGCCAGAAGTACCCAGAAGGTAAGGTTCCCCAAGAGTGACTTTCAATCAAATGCCAACATGAATTGATCAATAAATATACCCCGCATTGTGAAATGAAGACATAAAATTAAAATACACCGGTTGCTATGAAAAACAGAGGGTTCTCAGGTATGGTGTTGCACGCCTTTAATCCCAGCATTCTGAAGGCAGAGGCAGGTGGAGCTCTGTAAAATTGGGCCATCCTGGCCTAAATAGTGAGTTCTGGGCCAGCCAGGGCTACAGAGAAACACTGACTCAGAAGAAAATAAAGAAAGAAAAGTGGAAGATAATGTAGCTCATGTTTGATTCTTATATTGATTACATACTAAGAAGAAATTTGGGGTGTTGGGGGGGTGAATGAAATGTACTGTTTAAGTTAATTTCCTGTAAAAGGGATACAAATTTGACATAGGTACAGAATCAAATTTTATTCAGCTGTAAATAATGAAATTATGGGTCTGGAGACATAGCACAACTGTTAAAGTCTAAAGCTAACACCCAAAATGTCAAGAATGAACTGATATCATTTGCATGAAAATAGATGGGATTGGACACCTCCATGTTAAGTGAAATAAGCTTATAGGACAAATATCACAAACTTTCTCTCATATGCAGAGTCTATACTTAAATATATGTAGACATATGACATGGAAGTAGAGGGAAGCTACGAGGAGACTAAAGGAGGGGAGGTGAATGAAAGAGCAAAATGGGAGAAAGAATAACAAAATAGGGGCTGGAGAGATGGATGGCTCAGCGGTTAAGAGCGCCGACTGCTCTTGCAGAGGACCCAGGTTTGATTCCCAGTACCCACGTGGTGGCTAAGAACTGTCTTTAAAAATTAACAACTGAAACAAAAGCCCACACAGCTGAACTGTGCATCAGGATCAGACCTTTCCCAAGCAGCACACATCTCATGTTCTCTGGCTTGGGTAGAAACCCCACCCTGTGTCCATCCTCCTCCCACTGCCCCCCTTTCTCTGTACTTCGCTTAGCAGTCACACACATTGCTTCTGTCATTTAAGCCCAATGTGTCTTTAGCCTCAGTACTGCATCTGTCTCCCCACTGAATCATGTGCAGAGGGAGTCTAAGGACAGGTAGACATCAGCGCATGTCCTGTGCACAGAAGGTCTACGTCACAGTTTGGGGTGCCCACAAAACATGCTTCCAGGCAACACAGGTACAACTAACTGGTCTTGGTGTGATCCTTGTAACATGGTCAGGGAACTGGACATTGGATTGGGCAAAGGAAGGAGGGGGGTACAGGTATGACCATGTGGGCAACAGGGCACAGCTCTGCGGGCATCCTTCACACTGGTCCACCCAAGGAAAACAGCTCAAGACCTGTGCAGTTCAGGTCTTCTAGTTTAGCAAAACAGTAACAAAGAAACAGATGAAATTTATCTTTCCCTTCTTGAATACTTGTGCTCTTTAGATTAATATTTTACTGTACAAAATAGTGGCTTTTTTCATTATGTTCTGTACCTTATTTTACCTCCCAACCATGCTTCCCTGTCCCGCCCTACTCCCCTCTTGCTGGGAGCTTCCTGCAAATAGCCCACCTTCCACTTTCATGTCACACACAAATATATGTGTACATACACTTCAACCTAGATTCCACATAAGAGAGATCATATATTATTTTGTTACTTTTTTTTTCTTTTTGAGACAGGGTCTCCATGTAGCCCCTGTGGTCTTGGAACTTGCTCTGTAGACCAGGCTGGCCTTGAACTCACAGAGATCTGCCTGCCTCTGCCTCCTGAGTGCTGGGATTAAAGGCATGCACCACCAAGCCCAGCTAATTTTTTATTTGTGTATTTTATGTGTATGAATGATTTGCCTGCATGTATGTAAGTGTACCACATACATCCAATGTCTACAGAGGCCAGAAGAGGGTGTCAGATTCCCTGGAGTTTCGGATGGATGTTAGTTGCTATGTGGATGCTGGGAATGAACCCCAGTTCTCTGCAAGAGCAGCCAATGCTCTTAACCACTGAGCCATCTCTCCAGACCCAGAAGCACACTTGGAGCCACAATGTGTGCATGTGTGCATGGGGGGACATGTCCTGAATGAGACAGAAGCTAGATTTGATTCCTTCCTGTCACTCATTCTTCTTGTGAACCAAGCTGGCTGGAAGAAGTAGACTCAACCCACTAGAGGAAGTAGACTCAGCCCACTAGAGGAAGTAGACTCAGCCCATTTCAGAGAGCCCAAACAAAATGCACTTTCTTTTTTTATAATTATTATTTTTTATTTTTATTTATTTTTTATGTGTATGAATGTACTGTCTGCATATAGGTTTGTGCACCCATGTCATGCAATGCTGCAGAAGTCAGAGAGGGTGTCGGATTCCTCTGAAACTGGAGTTAAAGACAGTTCTCAGCCGCCATGTGGGTGCTGGGAATTGAATCTGGGTCCTCTGCAAGAGCAGTCAGTGCTCTTAACTGCTATGCCATCTCTCTCGCCCCACAAAATGCATTTTCTACAAAGAGATGGTGCCTTACCACTTCAGGCTGGTAAAACGTCTGCTGTATTATGGGGAGATGCCATTGTGCCATTGCCGCAGGAGGGTGAGCAGGTGTTCCTGGAGCAGCACCGAGCAGTCCTAGGTCCCCAGCACTACTGACGGGACAGTGCAGTGCACAAGGAAAGCACAAATGATCATAGACTTTGAGGAAAGAGAGGGACACCCCCTCCTCTAGCCAGTCTTTAAAAGCAGGCAGTTAAATAAACTGGAACATGAAGTAAATCATCAAAATGCTCTAAAGAACTCAAGTTTTAACAGAATGCTCCCACCTTTCATTTCTTAGAGCCCTTCATAAAAATAACAGTGGGTTTAAAAATCAGAGTCCAGAGTCAGTAGGAATTTAAGATACTATGTCGAATTGCATGACATCTCGGTCAGTGGTAGTCCACAAATAGAATTGTGGTACCTTATGATGACAATGGAACAATTCTCATCACATGGTGATGTTGAGTGCCAGGTATTTCTCGTGTTTGTGACAATGCTGGGGAAGCAAACCTACAGTATGGCTAGTGCTATACACACATGGGCCACCTGGCCCTACACATGCTCTAGCAGCTTAGAGCAACCACATTGTACCGGGGGTTTCCGTGTTCATCATAGTATGCTATGCAGCAATGTTTTGTTTTATCTTCTGTTTTATTTATTATTCTTAGTTATGTGTATGAGTGTATTGCCTGCATGCATGTTAAGTGCATCCATGCCATGCAATGCCCATGGCTGCCAGAAGGCCAACAACTTCCTGAACACTAAGGATTTATAACATAACAGCAGGAATTTATGATTTTTCCCACCCAAACAAAGAGTCTGAGATCTCACGTCTGATCCTAAAGAGAATGAGTGGCATGATTGATTAGGCATGTCTGCCATGGGTAGAAGAAGCAGAGTACTGCTTATGTGCTATAGGATAGCTATCTCTAAAACCATATCACATGAGGGAAGATAGGTGGTAAATAAATAGAAATAATTCAATGCCCTAAATGAGTAATTTTATACAAAATAGAACTATCTTCAAGATGGCAAGACTATAGTAGACTTTCTAAATATGAATTTTAATAACGGACACAACACTTCCAAAATGGTTTCTATCACATGGCAGCAGGAGTCGGATGAGGCCACTTCTTGACTTTCTCTCAGTCCAACATGGGACTCAGACCTTTGGGGCTTTGTCGTTGTACTATCTCAGCTGTGTTCCAGGTGGCTCAGCCTCTATTAGGAGCTTCGCTTTGAAGACACCATGAATATTTAAATATACTTTAGGCTAAACATTGTTAACACTTCTCAATTCACCCACAGTCCAAAGGTGGGTTTTGTTTGTACAAAGCTCATTTTCGAGATTTGTATACCAAGCATAGGTGCATCTGAGCCCACAGGCATTGGTGTGGGTTAGATACACTCACTCAGACCTGCAGGGTACATGGGTCTTGACTCTTAGCCCTGAGGTCAAAGTCAGCAGACAAAGGCCACTGACATGACTTCAAGCCCAAATCAGCTTTGCAGTAAGTTAGAGTATAGCAAGCATTTGTACATGACCCACTATGCTCCTCCTTTCATTATTCAGACTATGACCCAGGAAGACAGTGACTGAGAACAGCCAGTGTCCCAAAGGGCTGCAGGAGTCAGAACGGAAAGTGGGGATGGGGTGGGCAAGGCATTCAAGGTTGAGGTAGGGTGTTGGTTAAATATGCATAACTGGTTTTCTCTTTTTGTTGAAATCTCACTAAAATAAATACAAAGCCCGGCATGGTGGCGCACGCCTTTAATCCTGGCACTTGGGAGGCAGAGGCAGGCAGATCTTTGTGAGTTCAAGGCCAACCTGGTCTACAAAGCAAGTTCCAGGACAGCTGGGACTACAGGGAGACCCTGTCTCAAAAAGATGGGGGAAAAAAAAAGAAAGAAAAATTTACCAGAATGGAGAGAACTTATGCAGAAAAACCAAATTATAGAAAATGAATGTGAATTTTAAAAGCACAACTGAACCCTCAGCTGATGGTACGGAAAGCTGAGGTCCTAGATTAGAACCAGGAACGTCTAGAAGAACGCACAGGAGGCCTAGGTGGAGCTCGGGGCTGGGCATAGGCTGAGCATGCGGGAAGCCCAGGGTTCAACCCCAAGTACAAAGGAAAGAAGGAAAGGGAGCTGGAAAGATGGCTCAGTGGTTAAGAGTATATCCTGCTGTTGCAGAGGACCTGAGTTCAGTTCCCAGCACTCATACCAGGTGCCCTATAACTACCTGTAACTCCTGTTAGAGGAAATTCAGCACCCTCTTCTGGCCTCCACAAATACATAACAAAAACAAGGAAGGAAGGAAGGAAGGAAGGAAGGAAGGAAGGAAGGAAGGAAGGAAGGAAGGAAGGAAGGAAGGAAGGAAGGAAGGAAGGAAGGAAGGAAGGAAGGAAGGAAGGAAGGGAGGGAGGGAGGGAGGGAGGGAGGGAGGGAGGGAGGGAGGGAGGAGAAGGAAGAGTAAGAGAGGGAAAAAGGGAGGGAAGGAGGCTAGAGAGGACAAGAAGGGAAGGAAATCAAAGTGGAGGAATTCAGATTGGTTAAAACTCAGTTTAAGATGGCTGAGTGGGGGCTGGAGGGATGGCCTAGCGGTTAAGAGCGCCGACCGCTCTTGCAGAGGACCCGGGTTCGATCCCCAGCACCCACATGGCGGCTGAGAACCGTCTGCGACTCCGGTTCCGGGAGAACTCCAGTTCCAGGGGAATCCGAGACCCTCTTCTGACCTCCGCGGCATCGCACGACACGGGTGCGCAGACCTGCATGCAGACAATACATTCATACATATAAAAATAAAAATAAATAAATTAAATTTAAAAAAAAAAAAAAAAGATGGCTGAGTGGACCAACCTACATGCAGACAGTACACTCATACACATAAAAAATAATAAATAAAAAAAAGATGGCTGAGTTAGCAAAGTGCCTGCCACGCCGGCACAAGGACCAGAGCTAACATCCAAGGGGCTCTCTGAGCAGCCAGCCTGGCCAACTGCTGAGCTCCAGATTTAGTGAGAGATCTATTTCAAAAAACAAGATGGAGTGTAATCAAGGAAGATGCCTGACACCCGATAGCAACCTCTGGTTTCCAGAGGCTCGCACCCAAACACACACATACACGCCACACCACATAACAAGCTCTAATGACCTCTTTCCTTCTCCATACAGCTTGTGTTACCAGCTTCTAACCAGCAAAGCCGGGAGGTTTCTTCTCTAAAGAACGAGATGATACATTTTTAAGATGTGGAGGTTACCCTCCAGTCCCAGGCCCACAAGTAGTGCACGTAAACACCTGCAAGCAAAAAGACTCAAACGGAAACATGAAGCCTTGTCTATGGGTACAAGGAGCAAGCTGTTTGAGGTTCCTGCTCTCTTGACTTCCCTGCAAGGGTGGATTATAACCTGGAATTGTGAGCCAAAATCCGCCCTTTCTGACTTAAGTTGCTTTTCTGTCAGGCTATTTTATCACACGGAAATTAAAATAGGACGCGTGCACCAGCGCGGAGCACAGCGTTCTCCTGTCTCAGCCTCATGAGTGCTGGAACTGCAGGTGACTCCATCCTGTGCAGGCACTGGGGAGCCACACAGTTTGGTCACTGTGCCTCAGTCACTCTGTGAGCAGGTGACACAGGCTGCAGGATCCACTTCCAAAGTGATGAGCTCCCATTGCTATCGACAAGGAGCTTTGGTTACAAACTGAACATATTGACAGAAAGCCTTGGTTTCTTGACTTAGGGGCCTCTGTCTTTGGGGGCACATCTCCCCAAAGCAAGTGGCCCAAGAAAAAGAAAGACTAATCAAAACTGAGACTAATGTCCCTTCACATCTCAACCTCCGAAATGCAGTTCTATTAAGTATGATAGGCTTATTCATGTGGAGAAAAAATATCTGGGCCAATAGGAGAGCAGATTATACCAGGGCATGGCTCCCAGAAGGAAGGACCAGGGGGCCATCTTGGCTTCCACATGTGCATATACCATTGCCCATCCCCCAACTTCTATTAAACATCAAGACCCTACTATGAACTGGCATAGCATTTGCAAATAATCTACACACACCTTCTCATACACTCTAACATTTTTTTTAATTTTTATTTATTTCTGCATGTGTATGAATGTAGTGTCTGCATGCAAGTCTGTGCACCCGTGTCGTGCAACGCCGCGGAGTTCAGAAGAGGGTCTCGGATTCCCCTGGAACTGGAGTTCTCCTGGAATTGGAGCTTCAGACGGTTCTCAGCCGCCATGTGGGTGCTGGGGATCGAACCCGGGTCCTCTGTATAGCGGTCCTCGGTCACTCTTACACCCACTAGGGCCATCCTCCATCGCGAAGCCCCCCCATTCTTCTTGTACACTCTAAAGCACTCCTCAACATTCCTAAACATGGGTAAATCCTGTGTAAACATTTGTTCTGATGGATTATTTCAAAACCAATGATAAGGGAGAAAAGTCTGTACAAGGCCTAACTACTTTCTCCATCTGTGTGGTTGGTTGAGTCTATATGTGAGACCTCGTGGACACGGAGGCTAATTATATACCCAGAATATAATGGTAAAATTCCCAGAACTGGAAAACTCCTAACTACTCAGTGCAGTGGGGCCCAGACCAAGGTTCAAAATTATGAAAGTTCAAGGCAACAAGTTCCATTCAGCTCAGAAAGGAATGTGAAAAGCTCAGATAAAGGGTCAGTGATTGGCATGGATTCCGATTTCTTGAGGAAACACTGGAAGCAGTAAATGTTGCCTTCAAATCTTGAAGGTATATGATTCCCAAGCTGGAATTAAACCAGCCAGAATAAACAGCAACAGAGAAGCACCAACAAAACAATCTTTTATTTTTCATTTTTGTTTTTTTGCTAGTAAGAGCACACCGAGAACCGATGCTCGCAGCAGGACGCCCGTGGTTCGATCCCCAAGCACCCACATGTGGCTGAGAACAGTCTGAATCTCCAATTTCAGGAGAAATCCAGTTCAAGGGGAGTCCGAACTTCTTTCTGACCTCCGCGGCATTGCACGACACGGGTGCAAACACCTGCATGCAGAAAATACCAAGAAAAAAAAAACATTTTCCCTAAAAATACACATAAACAAAAATTCAAATAAAATTGAACAAAAAAAGTTTTGTTTTTGTTTTTAAAATTTTTTTTCTTTTTTCTTTTCTTCCAGTCTTGTCTAAAACTCACTGTGTAGATCAGAGCCTGGGCCTTGATCTTCACAGAGATCTGCCTACTCTGCCTCCTGAATGATGGGATTAAAGATATACACCACCAAACCCTAGTTCAAGGCCAGCCTGAACAAAAAAAAAAAAAAAAAAAAAAACGATTTGAGATCTCCTGAGCCGAGCGGAAGGAAGAGGGGAAGATAGGTAGAAACTGGGTGCCTTGGCCACGAGCTGATTGCTGATCGTTTGGACCTGCTGTCTTTGGTTTGATTGGCCTTTGGTGCTGTGAGGTTGGAGTTATCCCCAGCTGGGATTAAGGTGTGGTCTCTTGGCTTGATTTAGATCTAGTGGCTGTGGGGGCCGGAGTTATCCATCCAGCCGGTATTAAAGGCATGCTTGTGTGACTCTTGAGTTCTGAGATATCCTGAGGCCAGCTGAAGGTACTGGGGCAGAGCTCTCCACCTCCCCTGCCAACTGAGTTTACGAAGAAGCATCTGAAGGGGCAAGCAAAGCACGCCTGGTCACACAGGTGGAAAGAGGCATTCGCGACTCACATTTGGGGGGAATACGACAAGGAGAAGCCATATGCAGGATCGACGAAGAGGACTACAACTGGACAAAGGTGCAGGATAATCCCACCCCAAGCTTTACCAAGCCTATGGATGACTCCTGCAGTGTGATCCCTCTGGGGATGCCCAGGACACAGACATCAGAACACAATTGGGAACATACTTAAAGAACCACAAAATCATAAAGAACAAATTAAAGGGAACTAAAGAAAAAGAGAAATGAGGCACGAGAGAAGAGAGAAGACAAGCTCCGGAGGAAAGTAGAACAACACTGAAAGATCCCGATGCTGAAGAAAGAAAAAGATACCAGAACCAGCAACAAAGAGCTACAAAAAGGATCGAGGAACGCTCGAGGAAGAAATAAGATAACAGCTAAGAGAAATCAGAAGAGGGATGAAAAGGGAAATCAATAACACTCCTCATTGAAGAGGAAAGGAATGAAAAAAGCTCAGAAGCAAGAATGGAAGGACAGCAGAAACCAAGAGGGCATATCAGTCCTGGAGGACAACACAGAACAACTAAAAAGCCTCAACCAGGAACAGAATTATGAAAAAATTTAAAAATACACAAAAATGCAACAACCAGGAGCCTGTGGGACACTATGAAAAGATCAAACTCCGCATCATAGGAAATAGAGGAAGTTGAGAAGAATCCCAAGAGAAAGGTATTGGTGAGATCATCTTTCCAACAGAAAATAATAGAATGAAAAACTGTCCCCAACTAAAAAAAGGACAAACCATTACAAATACAAACTATCATAGGATACTCTCTATATACAGACTAATATCTATTAATAGGAAATCTCTCGTCTCATCATCATAGAATAAGCGTGTACATCTTCAAGAACATACAGGGAGAAAATTCTATAAAAGCCGAGCAAAGGAGAAAAACAACAAGATGATATACAGAGGGCAACCTTTATCTAAGAATAACAACCGGGGACTTCCTACACAAGGCAAACGAATGAAAGGCAAGAAAGAATCCTGGGAGGAGAAGGCAGTTCCCAGGCTGTTGGCAGGGGACAATGGATGACAGCGCCCAGGGTGTATCTAATACGCGAGACGCAGCAGAAATGTTCCAATCATAGTGGATAGAGGAGAGAGGATTAAATCTTCCATGAGCGACTAAACACGACTTGAAGAATGTAACATTGTCCCGGGAAAACAAGCCCTTCAGAGAATACTTGGAAGCAATCCAAAGAACAAAAGATAGAAAGGGGCATCCAAAGCCCCAGGCCAACTAGAAGGAAGAAATCACGATAAAGGCCATGAAACTGCAGAAGTAGAAACCTAAATCACAACCGCAGATGGAAATAATAAGGCAAAAGGGAGAAACAAACCTATCAGACATAACATTAATTATTAATGGAACAAACTCCCCAATCAAAAGACTAGACTGGGAGAATGGATTAGGAATCCAGAATCATCGTATGCTCGGTTCCTGGCAAGAAGATAAATCTTACCATTCAAGGACAGGGGCTACCACCTAGCAATATGAAGGGATGGAAAAAAAAATTATTTCCACATGTGGACCAAAAAGAAGCAGCGTGTTGCTAATTTTTAATAATCGGAGTAAAAATAGACTTTTCAAAGTAAAAGAATATCAGAAGAGGCTAAAGAGAGTAGCCGGAATTACATTTTCATCAAACCAACAATCAACGCATGAAGAATTTCACAAATTTGATATGATATGGCCCCAATTTCTGGGTGCACAAACCCTTTATAAAAGTCAATTAATCGCAGGACCCAAAGTCACAGACTACACCGCAACACTCATAGTGGGAGATTCCCACTACCCCACTGAGTCCCTTTGGATAGGTCAACAGGACACAAAATAAACCCAGAGAGACATCTGAACTGACCGATATGATACACCAAATGGGACCCATAGACCTCTACCGACATTCCATCTTAATACCAAAGAATACACTTCCTACTGTCAGCACCGCCCACGGAACAGTTCGTCTCTTACCTAAAATTGACGCACATCCTGGGTACAATACCCAGAAAGAGAGACTCTCTTACATTAAATACCACAAAAAGCACCTGAAATATTTCATGAGCATCTGTCAGAGAGACCACAGTGGCAGATGACAGCTGCAGGGACACCAATCAACCAGGACAAGCCCTCCCTGCTAGGTACAAGAACACATGGAGGACTAAACAACACTCTTGAATAAGGAATGGGTCAAGGAAGAGATATAGAAAAAAATAAAAAAGCATTCCATCTGTCACTGAAATGACAAATGCAATACAGACCAACAAAAGCCTTTATGGGAATACCTTAAAGAGCAAGTCCTAAGAGGGAAATTTTTAGTAAGCCCTGGGTGCCTCCATTAGAAAACAGAAAGAGCAAAAGTGGAATGATCTAACACTGCAGGGCTAAAAGCACTTGAGAGCAACAACAGATGAACCCTAAAACGAAAGTACAGGAAGAAATAACAAGATCAGAGCAGAAATGCAATGAATAGAAAACAAAGAAAAAAACAATACAAAAATAATGGGAGCCAATAAAAGCCTGGTTCTTGACAGAAATAAACAGGATGACAGAGCCCTCTAGGCCAGTTCTAACAAAAAAAAAAGAAAGGAACAACTCCAAATAATAACAATCTGTGATGAAAGGGGCAACATCACAACGGAACAAGGAAGAAGATCTAAAAATTTAATACTGGGAAATATTACCCCAAGAACATATGATTCCCTAAGAGCCAGTTTTGAAAGATCCCTATAAAAATGATGAATATCTGAAATCCTGGGGAATCACCAAGAATTGGAGAGGAGACCAAGCAGCTTAACAGACGCCATTAACATATGAAAGAAGATAATGGAGGATATGTAGTAAGGAAGCCCTACCAACTAAAAAAAGCCCAGGGGCAGGACGGTTACAGCCTGAATTCTATAAAACTTTCAAAAAGACCTACAACTTTTATTACTGAACGTGTTTAGAAGGATACAATCAGGGAAGGGAAACTCTCCTAAATTCCTTCTATGAAAGCCAACATCACTCTATTACCAAAACCGCCAGGCAGAAACCAGAACTAAAAATGTTAGGAGGAATTATAAGACTCATCTCCTCATGAAACACAGATGCCACAAAATTCCTAACGGAATACTGGCAAATCGGCTACAGAACCCACATCAACAGAAAGATCATGCCCAGCATGACCTAGGTTGGGATTCATGACCCAGAGATTGAGGGATTGGGTCACATACAAAAAATCAATAAACATCCATCAAACACATAAAACAGAAATAAAAAAAAAAACACCACCAATCATCGGCAATTGGAGTGCTGTTTAAAAGCTTTGCAAAATCCAGCCATACCCTTAATGCTTAAAGTCCTAGAAAGGAATTGGATTGGAAGGTCATCTGGTCAAAATTGTATAATAGAAAAGCCATATACAGGAAACCCAGAGTCAATATTATCCTAAATGGGAAAATGACGGAAACATTCCTTTAAAGGTAAGAAATCGGCAAGGGCTGGGCCCTGTCACCACTCCTTTCAATATAGTGTTGGAAACACTTGGCCTAGACATAAGGCAAGAAAAGGAGATAATTAAGGAGTACTATGTGGAAAAGAGGAAGTCAACACAATCCTATTTTGCTGATGATATGATCATTTGTTTACTTAAAGCAGATGCTAAAAAACTCCACAGAAAACTCCCAAAAATGATTACAGTTTCAGAAAAGTGTTAGGATACAAAATTAACCTTTAGAAATCAATGGCCTTATCTTTAACACGATACCAAGAACAAGAAACTGGAAAAAGAATTCAAAGAGAACCTTCCCACTCACAATAGCCTCAAAAAATAATGAAATACCTAGGAACAACCTAAACCAAAGACACCCAAAGACCTCTACAACAAAAATTTTAAAACGCCTTAAGAAAGAAATTGAAGAAGACCTCAGAAAACGGAAAAACCTCCCTGCTCATGGATTGGGGAAAAGTTAACAATTGTAAAAAGATCCATGTTTAACCCAAAAACTCTTGTATAGGATTTTAATGGGCAATCCAATCAAAAATCCCACAAGGAGTTCTTCAGCAGGCTTGGGAGGGAACAAAGGGGGGCGTGTGGAGCAGTTTCTTCAATTCCATTTGGAGAAACAAAAGACCGCGAATAGCCATAATAACCCTGAGTGAAAGGAGCTACACAGGAGGGATCTCTAATAACCAGATTTGTAAAACTATAGCTACCCAAGGGGCTTTATATGTCTAACAAACAGCTGGTACTGGCACATAAAACAGACTGTTGGACCAATGGGAGAAAAAACCCGAAGATCCAAATCTGGAGCACTACATTTTCAGGCCATCTCATATTTTGAACAAGGGGGCGAACCGAACACCAACAATGGAGAAAAGACAGCATCGGTTCAGCAAAGTGGTGTTGGCAAAACTGGCATCACCACTTGTAGAAGATATGGGAAATTAAACCCCTACCTCTCACTCCTGTACAAAAGTAAACTCCAGATGAATTAAAGACCCCAACGTGAAACCACAAACTCCGAAGGCGATAGAAGAAGAAAACTTTGGAAGTAATCTATAAGATATAGTGGTAGGAAAAGACTTCCTAATCAGACAGCAACTGCACAAAAAAAAAATAAGGTCAACCAATTGACAAATGGGGACCCCTCATCAGCATCAAACTCAAAAGCTCCTGTACATCAAAAGAAACAATAAAGGAAGGTAAGAGAGAAATCCCACAAGAGTGGGAGGAAACCTTCACTGCAGGATACATCTGACAAAGCATTGTATTTTCAGAATATATAATAACTAAAAACAAAGGAACAAAGGAAACAAAACGACCCGCTCAATAGATGGAGGCAAAGACATGAACAGAGACTTTACAAGGCGAGGCATTAGAGATGTCAATGAGAAACAACTCTCAAGAACTGCCATCCCAAGCATCACTAATCATTAGGAAATGCAAATCAAAAAACCCACTTTAAGGATATCATCTTACTCCAGTAAGACTGGGGGCCTAGGGTCCAAGAAAACAAAGATGGATCCAAAGAAGTGCTGAGAGGTTGTGGGGAAAGGGGAACCTCCATCCACTGCTGGTGGGAATGTAAACTCCGATAAGCGCACTTACTGGAAACAGCAGTGTGGAGAACTTGAGAGACTTGGAATGGAAACTTGGCAAGTGAACCTGACCTCAGCCATACCACTCCTGGGCATGTTCCTTCAAGACTCACCCCACCCCAGGGATACATGCACGGCCAGCTTTATTTCAGCTCTCTTCAGCAATAGGCAAAGAGCTTGGAACCAACCTAAAATGCCCCTCANTGTTTTTAAAGACTGGGTCTCCCTATAGCTCCACCTGGCCTGGAACTCACTGTGTAGATCAGGCTGGCCTTGATTTCACAGAGATCTGCCTACCTCTGCCTCCTGAATGATGGGATTAAAGATATACACCACCACACTTGGTGCAACAACCAAATTTTAAAAGCTTGAAAGCATATTTCACACAGATACACACACACACACACACACACACACACACACACACACCTCTGAATCCTAAGGCAGATTATGAGGAAAGCTAAGAAGAATGAACCATAAGGACAAGGGATTTCTAAAAATGGAAATGGAGGAAAGGAGATTAGCTCTTAGTGGGTCTTTTTAATTCTGGAAATTTAAGAATGTAGTTACATCAGTCAAACTTTCAATAAAATAGGAACAGAATGAAAGTCTCTTCAGTCATTCTTGGGAAGGTACCAGAAATATGCCCTATAAAAACAGAGGAGACAGAAGGACAGAAAAACAATAAATGAAGAGATTCAGTTTCAAAGATGGCCAAAGGGGACACCAGGGCAGCGGGGTGGTGGTGGGGTGCTGCAGTGAAGCCAGGCTCCACAGAAGAAAGGTTTCAAGCTGATAAGGACTTTGTGCACTGAATGTCTTCAGAAGGAACTGAGAAACTTGATAATGAGTCTGAGGTTGAATTAGTCCTAAGTACATAGAAAACTAAGCAAATGACAACCAGAAAAAAAAAAAAAAAATACAAGACCATTATTAACTCCTGGGCGGAAGAACTGTCAAGGAACGAGAAAGCAATTCTAGTGTACAGTATGAATCGCTGTGACTGAAGCTTACTTAGTCAGGAAAATGTAAACACTGAATATTGACCTAATCTAAATGATGGGATGGTTATAATGAGAGTGAGGATGGCTTCCAGAGGGGGACCGGGGAAGTCAGGCCTGGATCTGACATACTCAGCTTTCACAGCAGACTGCTGAGAGGCAGATGTTAAACATCACAATAATCAGCTCAAAGAGTGAAATGACCTCCAGAGGTGAAGGAGGAGCAGGATAGCCAGATTTGTAGCTGAGTTTCAGAGAGAGAGAGAGAGAGAGAGAGAGAGAGAGAGAGAGAGAGAAACTGAATCCAATAAAAGTGGTAAGTACTAAGGTAGTAGTGTTGGGGGAAAATTAACTCAAGGTGGAACTAATGAACTGTGACCTTGGCCTAACTTTGTTCTGTGTAGTAGATGAGTACTAACCAATGTATGTGACAAGAACCTTATGTGCTCCTAATAAGTGTTCTTGTCGATATATGTAGGAGAAACAGGGCTTTGACAGCTTCTACTTGTACTCAAATCACAAAGGCCACTCTCAAGCTCAGTCTCAGGCTGAGAAAAGACAAGGCAGATAACACAGTATGTGATCCTAAGAAAATACCTGCTAGAAGGTGTCTTATTTGTTAAAATAGCTAATATTATACTGGCATCAGCAATATATTATGTTACTGGAAAATGTCACAACCCTTGCCCATGCTTGCCTGAAATATCTGCTTTTTTGTGAAAACACTGACTGCTTAAGTTTCCTATAATAGCCTAAGGGGTGTGTATACTTCTGTGCTGGAAGTCTCAAATCCACCAATATAACTACGGCCAAGTGATGGCTAAAAAAATCCTACAAAAACCTGTATGTGTTTCTGGTCCATGCCTCAGTTTCTTTAGAGCAGGAGCTCTGACTGAGGTGAGCACATGATGAAAGATAAGCTTCTTCTGCTTTCTGAGAATGGTTGGTATCTTCTTGCTCTGCCAGGCCTGTCACAACCATTCATTTTTTTCAGCCAATACCTAATAGGTGACTACAGCATAATAGAGAAAGTAAAAAGGATTCACTTCATAGGATGTTGGGGGGGGCACGAAGAGAAACAGTTCCTTTCCTCCATGGAGCATGGTGAGTATGTTTCTCAACCTAAGAGGGGCAGAAGTTTAAAAAATTCTCTACTAGCCAGGCATGGTGGTACACACCTTTAATCCCAGCACTTAGGAGGCAGAAGCAAGCAGACCTATGTGAGTTCAAGACCAGACTGGTCTACATAGTGAGTTCAAGGCCAGCCTGGTCTACATAGTGAGTTCCAGAACTAGAGCTATAGGGAGACCCTGTCTCAAAAAAGACAAATAATTAAATAATACATATTAAAAATAAAATATTCTTCTCTAAGGAGGTTAATAAACAGAAACTGGGGCACCTACTTGTCTGGCCCAAGGTGTGTGACCACTGGGCTTCTGTTGGCCTTTCTTTCCTAGGTAAGGAACTGTGGGAAATGGCTAAGGTTAGCTCCACGGCATAATGGGACCTGAGCAGGTTACTGAGTTAATGGCTGCTCAGTGTGCGCAGTCCACATTGTCTAAAGTGTCAAATGTGGTCATCACCATGCTGCTTTGTGGGCCCAGCCTACTTTCATCCTCACAAAACCCTCCAACATGGCTGTCTCTGTATTAGTTTTTTGTTATGGTGACCACAATACCTGCTGGAAACAACTTAAGGGAGGAGGAGTATGTTGGGCACATGGTTTCAAGGGTCCAGTCCATAAACACTCGGCCCCATGTGCTTGGGCAGAACATTATGATGGCACAGCCATGTGGTAGAGCCTGTTCTTTACCTCATGGTGGACAGGAAGGAGTGTACACAGAGGGGGCCAGAATGAGACATAGCCCCAAAGACATGACCCAGATACCTGCTTCCTTCCTCTTCCCAATAATGGCATTGTCCAAGTTTGTCTGCAAAGGCCCTCACAAGCAGGCCAAGAGAAGGCTGTTCTGTGACACTGTTTTGAGGAGATGTAAACAAAGTCTACTTACCCCAGATAGTGAACTGACTACAGACCAAACTACCACCATGGTCCAACTCGGTGAACCAATGAGTTTTATGTGTATTTTTTATAATTTTATTATTTATGTGTATGAATGTACTGTCTGCATGTACGTTGGTGCATCTGTGTCGTGCAATTCCGCGGAGGTCAGAAGAGGGCGTCAGATTCCCCTGGAACTGGAGTTAAAGATGGTTCCCAGCCACCATGTGGGTGCTGGGAATTGAATTCCGGTTCTCTGCAAGAGCAGTCAGTGCTCCTAATCACTAGGCCATCTCTCCAGCCCTGAACCAATGAGTCTTATTTCGGTTACTTACAGGAATGTGGGCGAAGGATCAGCAAAAGCCCACCCCATCACCAGTGACAGCTCGGGAAAGCAGGAGCACACTGCACAGCCTGCCAGCGGCCAGGCAGGTGGGAGGAGAGTTCAGTGAGTGCTCCCCATATGCACTTGGCCATCCACTGGGACTCAGGTAACCTACTGGTGGCCATGCCTCCCCCGCAGCCATCAACTGCCACCTGCTCCCCAGCAGGGTAGAGGGACATGGGAGTCCCTCCCGAGTCCATGCTGAAATATTGACGGGCTTGATCTCCTTAAGTCTTCTGCAGGGTGAGCACAGCCACGGTGAGTTCAGGAGAGCCACGGCCATGTTCCATCCAGAAGTCACTCCCCCTCCTCCTCTGCTCTTACATTCTTTCTACTCCCTCTTCCGAGATGGTCCCTGAACTTGAGCAGGAGGATGGGGATAGAGGTCCTTTTTAGGGCTTAGCACCCAGTCACTTATTGTGAGCAGTTGGACCAGTTATAGATCTCTGCACTGCCCACTGCAAAATGAAGTTTCTCTAACCAAGGCTGAGGGCAGTCCAGATCTACACATCACATGACTACTATTCAGAGAGGTTTGATAAGTTGCCTAAAGTCACACAGCTTATAAGCAGGAGAACCAAAATTCAATCCCAATCTCGAAGCCCTATCCTAGGGAACAGGACTGGGGTTCTGTCTGTCGGTGTGCGAACCCTGAGAGGAGAGCGGTACCCACTGCCCTACCGCCAACCTTCTGTGTGATCAGAAAAGTGCTTTTCCTCCAGGCATGAAAAGCAGAGGTTGGGGTGGGGGTCGGGGCTGCTGAGATAGCTCATTGGTTAAGAGCGCTGGCTGCTCTTGCAAGGGACCCAGGTTGTACCCAGCACCCACATGGCACCCAACAACTGCCTAGAACTTCAGTTCCAAAGGATCTCTTTTGGCCTCTGTGGGCACCGCACAAATGTGGTACATTTACCTACATGCAGGCAAAACATACACATGCACAAAATAATTTTTAGAAAAGTGGAGACAGTGGCTCGGGTGACAACTAAGGGTCCTTTACTGTGGCATTGCAGGATGGGAGAAATCGCAGTGTATGGACGTGGTGCTGAGAACGTCTTCCCATCATGTCTCAGTTTCCTCTTCTGTACATGCATCACAAAGTACTGTGTAACACATAAGATAATGCAGAGCAAGGAAAGTGGTTCTGGCCGTGGAACACAGTCAGCACTCAACAAATGCAGCATTAATTTCAAATGCGTATTAATTTCAATTACTGATACAACTGCAGAGCTGCACTGTGTTCAGACTTCTCTAAGCTTCCACCTCTGGTAAGGACAGAGTGGCACAATGGAGAGAAGACGGTGAGGGGAAGGAAGGGAGGCAAACAAACGACTATCTAACAGGCCTGGGTGCTGTTGCTCTTTATTGGTTTTACATACCAGTTTGTGAATACTTTCAGGAGCATGTAAGTGTGAAATTGGAAAGCGGCACTGCTGGGTGGCCACGGGCCACTGCACTAACGGTGTAAGGGGAGGAGGGGGTGGCAGGTGGGCCAGGGAGAGAAAGAAGGCAATTGGTGGGAGGAAAACAGAAGAGGATTCCAGTAGAAGGACAAAGGATACTTGCTGAGGTCTAACTGATTTTAAAGTTCAAAGCTGGCATGCCCAGCAGTCCTGCTAAGCACACACTCTTACTTGGCTTTGAAGGTGGCCTGCACTCTCTCACCTCTGGAGAGAACTCCATTCAGCCCTGAACATGGCCAGCCTGCCTCCCCCTCCATGCCTTTCTCTGAATTTCACAAAAGACCTGAGAACACTACCTACCATGCAGTAAATTCAGCAAGAGTCATCAGTTTTGACCGCAATGACTAACGCATGTGTTCCTCGAGGTGATGATAATCTGACTTGCACAAGATCAAGCCAGTCAATACTCCAGCATGGATGAGGGAAGACCCCGAAGTTCCACCCCTATCAGAGGAGCTACTGACGGGTAGCTGAAGACTACTGAGGAAGAAGAGTCATTGTCTTTGGGGGATGTGGCCACTACTGGGTTGCTCAGGCACCGGTGGATGGCTGCACACCCATGCACATTGGGCTACCTTAATTGGACTCAGGAGTTTATTAATAAGAATAAATTAAGGAAAGACAGGAAGCTGGAAGGGAGATGGGAATGGGGTACTAGGGGAGCTGAAGGAATGTGATGGATATGATCAGTACCACACATATCAATATATGTTGCAGAAATTTATGCAACTTTCAAAGAATAAAAACTATTAAAAAGACATGGTGATTCATATTTCAAGTCAAAGTAAAAATAATCCTGAGCAACTGTTTCCACGGCCCCCAAGATGTCTCTGGCCTATCTGGATGACAGTGACATTCTGCAGTGGAGACTGCTCTAATAACTATGGACACTGTCTAGGTGTGCTGAGGACTCACCATGGTCCCAAACACCACTTTACCCGCAAATCATCTTTGTGGAAAGGGGACCATCACTTCTCTCCACTTTACTATATGAGTAAAGGTTGCTGGATGGACAGCCATCTCAGTTTTCCTGGGGTGAAAGAAGTTTCAAGGATGCAAGGTGTTCTAGTTTGTCTTCATTGCTGTGACAAAACATTCTGACCAACACCAACTTGGGGAGGAAAGGGTTTATTCAGCTTACATCTCCTGGGTCACAGTTCATCACTTAGGGAACCCAAGGCAGGAACTCAGGGCAGGAACCTGGAGGCAGGAGCTGAAGCACAGGCCATGGAGGAATGCTGTTCACTGGCTTGCTCCCCTGGCTCATGCCCAGCCTGCCTTCTTATACTGTACACAACAACCTGCCCAGGGTGGCACCACTCATTGTGGGCTGGGCCCTCCCACACTGCTCGACCATCAAGACAATACTCCACAGATGTGGCCACAGGCCAATCCAATGGAGCCAATTCCCCAATTGAGGCTCCCTCAACCCAGGTGTGTCAAGTTGACACTAAAGCTATCCAGCACAATTGACCCCTTGTCAACTTGACACACAAAACACATCACTATTAAACCACCACCTTTCCAGTTCTTATCCCCAAAGTATGATGTTAACATTAATCACAACCTAAGACAGTACAACCTTAAAAGCCCCACAGTCCTTAAAATGTCCAAACACTTAAAAGTTCACAGTCTATTAAAAGTCTCTTAACTGTGGGCTGCTGTAAAATCCAAAACAAGTACTGTCTTATTTCAAAGGGAAGAATCAGGCACACTCAAACAAAACCTAAGTCCAGCAAAGTAGCTCAAGGCTGGACACCTGGGATTCACTCACGATCTTCTGGGCTCCAAAGGGTCTCGGCAGCTCCCCCTCTCCGACTCTGCCGTCCGTGGCACACTCATCTCGCAGGCCCAGGCCGACTCCATTCTACACCTACCGCTGCTCTTGGTGGTCGTCCCAGGGTACCGGCATCTCCAAAAAGCTGGGGTCGCTACTGAAACTGAGGCAGCACCTTCACCAATGGTCTCTTCTGACCTCTCCTGGTGCAAAGCCTCAGCTTCTCTCCATGACCCCTGCAATCCTGGGGTCTTCACAGCAACCGAGGTGCACTTCCACCAATGGTCTTTCCTGACCTCTCACAGTGCCAAGCCTCGGCTGCTCTCTGTGACCCCCTCAAATTTCAACACCGGAACCATATAGGAGACTCTTACACGTTACCAAGTCCGGCTTCTGGCTCGAGATGGAGGCTCAGGCCCTTTCTGGGTCACAGCTTCTGTGTGCTGACCTTGAAGATATTCTCCCCAGAAGATTTCACCTCAGTGATGCTGGTCTCTTGTTACTTACAGCTGATTTTTCAGCCCCAGCTAACCAGCATCAATTGCCCCAGTACCACAAAAGTTTCACTTCAGGTTCTGGTCTCTTGTTACTTACAGCTGATTCTCCACAGCCCCAGCTGACCAGAACCCACAGATTACACAGTCCTGATGATCTCTGCTCTCCTTTGAAACTAGAAACTTCACAAGCCAGGCCTCCATCTTCTACAACTCCTTCAGCAAAACTGCTCCAAGCTCCACAGCAACAATCTTTAGGCATTCAATGATCTTCCCAGCCCAAAGTTCCAAACGCCTCCACAATCCTTCCCCAAAACACCAAGGTCAGGTCTGTCACAGCAATACCCCACTCGTCTGGTACCAATTTCTGTCCTAGTTTGTCTTCCATTGCTGTGACAAAACATTCTGACCAACACCAACTTGGGGAGGAAAGGGTTTATTCAGCTTACATCTCCTGGGTCACAGTTCATCACTTAGGGAACCCAAGGCAGGAACTCAGGGCAGGAACCTGGAGGCAGGAGCTGAAGCACAGGCCATGGAGGAATGCTGTTCACTGGCTTGCTCCCTTGGCTCATGCCCAGCCTGCCTTCTTATACGGTACACAACAACCTGCCCAGGGTGGCACCACTCATTGTGGGCTGGGTCCTCCCACATTGCTTGACAATCAAGACAATACTCCACAGATGTGGCCACAGGCCAATCCAATGGAGCCAATTCCCCAGTTGAGGCTCCCTCAACCCAGGTGTGTCAAGTTGACACTAAATCTATCCAGCACACAAGGCCTTCATTTCTAAAACCAGAAAATTCCCAGACATGAGGGCAGAGTGCACCTAACATCAAAGCACTCAGACACTAAGTGAATGCCCCAACCTTGGGGAGTGGCTGGGCCAGAGCCCTGAACTTGGGGTCCCTATTCCTTCCAATAGGCACAACAGAGGGAAAAGGAAGTCACTGAGCCACAGTGAGCCAGACACAGAACCAGACAGGCACCTGTGCTTTCCTGCAGAGCCTATGCTCATGGATCCTCCAGAGGTTTCCCTCGCTGTGTTTGAGAGGTGGCTCTGCCTCTAGCTACGGGCGTGACCTTGGATGAGTTGTTGGTGTTGCTGGACCACAGTTGCCTTCACTGTCAAAATGAAAGGGTTAAAGTAAGACAGCGGTGAAAAATAGTTTGTCCACAACTTTGAGAGAGGCTTGCGCAGCACACTGTGACCTATAGTTCTTAACCACTTATGTGGCTAAACACATCCTGAAGCATATCCCGGAACTAGGGGCAATGCACAGATCCAGTCTGGACTGGTTTGGAACACACACACACAATAAATTCCTCCTAGTGAACTTTTTGGGAAAACCCCTTATTTACCATCTTTCTGCCTATGCATGATTAGACATGTATATAATGAAAATAAAATGCATCATGAGAAAAGGCATTCCATGTGAACAAAGACATATATAACCCCAGCCTGTCAATCAAAACAGCACCCATATTACATCCCTAGCAACCAACTCCTTCTCCTGAACCCTAAGGTCATCCTGGGTAAGAATAGCAATAAAGGGCTATTAAGAAAAAAACTCCTCTGGGGGCTGGAAAGATGACTCAGCTATTAAGAACACTGGCTGCTCTTACAGAGGACCTGGGTTCGGTTCTCAGCACACATATGGAGGCTAACGACTGTCCGTAACTCCAGTTCCAGGGAACTCAGTGCCGTCTTCTGGCCTCCATGGGCATTGCACACACGGATACAGTGCATGCAGGTAAAACTCACAGTATAAAACATATATATATATATACACATATATATAGTGTGTGTGTGTGCGTGTGTGTGTGTATGTGTGTGTGTGTGTGTGTGTGTGTTTGAGACAGGGTCTTCCTGCAGCCCCAGCTGACCTAGAACTCACCATGTAGACCAGACTGGCCTTGAACTCACAGAGATCCATCTGCCTCTGCCTCCTGAGTGCTGAGATTAAAGGCATGTGCTACCAAGCCCGACTTAAAATATATTTTTTAATATTTTTTTAAAGAAAAAAGCCGGGCATGGTGGCACATGCCTTTAATCCTAGCACTTGGGAGGCAGAGGTAAGCAGATTTCTGTGAGTTCGAGGCCAGTCTGGTCTATATAGTGAGCTCCAGGCCAGCTAGGACTAAAGGATTAAAGGACTCAAAAAGACCAAAAAAAAAAAAAAAA
>VZQC01007418.1:525281-555120 GCA_009823505.1 Rhizomys pruinosus | reverse complement strand
AGGAAGGAAGGAAGGAAGGAAGGAAGGAAGGAAGGAAGGAAGGAAGGAAGGAAGGAAGGAAGGGATTCCAAGAGGACCTGCAACTCCAGCCCCAGGGGATCCAATGGCCTCTTCTGGCCTCCTCAGGCATCCAAACTCATGTGATGCACAAATCCCCACACAGACCCCCACCACACACACACACACACACACACACACACACACACACACACACACAAATAAAAATAAACCAAGTCTTTAAAAGTGAGGCACGAACTAGACATGGCAGCAGACACCTTTAACTGCAGCACTCCAGAAGCAGAAGCAGGTGGATGGATCTCTCCGAGTTCCAGGCTGGATTGATCCACACAGTGAGTTCCAGGGCTTCATAGCAAGATCCTATCTTAAAAGAAAAGAAGTCCAAGAGTGGACTGAGAACACCTGACTGTTCCCTTGCAGCACACATCCATATCACTGGAGAACACCTGACTGTTCCCTTGCAGCACACATCTGTATCACTGGAGAATACCTGACTGTTCGTTGCAGCACACATCTGTGTCACTGGAGAGTACCTGACTGTCCCCTTGCAGAATACATCTGTGTCACTGGAGAATACCTGACAGTTCCCTTGCAGCACGGATCCGTATCACTGGAGAACACCTGACAGTTCCCTTGCAGCACGCATCCGTGTCACTGGAGAACACCTGACAGTTCCCTTGCAGCACGCATCCGTGTCACTGGAGAACACCTGACAGTTCCCTTGCGGCACACATCTGTATCACTGGAGAACACCTGACAGTTCCCTTGCAGCACTCATCCGTGTCACTGGAGAACACCTGACTGCTCCCTTGCAGCACGCATCCGTGTCACTGGATAACACCTGACTGCTCCCTTGCAGCATGCATCAGTGTCACTGGAGAATACCTGACTGTCCCTTGCAGCATGCATCTATGTCACTGGAGAACACCTGACTGCTCCCTTGTAGCATGCATCTGTGTCACTGGAGAACACCTGACTGCTTCCTTGTAGCATGCATCTGTGTCACTGGAGAACACCTGACTGTCCCTTGCAACACACATCTGTATCACTGGAGAACACCTGACTGTCCCTTGTAGCACACATTTGTATCACTGAAGAATACCTGACTGTCCCTTGTAGCACACATCTGTATCACTGGAGAACACCTGACTGTCCCCTTGCAGCACACATCTGTATCACTGGAGAACACCTGACTGCTCCCTTGCAGCACACATCTGTTTCCCCTTTGCTACTCAGCCTTTTGTGTGTGCTTCTTCAGTTCTTTCAGCAAGATGCCAAGAACCTGGAAACATTGGTCCACGAGCTGTGCACACCCCACAGTACCACATGGAGGAGGAACCACCACCTCTCAGTAGTGATCAGACCTTGAGCCCATCGTTGGATTAAACCATTCATTACATCAGAACTCTCACAATCTGTCTCTGGAACTGTCCACAGGCACACCCAGAAATACGCTTTACTACTAAACTGTTTTTAACATATATTTTTTAATTTTATTTATTTTTGTATGTGTATGAATGTACTGTCTGCATGTAGGTTTGTGCACCCATGTCGTGCAATGCCGCAGAGGTCAGAAGAGGGTGTCAGATTTCCCTGGAACTGGAGTTCTCCTGGAATTGGAGTTACAGATGGTTCTTAGCCGCCATGTGGGTGCTGGGGATCGAACCCAGGTCCTCTGCAAGAGCAGTCGGTGCTCTTATCTGCTAGGCTATCTCTCCAGGCCCATATTTTATTATTTTTATGTGTATGAATATAATGCCTGCAAATGTGTAAGTGTACCAGTGTCATATAATCCCCATGGGGGTCAGAAGAGGGCATTAGAGCTCCCAGAACTGGAGTTACAGATAGTTGTTAGCCGCCATATGGGTGCTGGGAATCAAACCTGGGTCAGTGCTTAACCACTGAGCCATCTCTCCAGCCCCATCTAGGTTTCTAAACCCAATGAGAGTGACAATCAAGGCTGACCATCACATACAGTAAGTGACGTGTTAATATTGTGAGAACCCTCAAAAACTATGACATAGTTATTAACAGACAGTTATAACTGAGGTCCAAGAAAATTTAAATGGCCATGGTCAAACTGGCCCATCAGCAATGTCAGATTCAAATCCTGCTTCCAGGGCCTTTGCTCTGAGCCGGAGTGCCATGCTGCCCCTCAGTAAACACAGACCTATAGAGAACATCAACAGAGAGGCAAATGTGACAACACATCTTCCTCCAGGGCTCACTACCAACCCTGGGCTGCTTCTGCCTTCAGATCTGCCAGCTCCCACAGCACTGAATCCCAGGAGGCAGGTGCTGCTTTGCACTGGCTCTTCAATGCGCCTATTTGAACCTGTCGTCTGTCTGGATCCGCCACATTGAGAAAAGATGCCAACAGATTGAGTGGAGCACTGACTCTACAGCAAAACAGACTCCCCAGCCTCCGAGAAATCAAGGAGAGAACCTTCCAGAATGCAGCCACTGGTCTTCCACTATCAGTAAAGTGAGTTTTGCTATTTTATAGATCTGTATCTTTCAGGTGATCCAGCAAGCTGAGGTTAGAGCAAATAGATAAGAGAGATTAAGATTCACCCAGGCTGTATCGTATCTACTCCTCTCCTCTAGCAGGACTCTAGACACATATATTTTTGTCTTAATAAACAGTTATTAGGTAAAAATGTTCTTCTGGAAAGCAAAAAAAGTCCCTAAAGTACATGCATTCCTCACAATATAATGTACCTGGGGCAAATGGTCCCTCAAAGAAAGGTGTCATTCCCTAGGCACCATTTGTCTTTTTGTTACATTTATGTAGTATACATGTATCTATATGTCTGTGGGCACATTAGGCTCACAAGTGGAAGTCAGAGGACAATATGCAGGAGCCAATCCTCTCCTTCCATCATGACTCCCAGGCATGGAACTCAGGTCATCAGGCATGGCAGCAAGTGCCTTTACCATCTGAACCGTCTACAGTACTTTCTGAGGCAGGGTCTCTCATTCAGCCTGGACCTCACCACATAAGCTATGCTGGCTGGCCAGTGAGCCTCAGGGATGCCTGCTTTCACCTCCCCACCACTGGAATTAAAAATTCACACCATCTGGGGCTGGAGAGATGGCTCAGCAGTTAAGAGCACCAAGTGCTCTTGTAAAGGACCCAGGTTTGATTCCCAGCACCCACACGGCGGGTAAGAACTGTCTTTAAGCCAGGTGTGGAGGTGTACACCTTTAATCCTAGCACTGGGAAGGCAGAGGCAGGCCAGCCTGCTCTACAGAGTGAGTTCTAGGCCAGCTGGGGCTATACGGAGACCCTCTCTCAAAAAGACACAAAAAAATTCAAACCACCATGTTTTTTCTTTAATGTGGGTTCTGAGCCTCTCCCCCCCATCTCTCTCATTCCTTTCTCTCTCTCCCCCCTGAATTGGTATAAAACCAAACAAAAGGGCTGGAGAGAGAGCCAAGCGGTTAAGAGCACTGACTGCTCTTGCAGAAGACCTGGGTTCGATCCCCAGCACCTACATGGCAGCTGAGAACCATCTGTAACTCCAATTCCAGGAGAACTCCAGATCCAGGGGAATCCGAGACCCTCTTCTGACCTCTGCAGCATTGCATGACACGGGTGCACGAACCTACCTGCAGACGGTACATTCATACACATACAAAAATATATTAAGAAAAGAAACAGCTAGCTATGGTGGTACACACCTGTAATCCCAACCCTTGGGAAGCTGACGCGGGAAGATCCTGAGTTCAAGCCCAGCCTGAACTACATAGCAAGACTCTGTATCAAACAACAAAAAATAAACTCTCAGGAATGCACTGAAAAAGATGGAAATGGGTTGTTACTTTTCTGTTGCTGTGATAAAACATCATGACCAAGTGACCAAGGCAACTTATGGAAGGAGAGTTTATCTGCCTTGTGGTTCCACAAGGATAGGACTCCAGCATGGCAGGAACGGCTGGAGCAGAAAGCTGAGTGCTCACTCACATCTTCAAGTACTCACAGGAAGGAAGCAGAGACAACACACTCAAAGTGGGGCAAACTTTGAACTCTCAAACCCACTGCCCAGGGACATGCTCCCTCCAGCAAGGCCGTATCTCCTAACGGTTCCATGACCATCCCCAGACAGCACCACCAACTGACCAAGTGTTCAAATACTTGGGGCCTATGGAAGACACTCTCATCCAACCCAGCACAGCTTGTTTTTCTGATATAAGGTCTCGCTGTTGCCCAGGTGGCTCTGAACTCCTGGGCTTAAGCCATTCTCCCAACTACCAACAGGACGGCACAGCTAGTTTGAATGTGACTCTAACACAGGAGAGAGGGAAAGGGCTGTAGAGCATTGGTTAAGGGATACCCAATTTGGAATCTGGAAGATCCAGATATGGCTTATTGTGTGGCCTTACCCACTGGTCTTGGTCCTTCTTCCTCTTTCTTGAACCCTGGGGACAGTAGTCCATTTCCCTCAGGGCTGTCAGCTGTCCCTGGGCAAATGCAGTGTAGGGTGCAGCACCTGGGACACTAGCCACTGCTACTCAGGTGTGTGCCTTTCCACCTCATTTGACCTTGTACTTGACCACATAGGAACACTTTCTGTATACTCAACAAAGTGCTGAGCTTTGGAGTTGATGGAGACTTTGGATTCATTCACAGCATTAAATCTGGGAGCAAGAGGATCTTTACTGCTCACCTTATTAAATGAGAAAGTACCTTCCAGAAAGGGTTCAGTAATGTCCGATATACGAAGGTACTGAGGCCTCATCCATCCTAGAAACAGGAGGGGAGAGGGTGGACCTCCCCTGTGAGCCACGTCTTTTCCTATCAGCTCTGCCATCCCTGGTCAATCTCTGGCCCATACTAGGTACCTGACTATTCTAGGATTACGGAAGGATCCATGTTTACCTGGAGAGTAATATGTAAGATACTAAGAGGAAAGGTTTGTTTTTCACACCTTAGATTTCCATTTGTGGTCACTGCCTGTGATAATGGTGCTTCTGGAAAGGCAAAGTGGAGTAAACTTATCTTCCAGCAGGCAGGGAGCTAGATCAGCACCCCTCAGTCCCCTTCAAGGACTCACCACAACAACCCAAAACCCTCACAGGCATACCAGGGCTTCGTGCAGCCCTGCTGGGTGGCGACTACCACCACGTGGGGTACCTACAGTAGTGTTCCTAACCACGCCAAGGCAGCAGCAGCCTGTCTTGAGTTGGCTTTCTGGTTTTTCCACCTGTATCTATTTACCTCATTTGTAGTTGGTACTCGTATTACCCCAAGTGCAGAGTGCACTACACTTCCCAGTGTTGCCTCCAACCTGTGTTTTATAAACCAAAGGTCAGGTTTTCAGACATCTAGTTTGTCCTCCACGCCCCCTCCCCTGCCTCAATTCCTGCCCCCATGGTCAATAGTAGGAAAACCTAAAATAAAATTTCGTCAGTTAGGAAGTCAAGTGATTAAACACGCTTCACAGTGGCTTTCTCTCTGAAAGTTTATTTAAAAAAAAAAAAGCTATACTTTTTTTTACAATTTACATTCACCTCTCAGAACATTAAACGTACCAGCTAATGATGTTATATAAAAAAGCCCACCAGCTGTTGAAATGGCTATAAATTTACCTTTTCCTGGGTACTAAAAATGGTTTGAATGGTTTGGAAAAATTGGCAAGATGTGAAGGATAGAGATTTCAAACTATCAGATGAGAAACACAATTTTTAAATAAGGAAGAAATCATTTAGAAAAAGAATTCAAAGCTAAAAGGAAATGTTAAAAGGAAAAAAAAGCAAACCAGAAAATACTATAAAAAAAGATCTACACACCCACACACTAGCTGAAGAAATGCAATCAGGCTTATTCTACCCTTTCCCAGTTCTGAATACAGGGCTTCGCGTTTAGTTCCAAGGTAGTTAGAAGACCATTAAACACTGGTATCAACTGGAAGCAAACCCCTGGCTTTGGTATGGCTGCAGGAATCTACCTGGAAATTGCCAGCACACCGGCTGGTGAGGAGGTACAGGGGAGACAGCACACAGACGCCCCAGCAGAGGTGCAACATGGGGCCAGGGAACACTGGGTGTCAACACTGGAGGCAGACTCTGGTGAAATCTGCATAGGCTCTCCATCACAACTGTCTGGATGTGGTTGAACCAGAGTTTGTCAGGTGTACTAGGGTCTATGACAGACAAGGAGAGACAGTCACTAGGGATGAGGGCCAGGCTCTTCCTAGTCCAGCACCAGTGTGCATCCCCTTCAGTGAAGCCTCTGCCCCTGACTGAAGGTCCTCCGTCCATATTAGAATAACACAACTGCTGAGGTCTCACCTCAGGGGGGACTAAAACCTCAACTTCCTGGGATTAGGGATACTCATTTACTAGGCTGTGTCATGACTGAGGCTTGTTAGGACACTGAGAAGGCAGTGAGTGAGGTGGAGACCATGGCTAAGTGTGGCCTCAACCCGCCTAAGTTACAGAGATGGAAGGCCAAAGTGCCCACACCCAGATCCTCAAACAGTTATTTCATAAAAGTACAAGCTGCCACCAGATAAGGCAGATGGAAAAGGCAACTTCTACTGCTTCCACAGGAGCCCCAGTGGCTACGGATGTGGCCCCTTCCAAGAAAATACACTTTGGTATACTATTGGGATGGGCAAGAAAGGTTATCAGTTAAGAAAAAAAATTTCAAACACCTTTGATAATAAACACTAAATACATCAAAATGAATTTCCATCACAGGGCATGTGAAGATGGAACAGCTACCCCAACAGGCATCCCTCTCCCCCAAGTCAGGTGGAATTCGAGGGGGGAAGTCTTCCTTCACAGCAAAAGCTGCCGTGAGCACAGAGGGAGGCCTCTGCTCACCCTGGACCTGGTGCACTGCATGAACACAGTAACAGTGGGGAATGGAGGGCAGAGAAGAACACAGACCACCTGGGCAACTTTTAATTAATAAACATCATCGTTTATCCTCTTTTCTAAAAAACTCTAATATAGCGGGGGGGGAATGATAATGAACATGGACATAAATTAGAACAAAAATAGGTCTGTACAAGTCTTTCCTCTGGGTCAGAAAAGCTTGGTCTCTGTGAAACCAAGAACTCAGAAGGTGACTTCCTGTGGGTTATCTCTATCAACAGGCGACAGGAACAGAGTCCAAAAGGATTATTTACAAAAATTTCCTAAGATTCGGACGGCTTACTGACTGCCCAGGGAGATGCTAGCTGTTACTCTAACCCCAGATTCTTTACACATCTCAAGACGGCAAATGGAGGACAAAGAACCCGCCACCCTGTGAACCACTTCTTCAATAAAGGGACCAAGGAGAACAGGGCGCATGGCAGGCTGCTTCCTTGGGACTCAGGAAGAGCACAGGCTTGGTGGCAGGGCAGCACAGGACAGCACAGGACAGAAGTCTCCTCATCTCCAATGTGAGCAAGAACTTCTGGGAGGCTGGGAGTTCTACAGTGTGAGACATCCAAGTCAGTAACGGCCCGACAAGAGTGATACATACACAGATCACACATGAAGCTACAGGCCTGCAGTTACTGCAACAATCCACCTTGTCACCCCACCTATAAAAGAGAATGCCGATGGCCTGCCTAGGGCATGTGATAGTTCTAACTACTCGGAAGCTGGAAAGAAACAGGAATTACAAATGAAATCTGAAATTACCACTTCTTGTTCCACCCTGAGTGAGGAAAAATGTGCCTGAATAAATCACTTGCATTAAATAACATTTAGAACATGGTAACTTCGGCACGGTAAGAACAGGCAGTGTTCTCTCCAGCTCCATTCACCAGATGCAGTCTCCAGGGTGAACGTTCTGTCGTAGACGGTATGAGGCAGATGCTACAAGGCATTTATTTCTCCAAGAAGGCAGAGCCAGAAGAAGTCATCTCCTGCCGATGCTTCTGGGAAAACAGTGAATTGGGCAGGACAAGGGAAGCAGCTAGTGATCACTAATCAGGTTCAAACAGGAGAACGCACTGTGCAGTGTATCCCTTCCTGCTCTTCATGGGAGAAAGACCCAAAGATAATCATTGAAACAAGCTTCCCTTCAAACTCATGGGAGATTTTTTTAAAAAGCAAAACATAAAGAAATGAAAGGGAAGTAGAGCAACCCTCCCAAATTCCTGGAAGTTAAGAATCTCCTGGTGACTGATTTCTAGAAGGTTGAGGCAGAAAAGAATGGCACAAAGATGGCTGTGGTCAGGCAGGTAAATGCCTTGAAGAAGCCACACAGTGCTCTCCATGTCCAAGGCCAAGGAGCTAGTCCCAGTAAGTTAGGAATTTTCTATTAAGAAGAAAACAAAACAAAAATAAAAACCACTCCAGAAAAAGGGTCAATAGAAGAGGAAGACCGTGGGAAGTCAAGCAGCTGACCGCCGGCGGATCACGAAGAGCCCACGCTGCAGCTGGCCCAGGTAGATTCGCATCTTGGTGCTGTCACTTGTCTTCCTCACCCAGATCTGCCAGAAAGGAAAGGAGTGGAATGAGTGAGGCTCAGAACACTGAGGATCGTTACGGCTTTTGTATGGCTCAGAAAGCTGGTGGCCTCTGCCTGGATGAACCCTCTTAGCTCCCAAGGACACACAAGCAGCTCCTGGCCACCATGATGGTGAGCCTCCATGTGAGAGCAGCTCAGCCTGCAGCATCCTCCTCCCAGCCACCCCGCAATCTCTAAGAACAGTGTGGAAAGCACTGCACTTGGGCTCCATTTCTGTCTTCGTTGTTAGGTTGATTTAATTTGACCACAGTAAACCTCACAATGGCCCTGGAAGGGCTGGACTACCTGGGCACTTTCACCTCACAACAGTCTTGAGCAGATGTACTATCTCAGAGCACTTCACATCACAACGGCTCTGTGGGATGTACTATCAGGGTGTTTTCACCTCATGACCACCCTGTGGGGATGTACTACTGAGGTGTTCTCACCTCACAACATCCCTGTGATGCATTATCAGAGTGCTTCGCCTCACAAAGAGACTGTGGGGATACACTACTGGGGTGTTTCACATCACAATGGCCCTGAGGGGCATGTACTATCTCAGAACACTACCTCGAAATGTCCCTGTGAGGGATGCACTTTTGGGCCACACTGTCCAGAAGTAACTAAATGTCACTTGTCCCCATGAAATCCTGACACCTTGTTCTCCACCAAACCTGCCTGACTCTTCCTCTCAGCAGCTCTCTGGTGATTAAGCATAATTTGCAAAGTCTGCACCTCACTCACACAAGGAAGTTTATAGACAGAGCACCTCCTTCCCCCCAGTCAGACTTTGTGCTGAATAGCTTTAGTGCCAACTTGACACACCTCAATTGGGGAATTGGCTCCACTGGACTGGCCTGTGGCCACATCTGTGGATTATTGTCTTGATTGTTGAGTTATGTGGGAGGTCCCAGCCCACTGTTGGGTGGTGCCACCCCGGGCAGGCTGTTTAAGAAGGTAGGCTGGGCATGTGCCAGGGGAGCAAGCCAGTAAGCAACATTCCTCCATGGCCTGTGCTTCAGCTCCTGCCTCCAGGTTCCTGCCCTAAGTTCCTATGCTGGGCTCCCTCAGTGATGAACTGTGTGACCCAGGAGATGCGAGCCAAATAAACCCTTTCCTCCCCAAGTTGGAATTGGTCAGAGTGCTTTGTCACAGCAATGGAAAACCGAACTAGAACAGACTTCAAACTGCATCCTCAGTTTCCTCTCAATTTCTTTGATGTGAGTACTCAGTAACAGAGACTTGAAAGTCAAATACAACAGTCTAAAAATGAAACAAATTAAAGATCTTACCTGGCCCTGAGCCTCCAAAGAAACCCCACAGAAGCATTTTAATAGAAAACTGACTAAGGCGTGAGCCACCCACACCCTGAGCACAGCCAAGCCTGCCCCAGAGGCCGAGCTGGGAGCACCCACACCCTGAGCACAGCCAAGCCTGCCCCAGAGGCCGAGCTGGGAGCTCCCACACCCTGAGTACAGCCAAGCCTGTCTCAGAGGCTGAGCTGGGAGCACCCACACCCTGAGCACAGCCAAGCCTGCCCCAGAGGCCGAGCAGCTCCATTTGGAAACTGAGCTGAAATACTCCAAGGAGCGAGGACTGTCCCATCATCAGGCATGTGCCTGAGGCTCGGGGAGACAGCTCAGTGTCAAGAGTTGCTCATCAGACCTCACTGACACACTCTGTAATGATAAAAGCTGACGACCTTCAGGCAGGTGCTGGAAATGCACGTGTGTTTACACAGCACTCCATCATGTAATTGTGTGGCCTCCTAGCTGAGGAGCACTGGGTCCCTATTCTGGTTCTGGAATGGCTTTAGAGGTGACTATAAACTGAGCCCAATCAAGAATGACATTCGTCTCTCTGGAAGGCTCTAACTTCCAAGTAAACAATCGTTCTGCAAACCAGTCACATTGGAGGGCATTTTCAATTCAGGAAGCTGAGAGAATACAAGAGGCTTAAGTTATTTCATAATCCAGTTTCATTAGATTTACTGTGCACTGGTACGAATAAGTAACAGAGGGAGACACGTAAAAATCAATTTCTTTGCAGCCATTGTGGACTGATAAAAGATCAAGCCAATACATCTATTAAAGTTTCAGACATTTTAAACTTCTTATAGTTCAAGTTAGACAGTGCTGAAGCGCTCCTAATGACGGGCCAGTGGGCGCTCATGGGGCAGTTCCATTATCCTTGGGCAGAACTCCAAGCAACTTTAAATCCAGACCCCACCCAGCAGAAATCCAGCACCCAGAGGCATGAGCCTGGCACCTCTGTTCAGAGAGACAGCAGGGCCTATCATACTGGAAAGAAAGCAGACCTGGAGCTATAGGTCAGCTATACCAGCAATCATTTAATCAGCACTTCCTGGGTGCTGGACCATGTGCCAAGTGTCCCCTTTAAATCCTCACAGCAAGAAATGAATCTGCTGGTGCACAGAAAAGAAAGTTCTAGACACAAAGATGGAGTATACTCCATAGGCAAATTCCACTGCCAGTGGATGGCCATCTTAAGCAGTAAGATAAGAATGTGCACCTGCCCTCCCCTCTTTCCTGGGTCAGCTCAGTGGCTGCCAAGCCACTCGCCACATAGGCAGCATACCGTGACCACCAGGAGCACAGTGGGCCTCACAGACCAAAAAATGTGAGTGCTCCATGGTGACTGAGAGTAAGCCACTTCCACGTGCAGGTGCTGACTTCAGGGACTGACCACACAAGATGTGCTCCATCCCCATCCTTCTGCTTCCAGTTCAGGTCTGTCGCATGCCCATACTTCACAGAGCAGTTGGCTCCCTACCTCGTTGGCTCCGACTGAGCTGATCACACAACTCAGCTTCTGGTTGTCCTTCGACTCTAGGTAGATGGCCTGGCTCTTGTGATACCTGTCAAAACCAGAGCACAAATGTAAAACAGAAAAGAGGGAGGAGGAGCCACAAAAACCAAACACCACCGCCACAGAAACTGTCACTAACGAAGTCTTAATGATTTGTAACAAGGAAGAGTATGGCTTTTAGAAAGCTTAAAGGTTTCTATCCTTGGACTGGAAGCCCCCCAATCTTCTAAATCTAAAACACATTTCTTAGCCCCTCTGCAAAGTGGAAAATAGGAGCTGAGGGAAAGGTTGGAAAAACAGTAGTTACTTTTTTTTTGGCGGTACTGGAGACTGAACCCAGGCCTGATGCATGCTGGGCAGATGCCCTGCACCGAGCTACACCACCAGCTCTTTTCAATTCTTATTTTGAGACAGTCTCACTAAGTTACTCAGAGTGGCCTTGAGTACTAAGGTGGCCTCCAAGGTGCCAAGATTACAGATCTGAGCTACCATGAATGATGGTAGCTATAATGAACTGTATTATTTTGGACCATACAATGAACTGGACCATATGATCCAGTTCAAAGAGTTATGAAACAAAAAATAAACGTCTCTTATACTTTCTGGCCTTACCCCCAAGAACTAAAGAAGGCTAGGTGGGCTGAACAACAGAGGGTTTGATTAGCAGTTGTTACTGATTCTATTTGTCATCTAAGTCATCAACAAGAAGAAATGCCATCTTCTGTCCTTATCTTCACTCAGGACACTCTGGAGACATTACAGTGTTTACCATAGACTGCGCTGGCGGGGCAGGGGCAGGGGCAGGAAGCAAGGCACAAGGTCTCTGCTGTCATAGAGCTTTAAATACAACACAGAGAACATTAAACAACAAGGCCTAGTGAACACTAAGCAGACACAGCTGAGTGTCCCAAACACCAGGCACACCAAACCCTTCTGCACTGGCCTGCACAGCTGGGAAAGCCACACAAACAGAGCAGGGAGGCACACAGTCCGCACTCTGCTCCTGCAGTGCTGCTTCCAACCTACCCAAGCTCAGCAGCAAGGCCAAAGACAAGGTGAGGCAGCCAGGGCCAGAGCCCAGATGGGACAGCAGGGAAGGGCACAGCTGCCGGGTTACAAGAGCTAAAGGACCAGCTCGCTGCTTCAGGCAGACTTGACTGCCTGGCCTGCCACCTCCTCCAGTTCCGAACATAACCTCTAGCTCATTCTAGCTACACAACTCTGGCTGACAAGATCCTCAAATACCTATGAACTGCCAAAAAGCCTACTTGCTAGTAGAACACCACATCTTCCTGGTATTTCCTGAGGGAATAAGGCAGACTGTTTTGAGGGTACAACAAGATAATCTACCACCAAGACATCAGCTCCCACAGTGAGCTTGCTCCACTCTAGAGTCTAAGCACCCCTTACCCCACAGCTTGAGAGCTGAAAACTTGGGTTTCCAAGTCAACTTACTCCCTGAAAAGAATACTGAAAGAAAGTGAATTATAAATGTAGTTACAACAGCAGGACTGCTTAAAAGCCAAGCTTTAGTGTTGCTTTTTCCATGTATTAGTGGACAAAGCAGATCAGAGAACCTTCGTTATGTTAAGCAGGCAATAGCACAAGTTCCATATCACGCTCTGTGGGAGAAAGGTCAAATTAGTTCAGGGAAACCTGTCACACTTGCCTTGGTTTCTCTCCAACACCTGAGCCAGCAATCCTATGTAAACAACACTACCTCAAATAATGGCTGGAACAAAAACTGAAAGGGAGAACAACATTCAAGTCATTCTTTGGGGACTGCGCGTTATTACAGAGATAGAGACACAAAACCTAATACAACTAGCCTCGAGGCATACAGACTCCACATTCAGAACATTTTAATAAAGGTCATAGGCATACAAGTACATCACTAGCCTAGAAAAACACTCTATATGGAGCTAAGTGAGGGAGAAAAATGTGTCCACTGTCACAGTGTGTAGGATCATACACACAAAGAAAAATGAGTAAATGTATAGTACATGATTGTTACAAGTTGTAAAATACATAAGGATATTATTTCCTTTATTTTTTTTCAATTTTTATTTATTTCTGTATGTGTATGAATGTACTGCCTGCATGCAAGTCTGTGCACCCGTGTCGTGCAATGCCGCGGAGGTCAGAAGACGGTCTCGGATTCCCCTGGAGCTGGAGTTCTCCTGGAATCGGAGCTTCAGACGGTTCTCGGCCACCATGTGGGTGCTGGGGATCGAACCCGAGTCCTCTGTAAGAGCAGTCGGTGCTCTTAACCACTAGGCCATCTCTCCAGCCCTGGATATTATTTCCTTTAATCCCAGCACTTCAGAGGCAGAATTAGGCAGATCTCTGTGAGTTCAAGGCCAGCCAAGTCTACATAGTGAGTTCTAGGCCAGCTGGGGCTTCAGGGAGACCCTGTCTCCAAAAAAAAAAAAAAAAATTCCTTTTATTGAAAGGCTTTCATTTTTCTATACTGAAAAGGGGTTTTGTGGGGGGATACTTGCTCATGTGTACATGCATGTCTGAGCATGTGCTCATGTGTGGAGCTGTGTGTGCACATGCACACAATGCCAGAGGTCAAACCTGAGTGTTTTCCTCCATTATTCTCTGCTTTATTTTTTTGAGACAGTCTTTCCCTGAACCTGAATCTCACCAATTCGGCTAGACTGGCTGGCCGGCGTGCCCAGGGCCCTTCCCTTCTCTGTCTCCCCAGGAGTGAGGTGGTAGACATACGCCACTAGGCCCAGCTTTCTACATGGGTGCTGGAGATCTGAACTCAGGTCCTCATGCTTGCACAGTGAGTGCTTTACTGACTGAGCCATCTCCTCAGCCTCAATAAATGGGGGGGGGGGTTTGGGGGGCTTGGTGGTTTTTTTTTGGGGGGGGGTCACTGTATAACCATGGCTGGCTAGAATTTGATACTATAGACCAGGCTGGCCTCAAACTCACAGAGGTCTACCTGTCTCTGCCTCTCAAGTGCTAGGATTAAAGACATGGGCCACCATGCCTGGCTAGACATGCTTTTACATAAAAAGATAACTACTACTTGCTTATAAGCTATGGTATTAGGAAACAAATAATGAAGAGTGGGCCAAAAGAAACACAAAGGTCTATTACAACAGCTAGCTCTGGAAGACTCCTCCAACAGTTCTCCTGGGATGGGCTGTGCAGTCCCCTCAAGCCCAGCACATGTAACTGGTGTCACGGGAGAGGCTGGCCTCCTGGTCAGCACCTCGGGTCTCCTGCCATACAGCAGTGGTTGCAATGCCCACCAAAGACCCCATCTACTCCCTGGGCAGCTGGCCAACATGCTTCCTCAAACAACTGCAGCCCAGATGAGTCCAGGACCTTCTGGAGAATCTCACACACCCCACAAGTCTTGGGGAATGGTTATCCTGGATAACAAATTTATTAAACTGAATTCTCTGAAAAGGGAAGCCCTCAGAAATTAAAAGTGTTATGGGGTTTTCTTTGTAAGAGAACCTTAGCATACAAATTAACTTAAAATTTCCAAGAATTCAAAATATAGTCAGAAATAAAACGTCAAAAAGCTGTATCAATAAAGTTAATTTAGTAAAAATGTAAACCCTCTCCTGATTAAGCCATTGTATAAGCTACAGAACAAAACACTTTAAACAGCCTTACAAGAATAACCCTGCATGTCAAGCTGACTTTATAACTAATGGAAGTCCTGACTGGAGAATCTGACAATTAAGACCTTAAATCTATGGTCTCAATGTTAAGCCCAACAAACTTGAATGGCTACTACATGGCAGGTCCAAAGGTGGAGCATAGAATGGGGAAAAGCAATGCATTCTGTAGACCACTGGGAATCCCAAAGTTCAGTAATACTTATTTCCCCAAACCCAAGCCCACATTTACACCTAAGACCCTTAAGGGATCCCATTGCAGCTGGGAGTCATCACTGTTGTGAGGTGAACACGCTTACCTCAGCTGAGAGCTGGGGGCTGAGCCTCACAGCAAGTGGTGATAATTATCTCTGATTCACATTAGCGTCTCCGATGGAAAGTGAAAAGGAAAAAGAAAAAAGCGCCAGCACCATCATGTCATTATTGAAAATATCAGCTCCTTTAATAGTGTGTTCTTTGAGAGGTCATTAGTCCAATTCAAAATGGGAGGCAAACTTACAGTGTGATCTCAAGTGCCCTAAAACTAGAGACCACGGCAAAGGAGAGCTTCGTCCTGCCAAACAAATGAAATGCAATCTGGGATGCAATCATGCTAAGATTTGAGGATTTGAAGCCTAAACTCCATGTTCTGCTGAAGTCATTTAAACCCAATGGAACATGCTTTGCCAAAAATACAGTTCTACCAAAATGCCGGACTCTAGAAGACACGTGGGGATTTGGTAGATTTCTCAGCCACACGTTGTCTGCTGAAGAAAAATGAGGCTTGGCTTCCAAAGCAACAAGACACAGGGCATGCAGCACCTGCCTGTGAGGTGACAGGCTGGCTTTATGCAGGTGAGACCTTCAGCAGGACTCCACTCTTTGAGGAAGCACCAGGCAGGAGGGCTGGTTTTTGAGTGTTCACTAGAGGCTCCGACTGCCAAAGCCAAAGAGGAAAGCAGAAGTATTTAACCACACAAGAAGCAACTTGAAGCAACTTGTAAATTCCATGAACAGTTCCCATGCTTCCACAGTACTATTTTTCAAACATCTGCTGACCTAAGGAAGATGGTGGAGAGTCTCTCAAACAGCTGAGGGGTATAATGCTTCAAACCAGACCACTGTGTGTATATTATCAAAAAACAGTCACTATGGATCCCTTCTTTTAAAAAAAAAAAAAAAGACACGTCTCATAAAGTCTATTAAGTCTAGGAAGAGGAAGAGCTGAAGCAACACAATTACAAAGTGAACACTGTTTGAAATATCACAGGCTAGAAGACCCACAGATCCGTAGAAACATCAGTGATAAATCTCTTCGTTTCCAAAGGCCGTTTTTATATGGTGGGGGCCTGATCTTTAAAGGTTATTTGGTTTTCATTATTAGGAACATTTTTCATCTTATTTTTGCCCTGTAGTGCGCAGCTAGGGCCTGCCATCTAGTGGCGGCATGCTCTAAGCAAGGTTAAGACAGTCACACTGACCTTGGAGAAGGTGGCCAGAGAACAGGCAGGGAGGGGCAGAAGTCACTGCATCAGGCTGACAGAGCCAGCCTCCTTCCCCCCTGTCAATGAACTCACTGGAATGGAATGAGTAGAGATGACTTCTTCAGGCCCGATTACATCTCTAAGCTTTTGACAAGAGCCATCAGCAAGAACCCAAAGGATCCACAGCCCTGGATGCAGCCAACTGCAGATAGAAAATATTTAGGAAAAAAAAAAATCTGTACTAATATGAACATTTTTTCTTATAACAATACAGTATACTTGTATAAAATGTTTGTACTGTATTTGGTATAAGAAATATGGACATGATTTAAAATATATAGGAAGATAGGCTTGGGGATTTGGGTTTTTGGTTTGTATGGTTTATTTTTTTTATTTTTTTTATTTTTGGTCTTTTCAAAACAGGGTCTCCCTGTAGTCCCAGCTGTCCTGGAACTCACTCTGTAGACCAGGCTGGCCTTGAACTCACAAAGATCCGCCTGCCTCTGCCTCCCAAGTGCTAGGATTAAAGGAGTGCGCCACCACGCCTGGCGAGGTTTGTATGTTTTTTGAGACAGGGTTTCCTGTCCTACCTAGCCTGGAATTCATTATGTAGACCAGGCTGGCCTTTAGTTCAGATATCCACCCGCCTCCACCTCCCATGTGCTGGGTTAAAAGCATCCATCATCACGCCTGACTTTGATAGGTTTTTTTAATTAATTATTTGTCTCCCTATAGCCCCAACTGGCCTGGGCTGGCCTCAATCTCAGAGATCTACCTGCCTCTGCCTCCTGAGGGACTAAAGGTGTGTGCCGCCAGCACAGCTAGCTCAGGTTCTAAAATTTCACTTTATTACTGTGTGTGGGAAGGGGAGAGCATACTCAGCCAGAGGACACCTGCGTAAGTCAGTTTTCTCCTTCCATTGTGGGTTCCAGACATTCAACTTAGATCAAACTTTTACTTGCTGAGCCACCTCACTGACCCTAGGCTTAGTTTTTATACAAATAGTGCACCATTGGGGTGGAGAGATGGCTTACTGGTTAAGAGTACTGGCTGCTCTTGCAGAGTACCCAGGTTCAAATCCCAGCACTCACATGGAGGCTAACAACCATCTGTAACTCCAGTTCCAGGGGATCTGACACCCTCTTCTGAGCTCAACGGGCACTACATGACAGAGATGCACATGCATGCAGACATAATGCTCATACACATAAAATAAAAATAAGCAAATCAGCCAGGCATGGTGGCACACACCTATAATCCAGCACTCGGGAGGCAGAGGCAGGCAGATCTCTGAGTTCAAGTCCAGCGTGGTCTACAGAGTGAGTTCCAGGCCAGCTGGGACTAAAGGGAAACCCTGTCTCAAAAAGACCGAAAAAAAACTGTACATCATGCTGGGTGTAGTGGCACACGCCTTTAATTCCAGCACTTCAGAGGCAGAGGCAGAGGCAGGAGGATCTCTGTTAGTTCAAGGTCAGCCTGGTCTACACAGCAAATTCCAGAGAGACCTGTCTCAAAAACAGACCAAAAAAAAAAAAAAAAGTGCATTGTTTTATGCATCTGAGAGGGTCCAAAAACCTCTATGATGGACAGTGAGTGATAACTGTGCATTAGCCAGTTATCAGGTAGCCAGCTAACAGATGCAACTAAAACAAAACTCAGAGGTCATATCACACCATCACTCTGATTTTAGAAATTAAGAAATTGAGAAAGAGTTGGGGAGGGAAAGGGGAGGAGTGCAGATACAACACTCATGTATGAAATTCTCAAAAAAATTTTTTTAAAGAAGCTGGGCGTGGTGGTGCACGCCTTTAATCCTAGCACTCAGGAGGCAGAGGCAGGCAGATCACTGTGAGTTTCAGGCCAGCTGGGGCTACAGGGAGACCCTGTCTCAAAAAGACCAATATATATATATATATATATTATATAAGAAATAAATCTTTGGAGGATAATATATATTGATACTCAGAGTTATCATACAGCCCTTATAAGTGGTAATCATGGTGCTAATCACAGAAGCCATATAATAACCCAGATCTTCTCAATATAGCCAACTAGAAAGTCAGTCTGTAACCATGTCTTCATGGCCCAGGGATAATGAACAAGACAGCACAGTAGAACTAAAACATCTGAAAAGATGGCAGAATCTTCAGCAGTTTAATACCCACCACAACAGCTAACCAGAAGGCAAGAGTTTGTTGAGTGAACAAGCATGTGAGCTCTTCAAGGGTCTTCCTATTCTTTGCCATTTCTTTTCCAATGAAAACTGCAGGCAGTCTGAATGTTTCAAACAGCTATCCATCTAACTAGTCATGTTTCAGGATAGGATTTCTCCAAGTCAGTTTCCTGGAATACTTTTGCAGTGGAGACAATGCATGAGAAGAGGTACAGTTGTCAAACAGACACATCTGACATCTTAGAAACTTGCAGCTCTAAGGAGGAACCCATTTAGATTAGGCAACAAGACATCCCTTCAACTGATCTGGCCATAAAATCCTTCCTCCCCAGAACATTGCAAACCTCAGATACAGAAGTGGAGGTTAAGCTGAGCAGAGCAGGACACTCCCTGTCGTGGCTGGACAGCCTGTAAATTCTAGAATGGGGACAGCAGCATGGACAGGGAAGGGTGTCAACATCCACAGAACACATTTTGGAAAACACTATTCTGAGGGACCTCACAGAGGCGTCCATCAAGGCAATGCTCACAACACTAATAAATACAGACTCTCATTCAAAACTCTAAGGCAGGACCCAAAACCTGGCCCTTGGGAGGTGGAGGCCCTGGGTCTGAGCCTCAGCACCGCCAAAAGGAATTAAACTAAAAAACATAAAAACGCAAGTGAAGCAGCAGCCATACTATGATGTGATCAGCACACATAGCTCTAGCCCTCCATACGATCATGAGACCATTAAGAACAGCCCATGTTTTCTCATAACTTACCATCTTTTATCATAATACAGTTTGCCATCTTCTATTCGAGCCTCAAATCTCTGGGCTGGAGATTCAGCAGGTGTGGCAGGCAAGTGTTCGGGAGAGGATGGGGATGCTGGAGAAACCAGAGATACCAAGATGACAGACATGTAATGAACCTGGGACTGAGCGTGGAGCCCAAGAACAGGACACTGTAACTGATACTACTCGAGCTTGGCAACAATTCTGACCAAGTCCTTCAGGTGGGATGCTTGGGAACATATTTAGAGACAAAAGCCTCACTGGGTGAGGCTGGTTGTGGTGGCTGTTTATAGGCACTACCTGCTGCTGATCAGCATTTGCAATCTGGTAGTCCTTCACTGCTGGGAGTCACCACACTGATCCTGGATTTAGTGTAGACACCTAAAAAGCACAGCTCACTGAAAAATTCTTCAGTGTTACATGGGATTTGACCACCCAAGAGGTACACAGGGGACAGATTAATATTACTGAACAGAGGCCAGGCGTGGTGGTGCACGCCTTTAATCCTAGCACTTGGGAGGCAGAGACAGGCGGATCTTTGTGAGTTCAAGGCCAGCCTGGTCTACAGAGTGAGTTCCAGGACAGCTGGGGCTACAGGGAGACCCTGTCTCAAAAAGACCACAAAAAAAAAATAATAATAATAATAAAAAAAAAAACAAATAAATCACTGAACAGAGTTGATATATGAGGCCCAGGAACCAAGGTCAAATGTGCAAATGTACAAGGTCTCTGGGAGAAGAAATTAACCCTGGTGACCATCAGAAGCCCAGAGGCTAGCACTATGAAAATTTCCTAAAAATGAAATAATTTCAGAGCTAAGGCAGAGTCAGAGAATCTAAATTCACAGTCCCATAACACCCTCATCAGACCTCAGGAGCTCAAGATCTCTCTATGGACCACAGGGACCCTGGGTAGATACAAAGAAAAAAAAGAATCTGTTCTTCCCTCAGAGTCAGTAAGGAGAAGGACTGTGAATAATCACAAGGCTAGAACAAGACATGGCCAATTCAGAATCAGTGTGCAGTTAGTTCCCTGACTTCCAAGGGCTGCTCTAGAAGGAGCCACAGTAAATATGAGTCCACCTCAGCCTCTTCTACAAATGGAGACTCAGAGCAGCCCAAGGGCCTAACCAGGACTGGATGTGAAAAGTCACTAGACCCATAATGCCGAGGACTGGACTCCAGAAAGACAGATACTGAAAACTTCTTATGGTTTCACATTCAAAAAAGGACATGCACCTGAATCTTATGCCGATGCCTACAGAGAAGGGAACCTTTAACAGCAGATCAAATGTCTCTTTTATACTAAATCCTAAGGAAAAGACAAAAATAACATAGTAGGATTAAATGAAAATCAGGGGAAAAATACATTTATGATTCCTGTCACTTTTCATGACTTCTCTTAGACAAATAAGGAACATTTCACTCTGGAAAAGTGTAACAATTCCCTGACAGGTACTCGCACACTTTCCAAGGACATGGTACAAAGACTGACAACATCATGCACTCACCTGGTCTCTTGGGTGACTTAAGCTGTAGGAACAACAATAAAAAAAGTCTTAGAGAAAATTATTTCAGATGCAACTTAAAGCATCAGACGTGCAGTTGACTTAATAGGAGACATGGGAACAAAGTGAGACAGGAAATTATGTCAAGTATGAGCTTTCAAAAACATCAAATTGTACCTTGTTTAATGTTCTCAAATCCTCCATGATCTGTTCATCTGTTAACAAATAATTTAGCTGAGGTGTTGATAGTTAAAGGAATGTGTCTGAAAAGTGAGGCTTCCAAGGAAACAAAACAAAATGCTACTGATACTTTAGAACCAATCAAACAGGGACTATGTCACATGATATGTTTACAATAAAAACATGTTTCTTAAAAAGTCCACTTCTTACTAAATGCTACAGTCACCAGGTACAGAAAACCATTCAGAGCCAGGTATGGTGGCACATACCTTTAATCCCACTGGAAGGAAGAGGCAGGTGGATCTTTGTGAGTTCAAGGCTAGCCTGGTCTACAGAGCAAGGCCAGGTGAGACTACAGGGAGACCCTGTCTCAAAAAAGACCCCCCCAAAAAAAATTCACCCATTCACCTTCCCCCACTTCTTTACACACTGTTCTGTTGAGAAGAGAGGATAAGATTCAGAAGGTTTGTACAATGGTGAAAGCACAGAAAACTAATTCCGCCCTGAATCTAGAAAATGCTTTTGTTCCAAAGATCTGCAGACTTCTGTACATACAAAGAAAGGAGGGAGTCTTTGACAGCAATTCAAGTCTTGCTATGAAGGTGAAGGTACCTGGAGCTCTGTCCATTGCTGCTGGCAGATGCATGAGTGAACCTCTCTGGACAATATATATTTATATATAATAGTTACATACACATATATTTACGTAACATATATAATATATATAATCTCTCCGTGTGCTGGCTCCCATTGTTTATGATTATACAGCCTCTTTTGTAAAAAATGCTTATTTTGCATGTTTTGCCTGCATCTATGTATGTGCACTATTTGAGTGCCTCGTGCCCATGACATCAGATCCCCTAGAACTGGAGTTAGATGGTTGTGAGCAGCCATGTGGGTGATGAGAACTGAACCCAGGCCCTCTGGTCCACTAAACCATCTCTCTAGCCATGACATAGCTTCTTTAAGCCAGCATCTCACTTACTTTAAGTAAATTACTTTAAGTATAATCTAAAATCCACTGTTTTAGAGGTGGGGTAACTAGCTTACCAAGGCAGAAATTACTGTCCTCATCTCACAGGTGAAAAAGTTAAAGCACATAGAGTTTAAGTTTGCCCATAAATCTTGAAATGAGTGTTTTTGTTTTATTTTAGTCTTTTTGAGACAGGGTCTCCCAGTAGTCCCAGCTGGCCTGGAACTTGCTATGTAGACCAGGCTGGCCTTGAATTCATAGAGATCCACCTGCCTCTACCTCCTGAGTGCTAGGATTAAAGGCACGCCACCACGCCCAGCTTGAAAGAAGTTTTAAACCAGAATGAACTTCCAACGCCGAGTGCCTTTCCACATGACCATTTTCTACAAATGTCTCCCACTAAACACAGTAGCAGACGAGGACTCTCATGCAAATAGCCAACCTCTGGCCCATGAGAAAATTACCTATATGTGTTTTCCCATCAAATACTGTATTATCTGGAGGAGGATGACCATGTATATGCTATCGAGTGGACAAACAAAGGACTCAACAGTCCTAAGGTCAAGAAGCAATTCCAGCTCTGTGCAAGTGGATATCAGGTGCAGGCTTTCTCCTCTTGTCTGGAATGGGGACAGGATCATTTGGTCGCCTCCGCAGCTTTCTGGTCATGATGGGTTTCACTTCCATAGAATCTGTGACAAGAACGGAATGGGTAAATCTATCCTACTCCACCTGAAGTCAACAGGCATTCCTGTGGTGAACCTGCCCCAGGCAGCCCATCACAAGTGTCCAAAGAGGCACACTTAGTTTCCACATGGGTGCAGCCAGATGCCCCTCACCTCAGTCCAACAGTGTCAGACTGGCTGAGCTAGGCACAACCCCAAGAAACTCAGCCCTACAGCCCAACATCATTACTGATCCAAGCTTCTCTCCAGCACCTTCAAAATATGGGGGCTCTCTGCCTTTCTCCTGGACTGAGAAGCCAGAGTTCTTGAGACTGGAAGGAACCTCGGCGTCCTGTACCTATTTCTGCTGCTCCCACAGGGGGTGGGTGCGGAAGCCCATGGTTACAAAAAGGCTCTTTTAAAGGCCACTGACCTCAGTGTCCAAATTTTTATGACGTTTTCATTACAAACTCCAACTCTTTTCTTTCCTAATACTTTGTAGCTACGTATGACATCAAGCCCAATTACAGTGAGGACACAGCATAAGGCCACCTTTCATCCTGGACTTTGTCTAACACTGCAGTACACTGCCTACAGCACGCTAACCCCCACACAGGGAACCCTCCCGCTCCCACAGCAGCCACGCAGGTCTCTGTTCATTTGCCCTTCTAGGGTCTTTGTGTGCTGGCTGCTCCTTCAATGCTGGTAGTCTCCCTGGGGTCCAGCCAGTCCTCAGCCTGACCCCAGTGATTCTCAGTTACCACTCCCAGCTCCATCAGCCCTTGGAATAACTAGGTTCCAACTCCACCATGCTCCCCGGGCTCCTGACAAACTGGACTGTTTCAAAGCTGCCTCTTCTCCTGTGCTAAGGGGCATCCAGTCTGTCCCCAGTCCATCTAAAACCCTCGGGGTCAATCCCATAGCCCAGCCGCTCCTAAAGTGACTTGTAAAACACAAATGAGGTCCATTTGCTCACTTTTCTTAGAAGTAACCAAAGGCTCCCTACTCTACAGAACAAAGGCTATCTGCCCCCACCCGGCACCTAGGAAAAAGCTCTGCAGAGCCCTCTGTCCAAAGAACCTGCAGGGCAGTGTGGGAGAGCTCCACCACCACAGCAGTAGAACCTGCAGGGCAGTATGAGGAGCTCCACCACCACAGCAGTAGAACCTGCAGGGCAGTGTGGGGAGCTCCACCACCACAGCAGTAGAACCTGCAGGGCAGCATGAGGGGAGCTCCACCACCACAGCAGCAGAACCTGCAGGGCAGTATGGGGAGCTCCACCACCACAGCAGCAGAACCTGCAGGGCAGTATGGGGAGCTCCACCACCACAGCAGTAGAACCTGCAGGGCAGTGTGAGGGGAGCTCCACCACCACAGCAGCAGAACCTGCTGGGCAGTGTGGGAGAGCTCTACCACCACAGCAGCAGAACCTGCAGGGCAGTGTGAGGGGAGCTCTACCACCACAGCAGTAGAACCTGCAGGGCAGTGTGGGGGAGCTCCACCACCACAGCAGTAGAACCTGCAGGGCAGTGTGGGGAGCTCCACCACCACAACAGTAGAACCTGCAGGGCAGTGTTGAGGAGCTCCACTACCACAGCAGCAGAACCTGCAGGGCAGTGTGGGAGAGCTCCACCACCACAACAGTAGAACCTGCAGGGCAGTGTTGAGGAGCTCCACCACCACAGCAGCAGAACCTGCAGGGCAGTGTGAGGGGAGCTCCACCACCACAGCAGCAGAACCAGAGGGCAGTGTGGGAGAGCTCCACCACCACAGCAGTAGAACCTGCAGGGCAGTATGGGGAGCTCCACCACCACAGCAGCAGAACCTGCAGGGCAGTGTGAGGGGAGCTCTACCAACACAGCAGCAGAACCTGCAGGGCAGTGTGAAGGGAGCTCCACCACCACAGCAGCAGAACCTGCAGGGCAGTGTGGGGGAGCTCACCACCACAGCAGCAGAACCTGCAGGGCAGTGTGGGAGAGCTCCACCACCACAGCAGTAGAACCTGCAGGGCAGTGTGAAGGGAGCTCCACCACCACAGCAGCAGAACCTGCAGGAGAGTGTGGGGGAGCTCCACCACCACAGCAGCAGAACCTGCAGGGCAGTGTGGGGAGCTCCACCACCACAGCAGTAGAACCTGCAGGGCAGTGTGGGGAGCTCCACCACCACAGCAGCAGAACCTGCAGGGCAGTGTGGGGGAGCTCCACCACCACAGCAGCAGAACCTGCAGGGCAGTGTGGGGGGGCTCAACCACCACAGCAGCAGAACCTGCAGGGCAGTGTGGGAGAGCTCCACCACCACAGCAGCAGAACCTGCAGGGCAGTGTGGGAGAGCTCCACCACCACAGCAGTAGAACCTGCAGGGCAGTGTGAAGGGAGCTCCACCACCACAGCAGCAGAACCTGCAGGAGAGTGTGGGGGAGCTCCACCACCACAGCAGCAGAACCTGCAGGGCAGTGTGGGGAGCTCCACCACCACAGCAGTAGAACCTGCACGGCAGTGTGGGAAGCTCCACCACCACAGCAGCAGAACCTGCAGGGCAGTGTGGGAGAGCACCACCACCACAGCAGCAGAACCTGCAGGGCAGTGTGGGGAGCTCCACCACCACAGCAGTAGAACCTGCAGGGCAGTGTGGGGAGCTCCACCACCACAACAGTAGAACCTGCAGGGCAGTGTGAGGGGAGCTCTACCACCACAGCAGTAGAACCTGCAGGGCAATGTGGGGGAGCTCCACCACCACAGCAGCAGAACCTGGAGGGCAGTATGGGGAGCTCCACCACCACAGCAGTAGAACCAGAGGGCAGAAGCAAATGTGGCCAAAAGTCAGAAGGGGTTTGCAAATGTGGCCAAAAGTCAGAAAGGGTTTCTGCAGTTTGCTCTGCAAAAAAAAAAAAAAAATGCAAAACATTCTTTTTTTCTTTTGGATTTTTATGTGTTTTGTTTTAGTTTTTTGTTGTTGTTGTTGTTTGCCTGCATATGTACTACATGCAATGCCCTACAGAGGCCAGAAGTGGGTGTCAGATCCCCTAGAACTGTAGTTACAGGTGGTTATTAGCAGGCAGGTAGGTGGACAGTGGAAATTGAGTTTGGGGTCCTCTGCAAGAGCAGCCAGTGATCTTTAACTGCTGAGACAGCTCTCTGGCCCCACTAATATTGATGATTATAAATGAAGTGGAGGTAAAATAAGAAACACAGACCTAATGAATATTCCTTACAGTGTCCTTAGAAATGGCAGGTAGATGGAAAAGCATGCTTGGGATGACTGTGGGGACATGTCTTACTAAAAGGAATCAAATATCTTACACTGAGACACCATTTCTTCCTGTTACTGGCCTGTGACAGCACCATGGGTGTTTTACCAAAACATAGGTCTCCATCCCAGGAGCAGGATGCAACACAGGCAGGTCACATACATGCTCTGTGCCTCAGATTTCCTCTTCAGGAATGGAAATCTCAAAAACTCCTCCCTTACAAGGTGATCCACGGTTACCTGAGAGAATATGCACACAGCCTGTGTGTGCAGCACAGCACTCACACACACACCCCGCCCCCTGTTGGCTATGGTGTGTGTGTGGGGGGGTTCATATATATATATATAATATAGGTGAAAAGAACTACACAAACACAACCACCTTTTAAAACAGACAAGATACAAACAGTACATGGGCGTTACATTGTTGCAGGCAGGCAGTTCCCACTGAGGCTGTTCAACAAGCAGACCAAACTGAGAAATCAAAGTGTGAAAGGCATTCACTCATTCAATGTTGGAGACCACCAGAGTCAGGCAGATGGCCTGGGGTCACTATGGAATGTTTGGTCTATCAGAGAGTGGTTGAGCACCCTGCTCTTTGAGGTGAAAAGGGTGGGTAGGACATGATGGAAGTAAGACAGAAAAATCACAACCACACCATTTTCAAATAGAAGACTCAATCAAATTTTTGCTGCTTTTGTGACAAGCAACCCATTTTTTACAAGTCTGGTCACAGCAAGAACCTGTCAAAGTCCATGCAAACAGCACTGAAGATGGAAGGTGGCTAGAAAGGCTCCTAGAGTCTGCCAGTGTCTCTGTCCCCACCAGGAGAGGTGACACAGTGGGAAGCCAACCAGCCATTGGTCCAGCTGGCAGAAAAGATTAACTTAGGTATCAGAGCCCCAGCACAACACAAGAGTATTCACTAAGCCACCTAGATCCAAGCCACATTAGTGTTTCAGTGGCTTTAAGGGCAGACTTTCCAGGAAGGATGGGCTAGCCTGACCCCCTGTGTTTCTGCTGGCAGTTCTCTCTCTCATACCAGTAATTGGTGGTACGCTAAGCTTCAAACAGCAGTCTACTGTAAATTGGCCAGTGAGAGCTTTAGGGAGCTTAATTTGGATACCATGAAAAGCAAGCTGCCAGAACTGAAATCCAGACCTACCTTGAAGTGTGACAAGGCTGGGGAAGACATTTGTCAGCCTTCCTCTCAGACACCCGGCACTAACTTCCAAACACCTAATGCAACTGCCTCAAGATAGGAGCCTGTCTGGCCCCGGGGGCTCTTCCTACAGAGCCCACTGGACCTGGACGAGCCACCAGCCTAGACTCACATCTCCTCTCCAAACCATCTCAGTTCTGACCTTGAACAGTACAACTCATTCCAAGCCACTTACCAGGAAACCTGCCAGACACAGCACCCTGCCAGGCAGTGCTGGGCTAGCCATCAGAGAACTGGGGAAAAATGGGGAGAGCTAGGTAGAACCATCATAGCAGTCCCCAGGGGGGATATTCTTGAAAACATTGATTCCCAGGTAACTAAACCAGCTTTAGTTCTGGATCCCTAGGCTGCCCCTTCACTTCCTGCTCCCCCCTCCCCAACTTTAGCCACTCAAACAAGCCGATGCATGATCTCCTGCCTAAGTGGGATCTAAAGGAGCTAAGTAACCCCAAAGAAGTAGAGGGCAGAGGACCTAAGCAGAGGCTGAGAGGACACTGAAGAGAGAGACGTCACTGCTAAGTTCCAGTTCCAAAGTGGAAATAACTTCTGGGGTCTGCTGCACAATGGAGTCACTATGGTTAACAACGTTGTAGTGAGTGTTTCAAAACAGTCACTGGAATACAAGATTCTGAAAATTTTTTTAATTTTATTTATTTTTGTATGTGTATAAATGTACTGTCTGCATGTAGGTCTGTGCACCCATGTTGTGCAATGCCGCGGAGGTCGGAAGAGGGTCTCGGATTCCCTGGAACTGGAGTTCTCCTGGAATTGGAGTTACAGACGGTTCTCAACTGCCATGTGGGTGCTGGGGATCGAACCCGGGTCCTCTGCAAGAGCAGTCGGCGCTCTTAACCGCTAGGCCATCTCTCCAGCCCTATTCTGAACATTTCTATCATAGAAAGATGACACTAACACCATCTGCTGGTTACATAACGTATACATGGACCAAAACAGCCCCTAACACATACAGTGCCAAAAACAAATGCTAAGAAAGGGGACAGAATGGAGCAGTGGAGCACTAAGGAAGGGGACAGAACGGAGCAGTGGAGCACTAGGGAAGGGACAGAATGGAGCAGTGGAGCACTAGGGAAGGGGACAGAATGGAGCAGTGGAGCACTAGGGAAGGGGACAGAATGGAGCAGTGGAGCACTAGGGAAGGGGACAGAATGGAGCAGTGGAGCACTAAGGAAGGGGACAGAATGGAGCAGTGGAGCACTAAGGAAGGGGACAGAATGGAGCAGTGGAGCACTAAGGAAGGGGACAGAATGGAGCAGTGGAGCACTAAGGAAGGGGACAGAATGGAGCAGTGGAGCACTAAGGAAGGGGACAGAATGGAGCAGTGGCGCACTCGCCTCACCTGTGTGGGGCCCTGTACACATTTGCTACACTACTGGAAAGAAATCAGTTGCAATGATGTACATCAGGCTTGTGAATAGTCCGCATACAGTAGAAATGATCTGCAGCAGGCTTGTGAATAGACCGCATACAGTAGAAAGGCCAGCACAGAGCAAAGCCTGCAGAAGGTGGGGAGGACAACATGGGACACTTGGAAGCTCAGCCAGACCCAAGCACATCATGCCCCTCTCCAGAGGGCTGGCAGGCTCACCCGTGTTGTCACAATCACTGATGGAGGTAACTGCAACAGGAAGTAAGACCAGGGAATGAGAACAAGGTCGAAGAGCAGGAACGAAGAGCCCAATCCTCAGTAACGGGCCAAACTTGCCCAAATGAAGGGCTGACATTTGTACTGAATTGCCCTTCAACCACACTGACCAGCTCCTGCCCTGCCGCACAGGGGAAGAACACCTTGAGGTCAGGCCTGTCCGCACCAGATCTAGGTCACCTCTCCACTCACCCCACTCTGTCCCTGCCCTGATTTCCAAGGCCCTCTTCACTAACTATGTTGGGTGCCGCCTATAGCGCAACCACATTAAAACAAGCCTGTCAGATCTTTACCTGCCTGCCTTTGGGCCCTCTGTCAACAGTGCCTTACACTGGGAAGGCCTGGCAGCTGAGTAAGTCTGGGCACTATCCAAATGCAAACCGTCCTAGAAGATAGACCCTAGCCAGCAGCCTGACTTCTCTGACAGTGCTATATGCACCCATGGTATCCAATGTGTCGATGCAATATAGTTAAGAGAACATACTTGGAGTCGGATGGGCTCTGGCTTAAGCACTATCAAGCTCACTGGGGAACTTGGAGCAAACAGCTACACTTCTGAGTTGGTTCTGCCATCTGTAAACTGGGGACAATGACATCCAAATCAAGACAAGCTGCAAGAACTAAATGAAGTTATACTTCCCAATTTCCACCTGTCTGCCCTGGGTCACCCACTTTCCAATGCCCGGCACAGACATCATCTCATCTTCAACCAAGGCTCCAGAGCAGGATCTACCTACCTTACCACACAAGGACACATCCCCCAGAAAAAAACCACGCCCAAGCCAAGACTCCTCAGCCTGTCGGCCCGGGAGATAACACTCATGGTCCTCCCCAGTGTCTGGTTCGCTCAGTGTAAGGGCTCATGGTTCTCTGACATTACAGCTGTGGAACTGAGAAGCTGGGGGTCTTTGGAGCAAAAAGAAAGGAAAGGAAAAAGGAAAGGAAAAAGGAAAGGAAAGGAAAGGAAAGGAAAGGAAAGGAAAGGAAAGGAAAGGAAAGGAAAGGAAAGGAAAGGAAA